>OY754989.1:24504030-25104030 GCA_963576475.1 Molanna angustata
ATATCATGTTTTCAGTCACTAGATTTAGCGTTATATGCCTATAAGTATAGTTACCCTTACTAACACATATGTAACTTCAAAGTGTGTTAGGCGGTTTTAATATATCATGATTCAGTCACTAGATTTAGTCAAATGCCTATAAGTATAGTTACCCTTATTAACACGTAACTTCATAGTGTATGAGGCGGTTTTAATATATCATGTTTTCAGTCACTAGATTTAGTCAAATGCCCATAAGTATAGTTACCCTTACTAACACGTAACTTCATAGTGTATTAGGCGGTTTTAATATATCATGTTTTCAATCACTAGATTTAGTCAAATGCCTATAAGTATAGCTACCCTTACTAACACGTAACTTCATAGTGTATTAGGCGGTTTTAATATATCATGTTTTCAGTCACTAGATTTAGTCAAATGCCTATAAGTATAGTAACCCTTACTAACACGTTACTTCATAATGTATTAGGCGGTTTTAATATAACACTTTTTTTTCTGTCACTAGATTTAGTCAAATGCCCATAAGTATAGTTACCCTTACTAACACGTAACTTCATAGTGTATTAGGCGGTTTAAATATATATTATCATGTTTTCAGTCACTAGATTTAGCGTTATATGCCTATAAGTATAGTTACCCTTACTAACACGTAACTTCATAGTGTATTAGGCGGTTTTAATATATCATGTTTTCAGTCACTAGATTTAGTCAAATGCCCATAAGTATAGTTACCCTTACTAACACGTAACTTCATAGTGTATTAGGCGGTTTAAATATATATTATCATGTTTTCAGTCACTAGATTTAGCGTTATATGCCTATAAGTATAGTTACCCTTACTAACACATATGTAACTTCATAGTGTATTAGGCGGTTTTAATATATCATGTTTTCAGTCACTAGATTTAGCGTTATATGCCTATAAGTATAGTTACCCTTACTAACACATATGTAACTTCAAAGTGTATTAGGCGGTTTTAATATATCATGTTTTCAGTCACTAGATTTAGCGTTATATGCCTATAAGTATAGTTACCCTTACTAACACATATGTAACTTCATAGTGTATTAGGCGGTTTTAATATATCATGTTTTCAGTCACATGTTTTCAGTCACTAGATTTAGCGTTATATGCCTATAAGTATAGTTACCCTTACTAACACATATGTAACTTCATAGTGTATTAGGCGGTTTTAATATATCATGTTTTCAGTCACTAGATTTAGTGTTATATGCCTATAAGTATAAGTTACCCTTACTAACACATATGTTACTTCATAGTGTATTAGGCGGTTTTAATATATCATGTTTTCAGTCACTAGATTTAGCGTTATATGCCTATAAGTATAAGTTACCCTTACTAACACATATATAGCTTCATAGTGTATTTAATATATCATGTTTTCAGTTACTTAGTCAATATTGTATATACCCTCTTGACATTGAATCGTGTATGTACTTAAAACGGGCTATAAAGACGTGTTTTATATTGTTATAAAAAAGCTATTGCTAGCTAAAAAACGCTAATTAAAATAGCTATTTATCATTTTACTCACGAAACGAAATCATGTTATAACTTTGAATTAATTAAATACGTACAAAGAAAGCTCCTTACAAAATTCGTCTAGTCCCCCTTAACGAGGTGCAGTCAGGTAAAACTTTGTACCGAACATGTACTAGAACGAACACAGCAAAATGGCGGCACCTTATAAAATTTTTGCCACTAATCGCTGCACGATATCTATGTTTCCTAAAGATTTTTGTACGCCGAACCCGTTTACTATACGGATCGTTCGTCTTTCAACGGCACAGGTAAACTTTACAAACATTAAACGCCGACATACCTAATTCTCGTTTCAATAAAGGTATAAAATATTTAGTTTTGTATAAGCGGCGTTGTAGTGTGGTCGCTGACGCTGTTCGCCTTGAAATAAATTGCCTACGCGTTTGAAACAAATATAATAGGTATGTGCGGCCATAACGTCCGGCCAGTAGTTTAATGTACGAAAACAAACGAATTCGCTAAGTGACACGAAAGAAAATAAACAAAACGCGATCTGTGAAATTGTTCGATATTTGAATTGATTTTGACATTTCGATTTTTACAGTTTTGTCCGGTCGAGTAATTTGTGTAGCCGTGCCGTGTCGTGTTGCAATAAAAGTTACGAGTGTTTGTTTGTAACAACTAGTTGCATGTTGTTTGTTTTTTTTTCTGAATTAAAATCGATTCTTTTAAATCGCGTCTTTAATAAATGATAGACGTCAGTTTTAAAGTGCATTTCACAAAATATTTAATTGTTCGGCATTGAGTGTTTTTTTGACGCGTCCTTCGTATGTTTGTTTATGCGTTACTTGTGATTCAGTGTTTTGGTATTATTGTGTCTAAAAGTGTGTTTTGTGAACGAGAAAAGTTTTTACGAAGTGTTTTTAATGTAAAGAGATTGTTTCATAACAGCCGAAATGGCTGGTGATTTACTAACGGTAAGTTTATATTAATTTTTATATATTTTTTTATTAGTAATCTTCTTTATATTGTATAATTACACTGAACTCCTCCTAAACGGTTGAACCGATTTTGATGAAACTTTTTGTGTGTCTTTGAGTGGTTCCCAGAATGGTTTAGATTTACAATCAGAATAAAAAATGTAAAAAAAGTTCGCCTGGTACTATGCTAACAGTATAACTTTTGAGATAAACAATAAAATTAATGCTAACGAGTTTCATTAATATCTTTATAAATACAATTCTTCTGTACTTGTGTGTGTCACTGAACTCCTAAACGGCTGGATATATTTTGATTATTTTTTCTATTATCATTTTCTGGGGGGCAAGTTCCGTCAAACGGTGAAATCAAAACCCTCATGATTACCCATATCACGGATATAATTATCATGAGGGTTTTGATTTCACTTTTTGCCGGGACTTGCCCCCTGGTGTCCCGGTCAATTGAAAACACAACAGGCAAAATAATATCGAACATAGTTCACCACCCATTTTGAATGTCGCCTTTTTAGGTGGGGCGAAACTGATGTGTGTGGGTAAACACGCATGTGTCGTGCTTACTTTTTATAAGATAACGCACACCCGCACACCTGACGCTCTTCACCCCACATTGTGGGATCTGCCGTGATGGTATGTGGGTTAAGTATTTATACGTTTACTGAACCAGTGTTTCCAGCGCAGAGAAGCAATATTTCTGCTGGGGATCGAACCCAGGACGCCCGCTCATAAACCGAACGGCTTACCAACTGTGCCACGGAGGTCCGCAGGACAACGTTTACCGGGTCCGCTAGTGTATTATTAATAGATTTATTAAGCTATTCAAACGGAATTTAATTGGAATTTTAATTTGTTGGATTTTGAATTTATATTAGGTACCTTCTATGTATTTTTATTTTTTTACAATTGGCTATCTGACACTGCCGGTTTCGAAGCGATCGATTCTTCTTCAGGACGGTGACAACTTGTCACAATAACATATTTGACCAAATATTCAAAGAAAAAATGAGGTCAAATAAATGAAATGAGGTCCCTAAGACGAATGTGTGGTAGAACGATCTATGATAGGATAAGGAATGTGGACATCAGACGAGAATGCAAGATTGAAAGAGATAATATTGTGAGTAGAATGAAAGTAAATACACTACGATGGTTCGGACATGTGGAGAGAATGAACGATGAGCGCCTGACAAAGAAAGTATACAAGGCTGAAAAGAGTGGAATGAAGAGGTCGTGGCCGCCCGAGAAAGAGTTGGCATGATCATATAAATGAGATTTTGAAAGATGGTAATATAGAAGTCAGAATAATGGGAAAGCATGTATGACGCGATGCATGGATGTAAATGAGGCAAAACATGTATGTCAAGATAGAGGTGTCTGGCGTTCGGTCCTCTCTGCCTACCCCAAGTAGGGATACGGCGTGATGGTATGTATGTATGTATGTATGTATATTCGAAAAAACTGTGCAGTTTTACTTCCATTAAACTTAATGTTGAAATGTTTTCTTAGACTCTCGTCCATTTTGTTTTCTTAGTATCTTCAGCAAAATTAAACTTTTGATAATGTCGCTACGACTGCACTCGGTTTCGTGCAATACACATCGTCAATGCAGAATAATTGTGCGGAATTTTCAAATTCGGTGTGGGAACGCGGAAAACATTAATTCTCTCAATTTATAATGCAACTTGCTCACGCGAGTCGCAACAATTATGAACGTCTTATTTAAGTTGTACATAGTGTACATACATAAATTATATCAATATATAATTCATGTACGCCTTTGTGGCTCATTTGGTTAGTCATCTGACAAGCCGATCAAAAGTTCTCGGGTTCGACTCCCGGTGGAGACACAGTTTTCATTGTGTTTTCAGAATGGATCTGTGAGTCAATTTACATAGTAAGTCCTCAAAATGTGGCAACTTTTTTTTGGGTGCCGGCTAATATTTGACATAGGTTACCTGTTTGTTACCTGAAAAGTAATAGAAAATAAAATAAGTATATTTTAGTTGTGTGGAATAAGTATATTCGGTATGCGAATGTAAAAAAAAACATTAATGTTCAATTTATAATGCAACTCGCTCGTGTGAGTCGCAACAATTATCCCCAAGATGGCCAAGATCCTTATAATTGAAAAACTATTGATTATATTATATTCAAATATTTTTTTCATCTATACTCGGCATTGTGGCTTGGTCGCTCACGCGAGTCGCATCGATCATTGTTTTATATTGTATTGATTCCCGGGCAACTAACAGGTACTATGTCAAATATTAATTCAACACGCACCCAATAACAAGTTGCCACATTACGGAGACTTGCGATATTAATCGTCGTACAGAGCCAGGCTGAAAACTCAATTAAAAATTGTCTCTCGGCTGGGAATCGAACACGGGACCAGCAGGCAGACACCTAACCAACTGAGCCACGAATATAGAAAGAAAACACAGTATTTTTACAAATATTCGATCTATTACGACCTAACATTTTCGCCTAGATATTTCGGCATTGTCAAGGTTAAAATGAAATGTGCCATGAAGGCCCCTTTGTTCATTTGTTTTCCTATAATTGATTAGTTTTCCTATAGTTACTTTTTCATATAATTGCTTTGTTTTCTTATAGTTGGTTTTGTTTTCCATTATTGATTTGTTTTCCTATAGGTAGTTAATTTGTTTTCCTATAATTCCTTTTTTTTCTTCTTATAATTGCTTTGTTTTCTTATAATTAGTTTGTTTTCCTATAATTGCTTTGTTTTTTTTTTTCGTATAATTATTTGTTTTTCTATAATTTCATTGTTTTCATATAATTAATTTTTTTCATGTAATCATTTTGTTTTCCTATAATTGCTTTGTTTTCCTTTAATCACTTTGTTTTCCTATAATTGCTTTGTTATCCTATAATTGTTCTTATATTATTTTTTTACGTCATTGATTACCTTATTGCCATAGTACACACTGTATTGTATATTTATCATCAACTCTGGTTGGTTGTAAGAAATTATCGTTTAGCAATAAGCCCGCCAGTGTACTGACTATAATACTTAGTTACAAATAAATAAATATAATTTGCTGAATGTTTTGTATGCAAGATGACACCTTGAAATATGTTCAGCGAGGTTTAGTAACACGATGTTTAAATTGTCGTTTAGCAATAAGCCCGCCAGTGTACTGACTATAATATTTAGTTACAAATAAATAAATATAATTTTCTGAATGTTTTGTATGCAAGATGACACCATGAAATATGTTCAGCGAGGTTTAGTAACACGATGTTTAAAAATGTTTAATTTGACGCTTATATGTAGGTGTGTACTTATATGTATATTGTTGAAGAATCACAGTCTGCATTCTTAATGATAACATATGTATGTATGGATATTATATACATCAGTCGTAGTATCAGCTATACATGAATTTAAGATAGATACATTATATTATTGTAGTTATTCATGAAATTCCTTTATATGACGCCGGTTGAATACCAAATGGATGAATATCAACACTATTTCAAAAGAACAGTTAGAGAATGTTGAGTGGTAATATTAAGTACCTACCTATTTTTATTACAGCTAGTGATCGCCCAGGGGTCAAAATTCTATCTAAATCATTTAATTTTAAATTTTGATAAGACATTGGATCTGATCAATGATGAAAATCATGCAAAGTGACAGAACATGCACATATTGCAAATATGTGCATGTTCTGTCACTTCAGCCTATCTTGTTAGGCTGTATTACCCACCGGCTAACACAGCCTAACAAGAAATAAAGTGGACTTGTGTATGTATACATGCACATAGGCAGTCAGAAAAATGCAATGGCTTTGTTTTGATTGCTTGATTCATTGTGTATTATTAGACTAATTATACTAATCTAACGGCAACTTCTTCCAACCGATCTCTTTTATCGTTATATTATGTTTACAGTTGTGTGAAGACTCATTGCCGCCAAGTTACTACTGCATTGGTAGTGTTTGTTGAGTTGTTCAACATTTAATGTATTTCTAGCTTAGTTTGATAAGAATCTTGCAAGCCTGTTACTTCTGTTCTAATGTCATTAGATATAATTAATATGTAGGGTTGCCAAAACTTCCAGCAACTAATACGGGACATTTTTACTCTTTGATTTCACAGTGTAAATATGTATGTAAGTAGGTACTTGAGCACCTAGACCACTTCTTCTTTTTCAATGGCCTTACAGCCCATGTCGAGCTTTGTCCTATATCAACCCTCGCCTTCAATTCCTCTTGTCCTTCACCGCGGTCCTTTAATTCTTTAATGGCCAGTTTCATAAAAATTAAAGGAGATTTAATGTCGACTTTAAAATAAATTGCGTTTCATAATAACAAAATGTCACTTAAAGTTCACTTTAATTTAAAGTCCAGTGTCTTCGTACTTTAGTCACTAAAGTCTTCTTTAAGAGCAGTTCATTTTTTGCCACCAGAGTGTGCTGCAATATGACATAATGTTCAAGTTGGTTCAAGTCAGTTCTTGTTGATGTCAATACTGTCAATTGTATGTTGACGATTATGTGCATATTACTTACAAATATTCAATAGTTTTGTTATTATTTAAACATTTTTTTATAAATAATATAACAAAATGATGTTTTCAAAATGAGATTATTAGAAGATGCATACTGTGATACGGCGGTGAAAAGTATATAGGAAAAGAATCGACCACATGGAAAAGTAGAATTAAGGAGAATTTTTTGATAAGTTTGGTTCCATAAACATGTCCTATACATCAATGATCTATTCAATGACAGAAATAACATAAGTATTATATGGTAGTAAACAGAATTTACCTATGCCATGAGCTATGTATGTTTCCATAGATTTTGATAGCAATATTGCCAACTTTCTGGTATTTTGGTGACATTTCTGCCTTTTACTAAAGTGCGCGGCATTATTATTTATGAAACGCAACGACTTAAAGGCGACTTTAAATTATTAAAGAACCTTTAACTAAAGGGTCCTTTTGGTGCTTTTTATGAAACTGGCTGTAAGGGTCATAAGTGCACTCGGCGTAAATTCATGAATTTGAATAAAATAAGATTAACATCAGTTTCAGAATTTCGCAATCTTTGAGGTTCAAATTAATTGAATAATTATATTAATTAATACCAAAATTAATGACTATTTCAAGATTATGATCAAGTAGTGATTCGAACATACATTTTTAAGATTAATGCAATATATATAACTGAATATTAACTTCACCGTAACACAGATATTTTTTTTTCTCTTTCATATCTTTAATACATGTGCATCTTGTTTTTTCTACTTATTTTACTTACTCAATTTGTTATGATTTGTTTTCTGTATAATTCTTCTTCTTCTTCCGGTGCCATGTCAGGAACCCCCGACGTCGGCTATCACTCTGGATCACTCTGGCAAATCCCTCTCTGTCCTGTGCTGCCCGGAATATCTGTTCCATTCCCTAATGTTGCGCAGCCAGGACATCTGTCTCCTTCCAGTCCCTCGGCGACCTTCTATCTTGCCCTTCAGTATTAGTTGGAGCAAGTGATACTTCTCCCCCCTCATTATGTGACCCAGATATGTGATCTTGCGGACCTTTATTGTGGACAAGAGTTTCCTGGTTGTTCTGGCTCGACTTAAGACTTCTGAGTTCTTAACCAGATCTGTCCAAGGGATTTTGAGCATTCTGCGATGCAACCAAATCTCAAAAGCTTCCAGCCTGTTCATGGTGTTAACCTTTAATGTCCAAGTCTCACAGCCATATAGCAACACAGACCACACATAACATCTCATCATCCGCTGTCTCAGGTCCATATTGAGGTTTTCGTTGCAGTAGAAAGATCTCATTTTATTAAAGGCAGCTCTTGCTACCTCAATTCTGCACTTGATCTCCATATCCGGGTCAAGGGACTCCGAAAGAATACTGCCAAGGTACTTAAATTTATCCACCTTATCTATAACCTTGCCCATTAATTGCAAGGAAGAACCAGGATATTCACATCGACCAAATGTCATCCACTTTGTTTTGGCTACATTTATAGATAAGCCCAAATGTTCACCAAATACATTGACATTGTTTAACAGTTCCTGGAGATCAGAAATAGAATCCGCCAGTAATACAGTATCATCGGCGTACCTGATATTATTAATTACTACGCCGTTGACTTTTATACCCCTCTCGGTGTTGTTGAGAGCTCTTTTAAATACATAATCTGTATAATTATTGTATTTATTTCTTCTCGATTACTTTATTGTAAATTGATTTATTGTTATTTTTACTTCCTCTATCAACATCTTCTTCTTCTTCTTCAGCCTGTTTTTTTTTTCCATTCTTGGACATCCCCCTTGATCCTCCACAACTCCATGTCTTGGGCACACTGCATCCATCTCCCTCCGGCACATTTCTTGAAGTCATCAGACCACCTTGCCTGGGGTCTGCCGACGCCTCTTCGGCTTGTTCTCGGTCGCCATTCTACGATCTTTTTGGTCCATCGTGAATCCCGGCATCTGGCAATATGCCCAGCCCAGATCCACTTAAGACCAGCGACCCTTTCCGCTATCAACATAGTTTATTTTATTTTATTTGTTAATATTTTTTGTACCAAGCATTAAATATGTAATATTTCTCGCGTAAACTCGTAATTGTAATACATTTATATTTTAAAGATTATGGGCCCGGTATTACAGTCGGCCCTCAACTCATTGAGTTTGTTAAAAATCAAGATTAATGTGAAGGGGAGATTGAATCCATTTCCGTATTACAGTGCAATATGACATGTCAGTTACTAAATCTTCAATTATAGACATATTTTACTTTTTCTGTGGTTATTATCTGTTAAATTTTAAATAACCTCAAATAAAACGAACTACAAAACGGGACGCTACCACTTGAAATACTATTGTTTTATTATCCAACATGGTAAATTTAATTTTTTTCATCAAAATAATGCTTTTAAATGCCCATGTTTGTTTCAATATGGCTGTCAGTTTGTTTTGTTGTGTGGCGCCACACTTTTAACTAATCACAAATATTTTTCTTTTCTTTTTTTCGCTTGAATTGTCTTTGTTATATTAATCTGTGGAACAATGTAATTGGCTTACTTTCTTTATTAATGTAAAATATGTAATGGCTGTTTTGTTTTCTAAAATAAAATAAATAAATAAATAAATAAAATACGGGACACCATAGTTAAATAGGGTGACAGTCCCGTATATACTGGACGTATGTACATACACACATACATACCATCACGCCATGTCCCTCACGATGTTGGCAGAGAGAACCGAACGCCACATTTTTCTATCTTGACACGCATTCATCGCCTCATCAACATTCATACATGTTCGTCTGTTGTTCACGCTTCTTACATTTCCATCTTTCAGAATATCGTTTACATGGTCGTGCCATCCTTTTCTTGGGCGCCCCCGAACTCTTATTCCATTCCTGTCAGCTTTGTATATTTTCTTCGTCAGGCGTTCTTCGTTCATTCTCCCCAAGTGGCCAAACCATCTCAATGTGTTAACTTTCATTCTGTTAATTACATCTTTCTTTATCTTACATTCTTTCCATGTATCTTCATTCCGAACTCTGTCATACATCGTTCTGTTACAAATTCTTCTAAGCGATCTCATTTCAACTGCATTTATTCTGCTTTCGTGCGACTTCTGCCATGTCCAGGTCTCACTTGCATACGTCAAGGTTGGCACTACGATTGCGTTATGAATGGCAACTTTAGCGTCTCTTGATATGTTGCGATCATTCATAACTGGTCTAAGCGCTCCATTCACTCTGTTTCCTGCCATAACTCTTCTTTCAATATCCTTATCAGGCCGTCCATTCCGTTCCGTATGTAAACCCTGTTTATGTTATATGAATATATGTGCACATAATGTAAACCTTAACTTCTTATACTAATGTATTATTTCAACTAAATATATTATATACATACACTGCCTTATCTTGATTACATTTTTCATTGTAACCTTAATTGACATTACATCATGTTGTGTTGTGTGTTTGTATATTATTTTGTTGATTCTATTATATTGTACTGAACTCGACTGCATTGCGTTCTCTTACTGAAATGTATTTATTAAATCAATTACTTGTGTCGACATTAACAAAAAAGTTATCATTGTCAATCTCGTGATTTTGTTAAGGCCGTACTGAGAATTTTTAGCGAGTCGTAGGTACTTAGATACTTCACTTATCTCATAGAAGTTAAAGCGTGAGGTTCGTCCTGCCGTACATTTTGAGTAGCGTCTAGCCCCAGCTCTTCTTTTCTGCATTATTAGGTTAGGTTTAAGTTTGTGTATAATAATAATAGCGACTCGCGTGAGCGAATTGCTTTATAAATTATATTATAAATTATTATAAGTTAAATTTACATTTTTTATTTAATTTATCGCATTTAATATAAAATTTCACAGATCATTTGACTCCATACTACGAGACCTCAACCAATCAGAGAGCCAACCGGAAACATAATGCAGAATGGTAAATGCGGATTGTAGACGCTAGTTACATTTTGTACGACTCAACAGGAACGACGTTAGCGACAATATGAATTATACCTTTTTTAAAAAATCAGGAGACATAATTAACGATTGGGTTGGGGCCAACGCTAAACTCCTCACTAACAAGTCACTCCATAAAGTATTCGAATTTTGTATGGAAAATTTTCACCATTTTCATGAAATCAGTTTGTTTAATTAGGTATTTTTTTATTTAAAGATTTTATTATGAAAACTTATTTATTACTGATATTTCTTCAATGAAACAAAAGTGATGTGCCTTTTTACCTATTTCAAAATAAAATTTCAAATTTTTAATTATCTCAATAGAGACGAAGTTGGAATATTTACTGTAGGAGAACCGGGAAATCAAGGCACCTACAGGGCTTACGACCTGTCATCTGCTGGTTTACGTGATCACTTTATGCGTTTGCGCAACGTTCACCAATTATGCCTTTTTAATGAGATCCCTATCAATTCAATTTTGAAAGTTCTATATATTGTAATACTGAAATTCTTTTCGCTTGAAAATAAAAAAAATTTACTACTACAGGGAAAAAAATCCAATGTTTGCGCATATGCAATAATAAAAAAATATTCGATGAAATTTCAAATTTTAAGTTTCCTTAGCTTGGAGTCACTTTGAAATAATTGATAATTAAAAAAATGAGAAGCACTATTCAGATGTCCTTCAAAATCTAATGGGGTCTAAGTGAGTATTAGATATACAAATGAGCAAAATTTGTATATAATCGAATGAGTACTTTAGTCTATAATCGATAAAGTAGAATAAACACGCCGTACATAGCACACACACAGATACATTGTGATGAAACTTTCAGAATACAATCTCAGCGTGATACTAGTTGATGATCTGCAAAAATAACTTGCCTTAATAATTGAGAAAACATAACTCGTCAACTCGTCACCAGATGATTGAGACCATACAAAAATACCCTCAAAAATTTGCGAAATCATAACTCGTCAACTCGTCACCAGGTGATTGTGACCATACAAAAATACCCCTAAAAATTGCGAAATCATAACTCGTCAACTCGTCACCAGATGATTGTGATCATACAAAAATACCCTTAAAAATTGCGAAATCATAACTCGTCAACTCGTCACCAGATGATTGAGACCATACAAAAATACCCTCAAAAATTTGCGAAATCATAACTCGTCAACTCGTCACCAGGTGATTGTGACCATACAAAAATACCCCTAAAAATTGCGAAATCATAACTCGTCAACTCGTCACCAGATGATTGTGATCATACAAAAATACCCTTAAAAATTGCGAAATCATAACTCGTCAACTCGTCACCAGGTGATTGTGACCATACCAAAATACCCTCAAAAATTTGCGAAATCATAACTCGTCAACTCGTCACCAGGTGATTGTGACCATACCAAAATACCCTTAAAAATTGCGAAATCATAACTCGTCAACTCGTCACCAGGTGATTGTGACCATACAAAAATACCCCTAAAAATTGCGAAATCATAACTCGTCAACTCGTCACCAGATGATTGTGATCATACAAAAATACCCTTAAAAATTGCGAAATCATAACTCGTCAACTCGTCACCAGGTGATTGTGACCATACCAAAATACCCTTAAAAAATGCGAAATCATAACTCGTCAACTCGTCACCAGATGATTGTGACCATACAAAAATACCCTTAAAAATTGCGAAAGCATAACTCCCCACTATATCCGCTTGGGTTAGTGAGGAGTAAAATTTTAAAACAGCTAAAGGTGAGTTTTTTTTACTCTATGCTCAAAGTCAACCGATAGCCTTTTCTTTGTATAGAGTTAGTGTAAAGATATGAATACTTAATGTAAAAATGTATAATTTGTCAGTAGGTAGGTAGGTAATGTGTATGCGACCATTGTACTACAACATAGTGGGAAATGCGCCCGGATGATGTGAGAGGTTTCAGTTACAAAACTCGTTACGGTTTTTAAACATAATATATACCTATAATTTAACCTACGCCATGTTTCTCGTTTGTATGTAGAAGGTATTTTAACACATTGAGTTCGTTGGCGTCTTAAAGTAAGTACCTACAAAATGTCAAATTGAATAACATTCATTCATACCTTCGCGACTTATCCCACAATGTCGGCCTTCGTAGCTCTATTGGTAAGGTATTATCTGTCCCTGATTCGATTCCCGGCGGAGACACAGTTTTAAATTGTGTTTTGTAGTCGTATCTATGAGACGATTAATACTCTAATTATTGTTATTTTTTTTTCTATTTTGTTTTATTTTTCTGTTGTTTATATTTTTAATGCGGCGCTGGCCGTTTTACTAATGATATTAATAACAATTAAGCACTACAAATAATAACACTCAATTATTATTATTACCATTATACACTTCCTCAAAAGAATTAGCAGATCAATGCGTAAATTGTAAATTATTTAAAAGAGCAAAATAAAATGCAACAAACGCATCATCAAGCTTTCAATTGGGAATAGTTCACCCATCCAGATACTTAACATATCAAAGGATTAGGCTCTGAGGAGGTCTCTATACTACCTAACAATCCTACTGATTCCCGAATATTAACGTTTAAAAAATCTTTACCGTTTTTTGCATTTTTATTATTAAGTTTTTCGACAAATCTATTATATCTAAATTACGGATTAACGATTTTGGAATAATGCCAGTGGCTGAAATAATGAACGGTAATATTATTATTTTACGAGAATGCCAAAGTCTTTTAATCTCGTTACCTAAAGAGGTGTATTTTCTAATTTTTTCATGAAAAGTTTTTATAATATTACTATAGAATTTGGAATAGCCACGTCGCAAATATATGTTATTTTTTTAATTTTATCATGTATTACTAAATCGGGTCAGTTATGTTGAATTGACCGTTCAGTTAATATTGTTTTATCATGTATTATTAAATCGGGTCTGTTATGTTGAATTGACCGTTCAGTTAATATTGTTTTATCATGTATTATTAAATCGGGTCAGTTATGTTGAATTGACCGGTCAGTTAATATTGTTTTATCGTGTATTATTAAATCGGGTCAGTTATGTTGAATTGACCGGTCAGTTAATATTGTTTTATCATGTATTATTAAATCGGGTCTGTTATGTTGAATTGACCGTTCAGTTAATATTGTTTTATCATGTATTATTAAATCGGGTCAGTTATGTTGAATTGACCGGTCAGTTAATATTGTTTTATCATGTATTATTAAATCGGGTTAGTTATGTTGAATTGACCGGTCAGTTAATATTGTTTTATCATGTATTATTAAATCGGGTCAGTTATGTTGAATTGACCGGTCAGTTAATATTGTTTTATCATGTATTATTAAATCGGGTCAGTTATGTTGAATTGACCGTTCAGTTAATATTGTTTTATCATGTATTATTAAATCGGGTCAGTTATGTTGAATTGACCGGTCAGTTAATATTGTTTTATCATGTATTATTAAATCGGGTCAGTTATGTTGAATTGACCGTTCAGTTAATATTTTTTTATCATGTATTATTAAATCGGGTCAGTTATGTTGAATTGACCGGACAGTTAATATTGTTTTATCATGTATTATTAAATCGGGTCAGTTATGTTGAATTGACCGTTCAGTTAATATTGTTTTATCATGTATTATTATATCGGGTCTGTTATGTTGAATTGACCGTTCAGTTAATATTGTTTTATCATGTATTATTATATCGGGTCTGTTATGTTGAATTGACCGTTCAGTTAATATTGTTTTATCATGTATTATTATATCGGGTCTGTTATGTTGAATTGACCGTTCAGTTAATATTGTTTTATCATGTATTATTATATCGGGTCTGTTATGTTGAATTGACCGTTCAGTTAATATTGTTTTATCATGTATTATTATATCGGGTCTGTTATGTTGAATTGACCGTTCAGTTAATATTGTTTTATCGTAATAAAGCGAAATATTATTATTTAATACTCTAATTATTGTTATTTTTTTTCTATTTTGTTTTATTTTTCTGTTGTTTATATTTTGTTTTTGTTCCTTTGTTTTCTCTTTGTAATGGTTGGATTTTTTTGGACCAGTGTTGTGTATTTGTATTCTGTTTGCATTCTATGTGTTATGCCTTGTCATTTTTGAATATATTTATCACTTATCACATGTGCATTGACAAAAGACTGTTTGCATGTACATAGATAGCACACAATCAACATTTTTAATTATAATTCTATTAAGGTAGGTATACCCACAAACAGGCTAAGCCTTGTGAGATTTTTGGTATATGTAATAGATGTATATCGGTGTATGTATGTATGTATGTATATGTATGTTACAGTTAATATATATTTTATACTCTGTACCAAAATTTGTTAAATAAATAAATAAATAAAATTAATGTCTGTCGTATCCTGAATGTGGCCACTTCTTTGTTATTGGGTGCTTGTTAAATTGATGTTTGACATATATGACCTGACTTCAGATGGTTGACTGGAAGAAATTTTCTCAAGGCAATAAGTCCGCCATTTTTTACAATGGATTCTTATATTTTTGTACAAAAAGTGTTAAATAAATGAAATATCAACCTACAGTAGTAAGGTTGGCACCCAAGCAATTAAAAATATCAGATAAGCATATATGAGCCGGTGCATGAATGTGAATGAGGCTATATTTTTTTTAAATAACACCAGCTTTTAGGGTTTTGGTCCATTATGCTATTCCGAATAAGCGCACTACGAACCGTTGGGGAGAGTTTGCAATCTGCCCAGGAAAATATTAATTCGGATATTAAAAAGAGCCAGGTTAAAAGAAGTTGGAAACACAGATTCAGAAGATCTCTCCACATCCGGGCTGCTGTGTTAGTAAAGAAGTTCGAGAAGCGACTGGTTCGTGTATATTGAAGGTTTACTGTGAACGGGTGTTGAGATTGAGCAAAACGAGTGACTATTGTGAATGTGTGGAAGAGGGACCAGAGATGCAAGTTCTTCTGAGCATCCCCGTGGTAGTATCTATAGAATAAAACTTATAATATCGACCTTGCGTCTGTGGTCTAGTGATTGCAATCCATCAGTCAATGATGGGTCGCCAATCAGACGTACACCACGCCTTTGTACAGCATCGAGGGTATTCAGTAGGTATTGGGGGGCGTCACTCCAGAGGTGACTACCGTATTAAATATAGTATGTGTACCTGTTAAAAGGACATATTTATTCCTTAAAAAAAATCCTCACAGGACACGTACATAAGACAAGTGTGAGAAGTTCTAAGCTACGATTTGTGGCGCAATCACCGGTTGCGCCGCGTAGCTGAGTTACTTCGGCAGGCGCCATCTTGCCCTGCGCCGTATGCACAGCCCGACACCTATTTAAGGGGAAGCACAGCGCTCCCAGACCATTCCCGTTCATCCAGATCTCGAGGCTAGGCATCACGCTGCCCGACCGCTCGTCGTCGTTCAAATAGTCCGCGTTCCAAATTTACATTTATAATTATTAAATAATAATTCAATATTGTCTGTACCTAGTAATATCAATAAGAGCCAATTGTACAACTAGATCAATAAAAGAGTAAGTTCAATTTCCTGTTACATCTTTCAATCTGTCAACCATTTTTACCTGAGTGATATTTAATAATCTATTGTATACGGTATCGCAGTTGCTTGGTCGATCAATCTGTGGCTCAGCTGTCGGGACTCTCCGAACAGACGGCCTCCAGGTTCGAACCAGGCAGGTGAGATATCGTTTGGGTGTATGTAGCCAAGGGCGGACAAACAGGTAATACCTACACGTCCAACTGACCGACCTTACCACCTCAATTACAGGCGTGTATATCAGCTCAGACTGGTATGCAATCGCTTCTAACCAAGTGACCTCTCTGGCACTTTAGAGAGCCTAAATATATGCACATAACCCCAAATAGTCGAATAGGACCTTTTGTTTGTATGGTATATGGTACCATGGACTCGACTTTTACAAGGCATACAACTGAATATTCCCAGAAGATCGCTGAGATTCGCCAATATCTTTCATATTAATATACATGGGATCAGCTTTATGTATAACAGTCTAATACCACTAATGTGTAGACAGTATAACGATATGACAAGGGAGTGTCCTGATCTTGACGTGTTTGCGGATTCGCTCTCTGCTTTTAAAAAAAAAGTTAATTATTTAATTATATTTACGGCTTGAAAACCTACACCATACAGTACATAACACCATATTATTAACAGTACATAACACCAGTTATAAATACAATAATAACATAAGTATAACACATTAAGTTCAGCAATACATTATATCAGTTAAGAAACATCAATAAAGACATTATACAAAAACAAAATAAAAACCCAAACATAACGATTACTATGATAAGTCATGAGTTAAGAGAAAGAAAATGTAATATTTTTGATTTGAAAGTAGAAAAATCGTCGGCAAAAACATCGGAGTGACTCCCCACAATGTTGCCAAGTCTATGTAGCCTTGGTATTGGGGAGTGGTAGACATAATTATTCAGAGAATGGCTCTCACGAAACATAACACACTGTCTTGTGGTTTTAGCCGGAACGTTTAAGTTTATGAGTTTAAGGAGTTCGGGACAGTCTATAGCATGGTTCAATATTTTGTGTAAGAAGGAAAGGTCAAAAACCTTTCTTCTAACGTCAAGATTTAAAAGTTTAAATTCTAGCATTAGATCTGTGTAATTGATGTGTTCTATTGGAATCTCCAATATTAACTCGCGCGTGTTGTTTTAAGAAGGTCTGAAGTGCTATTTATATACGCTATTTGATTGTAATCTGTTTGAAATTGTCTTTTCTCTAATTTTTTTTAACTTCTTATGTGCCTATATTTCATTTGAAGTATATTCAGCTAGACTATGGAATAGTCTAAGTCCTGATATTACGTCGTCTATCTCACTAAATATCTTCAAGAAAAGGCTAAAGCAAAAATATTTGTCTGGCAACACCTGATTACATCTTCCTCTCCTCTTCCGTTCCTTATCCCTTAGTCTTCCTATCATTGCTATGAATTGTTCATTTATGCTATCTTCTTTGTTTTTTACTTTTCTTCTGCTATCTTTAATTTATTTTGTAATGTGATTAACTTACTGCCATAGTACACATTGTTTTGTACATTTAACATTTACTCAGGTTGGTACTTCTTTAACTTGTTTTTTTTTCTTAACTTATGTAACTATTTTTTCTTCTTTTTTTTATTTTACTTTTATAACCGAATTTTCTCTTATTTATGTAACTCTTACTTGTGTAACTTACGTGTGTGATTGAATATGATGTCATGTAATTTCGTGTGCATCCATAATTGGGCGTCCAGCACTCATAATAATAACCAATATTATTTTCTTTTTATGAAAATTGTATGCTAGATGTCTGTCGATGTACCCTTTTTTTAATAAATAAATAAACTGCGTCCTTCCACGGCCAAAATGTTCAAGAAATGGTGGAATCTATCGGTTCTAACAAAATAATTTGCATTGTCTGGTGAAGACCAATTAAAGCCATTGGTACCTGCGTGTTATGATTGATGGGTATTTTACGAGCAAGTGTGTATGAACGTATGTAAATCACATCTTAATTTTAAGTTTCACTTTTATACAATACCTTGATTTAGTTAATTACCTATCCAATACTCGTACTTATGTATATACACATTATGTACTTGTATGTGTGTATGTATGTATAGACCTGTTTCTTCTTTTTCTTATTTTTTTCAGTAGGTACACGGAGATTATTATCTGTTATGCTCTCACGTGCAAGATTTACAGTTTTGATACACTTTTATTTTTACGTTATCTGCCTTACTTATAATTCATTGTTACCTACATATGTTGCTATTCTGATTAAAATATTTGGTATTGCAAGAAATAAAAAAATACCTAAGTGAACTTTTACGCGGAACGCAGTATACTATTCTAACACACACGCGTACACTACAACAATATTACTCGCCAATAGCACGGCTACATTATTTGGGTAATGCATACTCTAGTCTAGGCGATATTTATTACTTGTCATTGACAAAATATAGAAACTTATTGCATCAATATTTCTTGATGCAAAATGTCAATTTTATTTCCCTATAAGATGTTATTATTGTTTTATCAATTACTCTTTTATTTTGAATTTATGGCATATTGTATGGGACTCTCTTTTAACTTGTATGGGAACTCTTTTTCTATCTCTCTTGTAATCTATTTTTACGTTACTTTGTTGTTTACTGGTTATTTATATATCTTTTTTTTTTTTAATTGTTTACATAATTTTGTTTCTGCATCTATATATTTTGTGTATTGCATATTGTATGGATGTATACATATTTTTAGGCATCTCTTTTTTATATTTAGTTTCATGGCTTATTTTTCAACTGTTTTTATGTTTCATTCTTTTTTAATGACACTTTTGAATTAACTTTATACCTAGGTATATAATTTATATATGCTATTTTTGTTTCTTTTTGTTTTTGATATTTGTTTCTTAAAAAATGTTTAGATATAATATGCAAAAAATGTTCTGGTAGATATTTCGTACATTTATACATCTCTTTTTGTTTTATTTTATAATATTATTGTATGTATGTATTAAACGTGTTTATACTATTTTATTTTGTATGTACTTGTAAAAGGCTATTTAGCCGTTGATGAAAATAATAAATAATAAATAAATAAATAAATAAATAAATACTATGTCAAATATTAAATATACATTCACCCAATAAAAAGTTCACACATTTTGGAGACTTACGATGTTTGCCGACCGCCGTGACATAGTTGGTGAGCCGTTTGGTTTCTGTGCGGGCGTCCTGGGTTCGATTCCCAGCTGACGAGAAATTTATTTAAATTAATTTCTCAGGTTTATATTGCTTCTCTGAGCTGGAAACATTGGTTAGTTGGAAGAAATATCCATACGGCAATAAATTCGCCACTTGCGCAGGATGCAAGGAAGTGTTCATTTTTTATTTATTATTATGTTTTAACAGTCTTATAGATCTAAACTGAAAACACAATTAAAAAACTGTGTCACCATCGGGAATCGAACCCGGGACCTTTGGTTCAGCAGTCAGATATGTGACCAACTGAGCCACGGAGTCTGACAAAAGTTGATTATTAGCATTATTGGTCATAAATAAATTTGAGATTTTTTTATAAACACTTCCTTGCACCCTGCGCAAGTAACGAGTTTATTGCCAAAATGGCAATTTCTACCAACTATCCAGTGTTTTCAGCCCAGAGAAGCAATATTTGCGTGAGAAAGTTGATAACACCTCATGAAACGAAAATTCGGTATTTACCAAAAAAAAAGAAATGACTTTCCAAGAAACCCAATATTATGTAGGCACGTGTGTATGCAGCGTAGGAAGAATTTGAACAATAATAAATTTGATATGCAAATTGTACGTTAATAGCGCGGGTAGGTTGTAAAAAGATGGTACAAGATATGTAGATAATAGTCGGTCATTCGGTGCCTCAAGTTGGCAAGCTTGACTGACTCCATTAACTACCAACACAATAATCTAACAACACTTTTGATTCAACTTTCTTTTCCGCTATTTCAACAATATGTTCGTTACACCACCTTACAATTATTGTGCTTACACTATTTTCTAACGTCATCAGGTGTCCCTAAAGATTCGGGTAATCGAAAATACATAGGTCAATGACATTTTATATATGGGCACGTTAAATGAGAACAAAACGCTCTACGAAAAATGGTACAGTTCAACGAATTCTTATAATATCACCAAGAAAGAGCACACACAACATAATACATTTTAATGAGAAAGAGATATATACACTGAACATAGAGATATAATACACTGGAGCACTGTACTGTGAAGTTATGAATGACCGCAACATATCTAAGGATGCTAAAGTTGCTACTCATAATGCTATCTTAGTGCCAACCTTGACGTATGCAAGTGAAACCTGGACATGGCAGAAGTCGCACGAAAGTAGAATAAATGCAGTTGAAATTAGATAAATGAGCAGTAATGTTTGACTATATTAGGGATAATATTACACTTCTTGAGGAATAATATTTGAATTTATGAAGAATAATATTTGACTAAATGAGGAGTGATGTTTGGAAACATGAAGAATAATATTTTACTAAATGTGCAGTAATGTTTGACAATATTAGGGATAATATTACACTTCTTAAAGGAATAATATTTGAATTTATGAAGAATAATATTTGACTAAATGAGGAGTGATGTTTGGAAACATGAAGAATAATATTTTACTAAATGTGCAGTAATGTTTGACAATATTAGGGATAATATTACACTTCTTAAAGGAATAATATTTGAATTTATGAAGAAAATTATTTGACTAAATTAGGAGTGATGTTTGGAAACATGAAGAATAATATTTTACTAAATTTGCAGTAATGTTTGACTATATTAGGGATAATATTACACTTCTTGGGGAATAATATTTGAATTTATAAAGATTAATATTTGAGTAAATGAGGAGTGATGTTTGGAAACATGAAGAATAATATTTTACTTAATGTGCAGTAATGTTTGACTATATTAGGGATAATATTACACTTCTTGAGGAATAATATTTGAATTTATGAAGAATAATATTTGAATAAATGAGGAGTGATGTTTGGACACATGAAGAATAATATTTTACTAAATGAGCAGTAATATTTGACTATATTACACTTCTTGAGGAAAAATATTTGACTTTATGAAGAATAATATTTGACTAAATGAGGAGTGATGTTTGGAAACATGAAGAATAATATTTTACTAAATGAGCAGTACTGTTTGACTTTATTACACTTCTTGAGGAAAAATATTTGACTTTATGAAGAATAATATTTGACTAAATGAGGAGTGATGTTTGGAAACATGAAGAATAATATTTTACTAAATGAGCAGTAATATTTGACTATATTAGGGATAATATAACACTTCTTGAGGAAAAATATATTTGACTTTATGAAGAATAATATTTGACTAAATGAGGAGTGATGTTTGGAAACATGAAGAATAATATTTTATTAAATGAGCAGTAATGTTTGACTTTATTACACTTCTTGAGGAAAAATATTTGACTTTATGAAGAATAATATTTGACTAAATGAGGAGTGATGTTTGGAAACATGAAGAATAATATTTTACTAAATGAGCAGTAATATTTGACTATATTAGGGATAATATTACACTTCTTGAGGAATAATATTTGACTTTATGAAGAATAATATTTGACTAAATGAGGAGTGATGTTTGGACACATGAAGAATAATATTTTACTAAATAAGCAGTAATGTTTGACTATATTAGGGATAGTATTATACTTCTTGAGGAAAAATATATTTGACTTTATAAAGAATAATATTTGACTAAATGAGGAGTGATGTTTGGAAATATGAAGAATAATATTTTATTAAATGAGCAGTAATGTTTGACTTTATTACACTTCTTGAGGAAAAATATTTGACTTTATGAAGAGTTATATTTGACTAAATGAGGAGTGATTTTTGGAAACATGAAGAATAATATTTTACTAAATGAGCAGTAATATTTGACTATATTAGGGATAATATTACACTTCTTGAGGAATAATATTTGACTTTATGAAGAATAATATTTGACTAAATGAGGAGTGATGTTTGGAAACATGAAGAATAATATTTTACTAAATGAGCAGTAATGTTTGACTATATAAGGGATAATATTACACTTCTTGAGGAATAATATTTGACTTTATGAAGAATAATATTTGACTAAATGAGGAGAAATGTTTGACTATATGAATGATAATATTACACTTCATGAGGAAAAATGTTTAACTTAAGGAGGAACAATGTATGAGAACATGAGAAATAATCTTTGAAATCTTAAAATCATTAGGAATAATATTTGACTAAATGAGGAGTAATATTTGAGTACATGGGGGTTAATATTACACTTCTTGAGGGATAATGTTTTGACTAAATGAGGAGTAATGTTTGACTATAGCAGGGATAATATTAGAGTTCTTGAGGATTAATATTTGAAAACGTGAAGAATAATATTTGACTAAGTGAGGAGTTATGTTTGAGTATTTGAGGAATAATATTGCACTTGTTGGGAATAATGTTTGAGTTTATGAGGAAATAAGGTTTGACTACATGAGGAGTTATGTTTGGAAACATGACGAATAATATTTGACTAAATGAGTAGTTATGTTTGACAATGTGAGGAATAAAATAACACTTCTTGGAGAATAATGTGTGACTTTATGAAGAATAATGTTTGACTACATGAGGAATAATTATTGAAAACATGAAGAATAATATTTGACTAAATGAGGAGTTATTTTTGACAATATGAGAAATAATATTACACTTTTTGAGGAATAATGTTTGAAAACAAGATGAATAATAATTGACTAAATGAGGAGAAATGTTTGACTATATGCGGGATTATATTACACTTCTTCAGGAAAAATGTTGGACTTTATGAGGAACAATGTATGACAACACAAGAAATAATTTTTGAAACCTTGAAGAATAATATTTGACTAAATGAGGAATAATATTACACTTCTTGAGGAATAATATTTAACTTTATAAAGAATAATAATTTGAAAAATGAAGAATGATATTTGACTAAATGAGTAGTAATGTCTGGAAACATGAAGAATAATATTTTACTAAATGAAGAGTAATGTTTGGAAACATGACGTATTATATTTGACTAAATAAGGAGTTATGTTTGACAATATGATGAATAATATAACACTTCTTGGGGAATAATATTTGATTTTATGAAGAATAATATTTGACTAAATGAGGAGTTATTTTTGACAATATGAGAAATAATATTACACTTTTTGAGGAATAATGTTTGAAAACAAGATGAATAATAATTGACCAAATGAGGAGAAATGTTTGACTATATGAGGGGTTATATTACACTTCTTGAAGAAAAATGTTTGACTTTATGAGGAACAAAGAATGACAACACTAGGAATAATGTTTGAAAACTTGAAGAATATTATTTTACTAAATGAGGAGTTATTTTTGACTATATGAGGAATAATATAACACTTCTTTAGAAATAATATTTAACTTTATAAGGAATAATATTTGGAAAAATGAAGAATGGTATTTGACTAAATGAGTAGTAATGTCTGGAAACATGAAGAATAATATTTTACTAAATGAAGAGTAATGTTTGGAAACATGACGTATTATATTTGACTAAATTAGGAGTTATGTTTGACAATATGAGGAAATATATAACACTTCTTGGGGAATAATGTTTGACTTTATGAGGAATAATGTTTGACAACATGAGGAATAATTATTGAAAACATGAAGAATAATATTTGACTAAATGAGGAGTTATTTTTGACTATATGAGGAATATTATTACACTTCTTGTGGAATAATATTTGACTTTTTGAAGAACAATATTTGACGAATGATGAGTAATGTTTGGAATCATCTTCTTCTTCTTCTTCTTCTTCTTCTTCTGCTTTAGTTAGGACTGTATCCTGTTATTCTCGGAGCCTGCTCTTGTAAAGTGGACGTCCAGCTATCCTTCCATCTTTTGGGTGGTCTTCCAGGAGGTCTGCCATTTGTTATCTCCCCATCCGCTGCCATCCTCACCACTCTATCCGAACCCGCTCTCCCCACATGATCTCTCCAGAATCGTCTTCGTGTTCTTCCCCATCGCACAACATCTTCGACATCACAGATTCTTCTTATCTCCGAGTTCCTTACTCTGTCAAGAAGTGTTACGCCTGCGATGGGTCGTAGAGTCTTCATCTCAGTGGTTCTTAGGAGGTTTTTTGTTCTGGCGGTGTCAGCTCTTGTTTCTATGCCGTATGTCATGATCGGCCTTACACAGGTCTTATAGATTCTTACCTTACTCTCATGTTTGGAATCATGAAGAATAATATTTGACAAAATGAGGAGTAATATTTGCAAACACGAAGAAAATTATTTGACTAAATGATGAGTAATATTTGACAATATGAGAAATAATATTACACTTCTTGAGGAATAATGTTTGAAAACAAGATGAATAATATTTAACTAAATGAGGAGTAATATATGCAAACATGAAGAATAATATTTGACTGAATGAGGAGTTATGTTTGGAAACATGACGAATAATATTTGACTAAATGAGTAGTTATGTTTGACAATGTGAGGAATAAAATAACACTTCTTGGAGAATAATGTGTGACTTTATGAAGAATAATGTTTGACTACATGAGGAATAATTATTGAAAACATGAAGAATAATATTTGACTAAATGAGGAGTTATTTTTGACAATATGAGAAATAATATTACACTTTTTGAGGAATAATGTTTGAAAACAAGATGAATAATAATTGACCAAATGAGGAGAAATGTTTGACAATATGAGGGATTATATTACACTTCTTCAGGAAAAATGTTTGACTTTATGAGGAACAATGTATGACAACACAAGAAATAATGTTTGAAAACTTGAAGAATAATATTTAACTAAATGAGGAGTTATTTTTGACTATATGAGGAATAATATTACACTTCTTGAGAAATAATATTTAACTTTATAAGGATTAATTATTTGTAAAAAGGAAGAATGATATTAGACTAAATGAGTAGTAATGTCTGGAAATATGATGAATAATATTTTACTTAATGAAGAGTAATGTTTGGAAACATGACGTATTTTATTTGACTAAATTAGGAGTTATGTTTGACAATATGAGGAATAATATAACACTTCTTGGGGAATAATGTTTGACTTTATGAGGAATAATGTTTGACTACATGAGGAATAATTATTAGACATGAAGAATCATATTTGACTAAATGAAGAGTTATTTTTGACTATATGAGGAATATTATAACACTTCTTGTAGAATAATATTTGACTTTACGAAGAATAATATTTGACTAAATGAGGAGTAATGTTTGGAATCATGAAGAATTATATTTGACTAAATGAGGAGTTATGTTCGTTTATATTAGAAATAGAATTAAACTTCTTTAGGAATAATATTTGACTAAATGAGGAGTTATTTTTGACAATATGAGGAATAATATTACACTTCTTGAGAAATAATATTTAACTTTATAAGGAATAATAATTTGAAAAATGAAGAATGATATTAGACTAAATGAGTAGTAATGTCTGGAAACATGAAGAATAATATTTTACTAAAGGAAGAGTAATGTTTGGAAACATGACGTATTATATTTGACTAAATTAGGATTTATGTTTGACAATATGAGGAATAATATAACACTTCTTGGGGAATAATGTTTGACTTTATGAGGAATAATGTTTGACTACATGAGGAATAATTATTGAAAACATGAAGAATAATATTTGACTCAATGAGGAGTTATTTTTCACTATATGAGGAATATTATTACACTTCTTGTGGAACAATATTTGACTTTTTGAAGAACAATATTTGACTGAATGATGAGTAATGTTTGGAATCATGAAGAATAATATTTGACAAAATGAGGAGTAATATTTGCAAACACGAAGAAAATTATTTGACTAAATGATGAGTAATATTTGACAATATGAGAAATAATATTGCACTTCTTGAGGAATAATGTTTGAAAACAAGATGAATAATATTTAACTAAATGAGGAGTAATATATGCAAACATGAAGAATAATATTTGACTAAATGAGGAGTTATGTTTGACAATGTGAGGAATAATATAACACTTCTTGGGGAATAATGTGTGACTTTATGAGGAATAATGTTTGACTACATGAGGAATAATTATTGAAAACATGAAGAATAATATTTGACAAAATGAGGACTAATGTTTGACTATATGAGTGATATATTTACTCTTCTTGTGAAATAAGGTTTGGAAACATGAAGAATAATATTTGACAAAATGAGGATTAATTTTTGCAAACATGAAGAATGATATTTGACTAAATGAGGAGTTATGTTTGACAATATGAGGAATAATATAACACTTCTTGGGGAATAATGTTTGACTTTATGAGGAATAATGTTTGACTACATGAGGAATAATTATTGAAAACATGAAGAATAATATTTGACTCAATGAGGAGTTATTTTTGACTATATGAGGAATATTATTACACTTCTTGTGGAACAATATTTGACTTTTTGAAGAACAATATTTGACTGAATGATGAGTAATGTTTGGAATCATGAAGAATAATATTTGACAAAATGAGGAGTAATATTTGCAAACACGAAGAAAATTATTTGACTAAATGATGAGTAATATTTGACAATATGAGAAATAATATTGCACTTCTTGAGGAATAATGTTTGAAAACAAGATGAATAATATTTAACTAAATGAGGAGTAATGTATGCAAACATGAAGAATAATATTTGACTAAATGAGGAGTTATGTTTGACAATGTGAGGAATAATATAACACTTCTTGGGGAATAATGTGTGACTTTATGAGGAATAATGTTTGACTACATGAGGAATAATTATTGAAAACATGAAGAATAATATTTGACAAAATGAGGACTAATGTTTGACTATATGAGTGATATATTTACTCTTCTTGTGAAATAAGGTTTGGAAACATGAAGAATAATATTTGACAAAATGAGGATTAATTTTTGCAAACATGAAGAATGATATTTGACTAAATGAGGAGTTATGTTTGACAATATGAGGAATAATATAACACTTCTTGGGGAATAATGTTTGATTTTATGAGGAATAATGTTTGAATACATGAGGAATAATTATTGAAAACATGAAGAATAATATTTGACTAAATGAGGAGTTATTTTTGACAATATGAGAAATAATATTACACTTTTTGAGGAATAATATTTGAAAACAAGATGAATAATAATTGACCAAATGAGGAGAAATGTTTGACTATATGAGGTATTATATTACACTTCTTGAAGAAAAATGTTTGACTTTATGAGGAACAAAGTATGACAACACTAGGAATAATGTTTGAAAACTTGAAAAATAATATTTAAATAAATGAGGAGTTATTTTGACTATATGAGGAATAATATAACACTTCTTGAGAAATAATATTTAACTTTATAAGGAATAATATTTGGAAAAATGAAGAATGATATTTGACTAAATGAGTAGTAATGTCTGGAAACATGAAGAATAATATTTTACTAAATGAAGAGTAATGTTTGGAAACATGACGTATTATATTTGACTAAATTAGGAGTTATGTTTGACAATATGAGGAATAATATAACACTTCTTGGGGAATAATGTTTGACTACATGAGGAATAATTATTAGACATGAAGAATAATATTTGACTAAATGAGGAGTTATTTTTGACTATATGAGGTATATTATTACACTTCTTGTGGAATAATATTTGACATTATGAAGAAGAATATTTGACTAAATGAGGAGTAATTTTTGGAATCATAAAGAATTATATTTGACTAAATGAGGAGTTATGTTTGATTATATTAGAAATAAAATTAAACTTCTTTAGGAATGACAATATGAGGAATAATATAACACTTCTTGGGGAATAATGTTTGATTTTATGAGGAATAATGTTTGAATACATGAGGAATAATTATTGAAAACATGAAGAATAATATTTGACTAAATGAGGAGTTATTTTTGACAATATGAGAAATAATATTACACTTTTTGAGGAATAATATTTGAAAACAAGATGAATAATAATTGACCAAATGAGGAGAAATGTTTGACTATATGAGGTATTATATTACACTTCTTGAAGAAAAATGTTTGACTTTATGAGGAACAAAGTATGACAACACTAGGAATAATGTTTGAAAACTTGAAAAATAATATTTAAATAAATGAGGAGTTATTTTGACTATATGAGGAATAATATAACACTTCTTGAGAAATAATATTTAACTTTATAAGGAATAATATTTGGAAAAATGAAGAATGATATTTGACTAAATGAGTAGTAATGTCTGGAAACATGAAGAATAATATTTTACTAAATGAAGAGTAATGTTTGGAAACATGACGTATTATATTTGACTAAATTAGGAGTTATGTTTGACAATATGAGGAATAATATAACACTTCTTGGGGAATAATGTTTGACTACATGAGGAATAATTATTAGACATGAAGAATAATATTTGACTAAATGAGGAGTTATTTTTGACTATATGAGAAATATTATTAAACTTCTTGTGGAATAATATTTGACTTTATGAAGAGTAATATTTGACTAAATGAGGAGTAATATTTGACAATATGAGAAATAATATTACACTTTTTGAGGAATAATGTTTGAAAACAAGATGAATAATAATTGACCAAATGAGGAGTTATGTTTGACAATATGTGGAATAATATAACACTTCTTGGGGAATAATGTTTGACTTTATAAGGAATAAAGTTTGACCACATGAGGAATAATGTTTGAAAACATGAAGAATAATATTTGACAAAATGAGGACTAATGTTTGACTATACGAGGGATAATATTACACTTCTTGAGAAAATATTATCCCTCCCGAAATGTTTAAATGTTTGTCTTTAGAAGGTATAATAGTTGTAAAAATGAAGAATTATTTTTGAATTAATCAGGAGTAATGTTTGTCTATATGAGGGATTATATCACACTTCTTTTGGAATGATGTTTAAAAAAATGAAGAAAAATATTTGACAAAATTGGGAGTAATGTTTAACTATATGAAAAATAATATTACACTGCTTTAGGAATAATGTTTGAAAACATGAATAATAATATTTGACTAAATGAGGATTAATGTTTGACAATATGAGGAATAATATAACACTTCTTGGGGAATAATGTTTGTCTTTATGAGAAATTATGTTTGACCACATGAGGAATAATGTTTGAAAACATGAAGAATAATATTTGACTAAATAAGGAATAATGTTTGACTTTATGAGGAATGAAGAAAAATGAAGAGTAATATTTAATTATATGAGGAATAATGTTTGGAAACATGAAGAATAATATTTTCCTAAATGAAGAGTAATGTTTGGAAACATGAAGAATAATATTTGACGAAATGATGAGTAATATTTGCAAATATGAAGAATAATGTTTGTCTAATTGAGGAGTAATGTTCGACTGTATTATGAATAATATTTGGTCATACGAGGGACTGTATTTGTATTGAATTATCCATATAATTTTTTCGATGACTGTCACCTTTAAAACTTGTGTCAAATGTTCGAAATCACTGTCCCTTGATATGTAGAGATAAAAGACATATTCTATTTTGATATACACATTATTAGATTCTTAGTTCTTGAAAGTATTAATAGATATGAACTGCGCTAAAAACTATGAGTTAAAAATGGGTAATACATACATACTAGCGCGTTTGACATAATGCGTGTTAGATGAGAGTGGGACGTATCGCCACGAGTTTTTCATCGCCAACGAGTTTTTATTTGTATTTTACAAAAAAAAAATAAAGTTATATATTTGAAAACTTAATGTTATACATTTGAAAAATCAAACAAACTTAATGTTTTTTACAATAAAATAAAATTTTTCGTTAATTATAATTACAAGTAATGTATATAGCGCCGTTTAATGCTTTAAAACCACTCCAAGGGCGCTAACGTTAAGATTTAATGTTATTTATTGTTTTACTCTGAATTATACGTCATTTCGTTGCAAAAATAACTACAAAGTATAACACTATAATACTTTGTAGAATTCCAATAGATTGCCTATTAATTCATTGTTTTTTTATTATACAAATGATTAATTTCTTTAATATTCATACACAGCTGCATTGCATTATCAGTACGTACATTTTTAACTTATAACATCATATTTAATGATCTACCCATCATATTTAATGATCTTCCAATTTCAATTAAATCAGTAAAAACAATTTTAATTTTCAAAAAACAGGTAAAATCTTATATTATCTCAAATTGTGTAAATATGCTTAATATATTCAACAGTGTTCATATTATCAAATAATTCACCAACTAATTTATTCAGAACGTATGGTCACACTAATAGTTTGTATAAATACTTGTTAATGTGGTATATAGTGAGCCTAGAGTTGTGATGTATATAATTATTGTTGCAGTTATCGTCACAGGTACCCAACTGTACTTAACTGTAGCTTAGTATATATTATAGCTCTGGATTCATTGTGTATGTTGTTTTTTTTTGTATTTTATTAATTTATGTTTCATTTTCTTATGGTTTATTATTTTTATATAAACCATATATTATGGCCTACCTACTGTCTTTATTTATTTATGTAAAATTATCGACCTCAATACAGGCCAGCCCTAGTGAGGTCGATTATTGTATATTATCGTTGTGATATGTAAATGTAAAGATATATTAAATAAATAAATAAATAAATAAAACATAACTAATCGAAAATCTCATTACCCATAATACCCTAAAAATATAAGGCCCCTAAAAATGCATGTATTGCAATCAATAGATCACAGACGCAAGGTCGGTATTCTAAGCTTATTTTAAAGATATTATTACCACGGTAGATGCTCATGGCTGTGTTCAGATACAGCGCTTGACGTCGGGCGTCGGATGTACCTGAAGTTGCAGATTATGCCGTTTTTCACACCGATCTCACTGAACGCTTTCGAGCGGCGTTTCAATCTGAACGCAGCATCGGGCGTTTTAAATGTCAAATGTCATTTATCATACATTCATCTTTTTAGGTTATACATATTTTCATCGAAAAAAAAAACAATTGGGCAATGGAGTAAATAATGGTCTCTGACCTCTTGTTGGAAAAATTAGAATGATACACCCGCACACCTTTCGCTAGTTACCCCAGATTGTGGGATATGCCGTGATGGTATGAATGAATGAATGAATGAATATTTTTGTAAATTAACTACTTTGTGAATGCATATTGTCATCATAAATAATGTCAACTGACATAATAGATACCACAGAAACAAATAGAAGTCAACAGATACTATACCTGTCACAGCGTTATTCACCCGACAATTTTACCGATCGTTTGGCGCCACAGAGTGTCTTCCGAGCGTCTGTTTCTGGTCATTATGAACGGCTTAGAGCGTCACTAAGTGCACTCGGCGTTCATCGTGAACGTAGCCCAGAAGAACTTTCATCTCTGGTCCCTCTTCCACCCATTCACAATAGAATCACTCGTTTTACTCAATCTCGAAACCCGTTCACAGTAAACCTTCAATTTACACGAACCAGTCGCTTCTCGAACTTCTTTACTAACACAGCAGTTAGACTGTGGAACGATTTTCCGAATGCTGCGTTTTTACCTTCTTTCAACTCGGTTCTTTTTAAGACAGAATATGAGATATTTTTATTGCTTACTATTGTAGGTTAATATTTCTATAAACCCTCCCGACGCTACGTACTGCGCTTCTTCGGAAGAGTATAATAGATCCAATTCCTACACCTAGCTGGTTTCCTCTACCTAGCCATGTTAATAAAAATATAGCCTCATTAATATTCATGCACCGGCTCATATGTATATGCTTATCTGATATTTTTATTGCTTACTATTGTAGGTTAATATTTCTATAAATAAAGGTATAAACAATATAATTACTTATTTAACATTCGTCATATTGCCTAACCTTGACATTTTAACGTTTAATAATTTATTATTATTTTTAAAACGTTTCATTTTAGCTGTACCTTGTAAAGTTTTTATATATTATAAGTAACGCAAAATTACACTTAGGCTGTGTTTCTCGAACAATGATTAAAGTAAAAGTTTAGTTAAAATACTTTGATTTCATAAAATTGTGCAATACTTTTAGTTGTTTCATAGAAATCTAATACCACCAAACGACACAATTTTGGACAATTTTATGAAATTTTAGTATTTTAACTATACTATTACTGATACTTTTGTTGAAACAACCCAGCTTGGCTGTAAAAGTATCGCCAATAGTAGTCTGGATCTGTGAGACGATTAATATCGTAAGTCTCCAGAACGTGGCATCTTGTTATTGGGTGCGTGATAAATTAATATTTGACATAGTACCTGCTAGTAGTCCGAGAAACCAATATATATATACAAAAAACAATAAAAAAAAAATTTCACATTTTTTTAGTTTGAAACCTGAGGGGCAGGTCTACTTTTAAGACAAATGCTTTTTCTTGAGCCATAAAGTTTTAAGCAAGAGCGCCCTTGGAATATTTTTAGTTTCATAAAACGACGCTATTTTTATAATTTATTTAACTAACGTGAGGCACCGACTTAGAATGGTGCTTCTACTATTTTTTATTATCATCGTTTTCAGGTGTCCCGTAATAGCCGGATAATCGAAAATACAACATGCAACAATTACACGTCACATAATTCAGCGATGAGGTCCACCGCCCTTTCTGAATGCCTTTTTAGGTGAGGCGAGACTTGTGTGTGGGTATACACGAACGTGTCGTGAATCCTTGTATAAAGCGTTACACACCCGCATACTACGTCGCTGGTAACCCCACATTGTGAGAAAATGCCGTGATGACATGTAGGTATTTAATTATGTTGAAAAAATGTTTCGGAATCGCTTATAAAGTTGAATAATTTCTTCAACAAACGTATAATATATGATATCTTGTTCAAACGACATCTTTTGCATATTGTATATATTTCTTTATTTCTTTATTTTACTTCTCGGGCAACTAACAGGTACTATGTCAAATATTGATTTAACACGCACCCAATAACAAGTTGCCACATTCTGGAGACTTACGATATTAATCGTCTCACAGATCCAGACTGAAAATATATGGCATGTTGGTTATTGTGTGTTCACGCTACGGTTGAGTTGCCTTCAATGCCTGATAAAATTATATTAATATCTACCTAAGTATCAATCTATGAAGATTGGAGATTGAATACATCATGTAGACACATTCATTCATTTAATGTTATTATTGTGTTCTAACTCTCTCCTTCTATTATTATTGTTATTTTTTTTAAATTTATTTTATTAATAAAAAATATAATTACAATATTCATGTTATTTTGCCTAATCCCTTAAGGGGATTTTTGGCTGTGATCTTAATAGTAACAATATTATAATATTCAAAAATGCAAAAATATGTACATACATATATACAAACATACATACATACATATATACATACATTCTTATTCTTCTTCCTCAGCCATCTCTCCACTGCTGGATGTAGGCCTCTTCTAAAAACTTCCACTCGTCTTTTTTTTGGGCTTTTTGAACCCATCTGTTTCCAGCGACAGGGACAATATCATCGGCCCACCTTTTCTGGGGCCGGCCTATTCCCCTTTTCATATCCCATGGTCTCCAATTTAGTATTCTGGGTGCCCATCTGTCCGTACCCTGTCTGGCAACATGACCTGCCCATTGCCATTTAAGTTTTGCAACTCGATCCATGACATCAACAACTTTTGTCTGGCGTCTGATTTCTTCATTTCTAATTCTATCTCTTAGACTTACGCCTATCATTTGCCTTTCCATGGATCTCTGAGTGCATTTTAGCTTATGTATGGTCCTCGCAGTTAGCGTGATAGTTTCTAGACCATACGTAAGCACAGGCAGGACACATGTTTCAAACAATTTTCTTTTCAGACATGTGGGAATATCTCTGTTTTTTAGGACATGTTTAAGTTTCCCAAAGGCTGCCCAACCTAGTCCGATCCTTCAGGGTATTTCTGCTGTCTGGTTATCTTTTCCTAATTTTATCTTGTGTCCAAGGTATACATATTCTTAGATGGACTCATGATTTTCGTACATACATTACAAACTTCAATTAAAAAGTAATGTTGTACAAGCATGTACATACTAAATCTTTCCGTCCTACAAAGTCCGGAACAACCCGCGCTCACCCCTTAGATCAACCATCGAGGATTTTTGTGTAATATATATCCTTTGACTTTCTTTTTAAATTCCTCGATGGATCCACACTGCTTCAAGCTGGCAGGCATGGGGTTCCAGATCTTGGGCAGCAGCACATCGTCGGTCCTACGTCCATAGTCATTGTTGAATTTGTTTGTACGTAAAAGTTTGTTGGTCACTGATCTAGTTTGTCTGTCGTGTGTTATTAGTAGTCTGTCTTTAGGTCTCAAAAAATGCTCAACCAGAATGCTATACTCCACTCTCCTCTGAAGAGACAATACTTTAGATCGGTCGAAAAGACATTTATTTTTCCTTTTTAACTTTTTAGCAATTTTTTTAGTAATAATGATTTTTAGGAGTCTTCTTTGTATCTTTGCAATCGAGGTAGGTAAAGATATCTGAAAGCCGAAATACTATGTCCTTACATTGCGTCGGCTATCTCATTAAACATAAAAGGTATTTATAGTTTTTAATAAATATCTATTTTTATTTACGTATCGAATAATATATTTCCTATAAAACAACTTATTGTTTACGTTGGTTACTGGGGACCTATAAAATGAAATTTGAAATACGTATATTTTCAATTAATACGTAAAAATCAACTGGCACTTTTTATTTATCGCGTTAAATGAAGACTATTTAAAATTATTTTATACTTTTACACTTTTTTTTAAGACGCTGGCTGATTTACTAATGATATTAATAACAATTAAGCACTACAAATAATAACACTCAATTATTATTATTAACTACCATTATACACTTCCTCAAAATAATTAGCAGATCAATGCGTAAATTGTAATTTATTTAATACAACAAAATAAAATGCAACAAACGCATCATCAAGCTTTCAATTAGGAATAGTTCACCCATCCAGATACTTAACATAACAAAGGATTAGGCTCTGAGGAGGTCTCTATACTACCTAACAACCCTACTGATTCCCGAATATTAACGTTTAAAAAATCTTTAACGATTCTACATGTATTCATTATTATTATTTGCATTTTTATTATTTAATTTTTCGGTAAATCATAAATTTCTAATTTATGGCTTAACGATTTTGGAATAATGCCAGTGGCTGAAATAATTAATCTCGTTACCTAAAGCGGTGTATTTTCTAATTTTTTCATCAAAAGTTCTTATAATATTATTATAATTTGGAATAGCCACGTCGCAAATATATGTTTATTTTTTAAGATTATTATTATTGTTGTGCCTGTTGTATTTTCGATAACTCGGCTCTTACAGGACAATCGAAAACGAACATAATAGAAAATAGCGGAAGCACTATTCATAGCCGGTGCCTCACCGCGGTAATAAAAGACCACATAAATGATATCTTAATTATTATGGTATTTACCGTAAATAAATGAATTAATTGTTTTATACAAATTTAATATAATAGACACTTGTATAAATTGGTTAATGTTGTATATTCTAATGTGAATGATGGCACATATCTACTTATTATGAAGAGGCAAAATTTCACTTAAAATTTAATGTATATTTTGTGTTCACGTGTAAATCATTCAGATTTACGATATTTTAATTAGATTAAGTTGGCTGCTTTGATTGTTATTGTAAATACTAGCTGGCTCCGCCTACCATCTCCGGTGTCGTTTATTATGCAAATATTCCACGGAAAAGACGTTGATATTGGGGAAATTCATTTTAAAGTTTAATTAATTTTGTTTATACAAAATTATTTTTAATAAATAATAAATAAAATCTTTATTTTATAAAATGGAAATAACATAGTTATACATACATACATACCATCACGCCATGTCCCTCACGGGGTAGGCAGAGAGAACCGAACGCCACATTTTTCTATCTTGACACACATTCATCGCCTCATCAACATTCATACATCGTCTTATACATGTTCGTCTGTTGTTCATGCTTCTTACATTTCCATCTTTCAAAATATCGTTTACATGGTCGTGCCATCCTTTTCTTGGGCGCCCGCGACCTCTTATTCCGTTCCTGTCAGCTTTGTATATTTTCTTCGTCAGGCGTTCTTCGTTCATTCTCCCCAAGTGGCCAAACCATCTCAATGTGTTAACTTTCATTCTGTTAATTACATCTTTCTTTATCTTACATTCTTTCCTTGTATCTTCATTCCAAACTCTATCATACATCGTTCTGTTACAAATTCTTCTAAGCGATCTCATTTCAACTGTATTTATTCTGCTTTCGTGCGACTTCTGCCATGTCCAGGTCTCACTTGCATACGTCAGGGTTGGCACTAAGATTGCGTTATGAATGGCAACTTTAGCGTCTCTTGATATGTTGCGATCATTCATAACTGGTCAAAAAAATAAATAACATACCTAGTTATCTTATTTTTAATTTTTTTTTATATAAATTATAGGAAAAACTGATATAAATTATAGGAAAAAGTTATATAAATTATAGGAAAAACTTATTTAAATTATAGGAAAAACTTATATAAATTATAGGAAAAACTTATATAAATTATAGGAAAAACTGATCTGAATTATAGGAAAAACTGATATAAATTATAGGAAAAACTTATATAAATTATAGGAAAAACTGATCTGAATTATAGGAAAAACTGATATAAATTATAGGAAAAACTTATATAAATTATAGGAAAAACTGATCTGAATTATAGGAAAAACTGATATAAATTATAGGAAAAACTTATATAAATTATAGGAAAAACTGATCTGAATTATAGGAAAAACTGATATAAATTATAGGAAAAAGTTATATAAATTATAGGAAAAAACTTATTTAAATTATAGGAAAAACTGATCTGAATTATAGGAAAAACTTATATAAATTATAGGAAAAACTGATATAAATTATAGGAAAAACTGATATAAATTATAGGAAAAAGTTATGTAAATTATAGGAAAAACTTATTTAAATTATAGGAAAAACTGATATAAATTATAGGAAAAACTTATATAAATTATAGGAAAAACTGATCTGAATTATAGGAAAAACTGATATAAATTATAGGAAAAACTTATATAAATTATAGGAAAAACTGATCTGAATTATAGGAAAAACTGATATAAATTATAGGAAAAAGTTATATAAATTATAGGAAATAACTTATTTAAATTATAGGAAAAACTGATCTGAATTATAGGAAAAACTTATATAAATTATAGGAAAAACTGATATAAATTATAGGAAAAACTTATATAAATTATAGGAAAAACTGATCTGAATTATAGGAAATCTGATATAACAAACTGATTTAAATAAGTAGGTATATATTTTATATTATTTTGGATTGACTTTTTATTGTTTGTATTATGATAAATTTATTTAGAATTTATAATAAACCAAAAAATACGACCTGTCATCGGGTGGTTTACGGATCACTTTATGCGCTTGCAATCACTTTATACGCTTGATCGCCTAAACCAGCCGATGACAGGTCGTAAGTCCTATAAGTATTTGCAATCACTTTATGCGCTTGATCGCCTAAACCAGCCGATGACAGGTCGTAAGTCCTATAAGTATTTGCCTTGAGTTCCTCGTTCAACTGTAATATTCCTACTTCGTCTCTATTGAGATGGAAGTAAAACTTCGCATCGCAATGGCCATGACTAAACTGGACAAGATATGGAAATATTTCCAAATCCACAAAGATCCGCTTAATAAGGACACTTGTTTTCCCCATTTTTCTCTACGCTGGAGAATCATGGACAGTCAAAGCCTGCGATTGGCAAAGAATTGACGCCTTTGAAACGTGGTGCTGGAGACGTACGCTTCAAAATCCCTGGACGGCGAGAAGGACAAACATATCCATCCTAAAAGAGCTAAAGATAGAGAACAGATAAGAGACTATATACTTAGTATATTTTGAAAATAATTTCCCCAGTACCCTCAAAAGATAGGTCTTTGAAATAATGAACAGTTTGTATGTATGTACATCTTTATTCTATGATGACGCGTTTGTTGCATTTTATTTTGTTTTAATAAATAATTTACAATTTACTCATTATTATAGTCTTTGGATCTGAAGAGGCTTGAATTTATAGATGTTTGAATTAATAGGTTTAAAGAGGTTTTAATTTATAGGTTTAAAGACGTTTGAATTTATAGGTTTAAAGAGGTTTGATTTCCATGTAGGTAGTTTTACTATGTTTAAAATGATCGAGGAAATAATACTCCGTAGCTTACTAGTTGTTTTCGTGAAGTGCCTCTCGCACTATCATACATTTGATTGTTTTACATTGTACGTATGAAAAAAAAACAATAGAAACTATTACCTACAATTTGAATACGTACGTACCAACGAGACAATAAAGCAATTAATCTTGCTGTAACAGATTTAACTTGCCTCTTAGCATATCGGTAAGAACCTACTCAAGAAATTCATACATACATTCATCCATAGTACAGTATAATATAATAATAGCAGGTACACTAGGTTAGTTAATTTGTAAGACTTTCTCCTCTCAAATTTACACAACTACATCTGCTAATTCTTTGTGTGTTATTAAAAGATCAAACGTTGATAACAACGTAAGTGCTTTATTTGAATGGAACTATCGATGCATTCATTTTTTTTTTCAAATTGGAAAATTACTCCGAAATGTTATACAAGGTAAATAACCTTTGCCAAGGCATAAGCATTATTGAAATTATTTAAAATAAAGAATACACAAAGCTGACGGACCGGTATTACAGTCGGCCCTCAACTCATTGAGTTTGTTAAACTCAAGATTAATGTTAAGGGGAGATTGAATCCATTTATGTATTACAGTGCAATATGACATGTCAGTTACTAAATCTTCAATTATAGACATATTTTACCTTTTCTGTGGTTATTATCTGTCAAATTTTAAATAACCTCAAACAATACCAACTACAAAACGGGACGCTACGACTTGAAATACTATTGTTTTACTATCCAACATGGTAAATTATTTTTTTTTCACCAAAATAATGCTTTTAAATGCCCATGTTCGTTTCAATAGGGCTGTCAGTTTGTTTTGTTGTGTGGCGCCACCGTCGATACAACTAACGCCACTAGTGATAGAACAAGGTAGAATGGATGGGTGGATGGCAGAGCGGTTAGCGCGCTGGGTTAGTAATCCAGTGGTCGCGAGTTCGAATCCTGCCTCGACCGATCTCGTTCACCTATAGGACAAGCATTTATGCTTAGTTTAGGGAACGTAGGAAGATGTATATGTACTTGTTTAACAAGGACATATTCATTTTTTATATAAAAAAAAAAAAAAAAAAACACTGAAACCACACGCGTTGCCTAGCAAATGACAGTCGCATGAACCAGTGTGCAGAACTAATGTCAGGAAGAATGCCACTATTCCACGCACATGTGATTCTCACACGTTGTTCTCAGCTGGGGTGGACATCTTCAGTGCAAAATATGAAAGGTTTCGTGAAGAAATACTGAAGGTGATGCGCCCTTAATTCCCCCCCTCCCCTCCCATCCCTCCTTATCTCTTATCAGTCCCATACCTAATTTTAATTTTCTTAAATATTATTTTTTTCTCTTTGTTTGTTGATTTCTTTGTATGAACTGTCTTTTGTTATTGTTGTTAACTTATTATTGATGGAATGCTTTTATTGGCTTTGACTATGGGCTGGTATTACAGTCTCAGTTTAAGAGCTAAACTCAAGTTAAAAAAAAATATTGCATATAACAGTGTCCGTTTAGGCATAATCTTCCCTCAAATACGTTACTAAAACGACAAATATTTAACGTTTCTGGCGGATTAAGTACTTAATGGTGAGTCAACTGTCATTTGCTAGGCAACGCGTGTAGTTTCAGTTTCTATCACTAGAGGCGTTAGGCAACGAGTGTAGTTTCAGTGTTCTATCACTAGAGGCGTTAGTTGTATCGACGGTGACGCCACACAACAAAACAAACTGACAGCCATATTGAAACGAACATGGGCATTTAAAAGCATTATTTTGGTGAAAAAATTAAATTTACCATGTTGGATAATAAAACAATAGTATTTCAAGTCGTAGCGTCCCGTTTTGTAGTTTGTATTATTTGAGGTTATTTAAAATTTGACAGATAATAACCACAGAAAAAGTAAAATATGTCTATAATTGAAGATTTAGTAACTGACATGTCATATTGCACTGTAATATGGAAATTGATTCAATCTCCCCTTAACATTAATCTTGAGTTTAACAAACTCAATGAGTTGAGAGCCGACTGTAATACTGGGCCTATGTCATGTAAATTGTATAATCAAAACTGTAAATGAGCTGTTTGCTTCCCAAATATAAAATAAATAAACAAATAAATAATTAATTTTGTTTGATTTAAAAATACCTCGTATTAATTAAATATAAACTTAAGGCTAACCTTTCAGAACACGAATAACGGTTTATTGGCTTAGTTTTTCAAATTGACAATATACGATGTATCTATCTATGAATATACTAGATATTAGCGGTCCAATGACCCGCCAAGTTTAACTATCAATTGGATTGTATGTTAAAAGCAATAAATTAATTTTTATTGTATTAATTTCTGGTACAAATTTCTCTTTATTTCAAACGGTATATGTTTGTTTGATTCATATACTCGTTCTTGGACTGTATCTATATTAACCTCTTTTGAATGCTATCTTTAGAGATCATCAAAACTACGCTGTTTCTATACAACTACGAGGCACTGGCCGTTTGTACTACGAGCTAGGTATTCGACTCCACATGAAAGCTTTATTTTATTTGCATCTTCGGTGGTTCACTGATTGTGTCTGTGAGCGTTGATCAATGGAAACTGTTATGTAGCTATTATTGGAAAATCTTTCGCAAGTGCTTTTAAAGTTGATTTGTATTTTGGTTCACTGATTGTGGCGTTGTTATGAAGGTATTATTGGCAAGTGTTTTTAAAGTGTACGTCTATCTCCTCACATGAGAATTCTATTTGATTTGTATCTTTAGTGGTTCACTGATTGTGCATGTGAGGGTTAATCTATGGAAACTGTTATGGAGCTATTATTGGCAAATCTTTTAGAATTGTTTTTAAAGTATACTTCGATCCTCTCAATTGAGAGTTCTATTTGATTTGTATTTTCAGTGGTTCACTGATTGTGGGCATTGTGGTGTTGTTATGAAGCTATTATTGGCAAATCTTTCGCAAGTGTTTTTAAAGTGTACGTCTAATTCCTCACATGCGAGTTCTATTTGATTTGTATTTTCAGTGGTTCACTGAATGTTTCTGTGAGTGTTGATTAATGGAAACTGTTATGTAGCTATTATTGATAAATCTTTCTTCACACGAGAGTTCTATTTGATTTGCAAATTCAGTGGTTCACAGATTGTATCTGAGAGCGTTAATCTATGAAAACTGTTATGTAGCTATTATTGGCAAATATTTCGAAACTGCTTTTCGAAAGTGTACGTCTTAGCCAGACCTATGACAGGTCATAAGAATTTTTTATTTTCTAAACAAACTCTCTTATGTGTAAGAGTTCTCGGGGAAGTTAGTAGTAATTTAATTGACGCGTAAATCTTCTTCTTTCTGGCGTTGTCACTTAGATTGGCTGTTAGGATCGATTTTTTTACGTCCTCGGGTCTTGGTTGTCGCTATTTTCAAAGCCATCTTTTTGTTGGATCCTTCTTACAACGAGTCTTCTCCTAAGTGACCACCGATATCGCCTGGTTTATCGTGTCGTCTGGTGATCTCTGCTTTATTTATCTTTGCCATTTCAGCTGGCGTTCATCTATCTTCTTGTTAATGTGAATTGACGCTAAAAACTATTCTATATATGTGTAGTTTTTTTATAGTTTGTAACATCATCATGTGATTGAAGTTTATTCTCACAAAATTCCTAGACAACAATTAAATTTCATCTAAAGAATGCATCGTTTGATAGCTGTTAAATGTTTCATACGACATCTATACAATGTTCACAGACTATGTAGGTACTATGTACATATGTATGCAATGTCAGTGTCTTAAAGTTATATGATAGCTACATATTTTGTCACGAACGACAATACGCAATTATTGCAACACTGCGAGTAAACGTCAAGAGACTTTGGTCTCCTTATATTAACATCTCATGTCAATGAATAATCTTAATCTGTGTATATTGGGAATCCGTGTTCGAGGTAGAACGGTTCGCCGACCTAAACTTTTACATGTTCCACTGTGTACATCTAATGTCAGGAAGAATGACACAATTGCACGCATATTCAATTGCAATTATCACAACACATTATTCTCAACCAAGGAAGACATATTTTCAAGACAAAATATGAAAGGTTTAACCACGAAACTCTTACCCTCATGATCTCCTGTCCCTCTCATTCTAAATTGTATGTTTGTGAGTTTTTTACTGTTTATATTGTTATTAACTTTTACTTATTGATGGCACCGGTTAACTTTTTTTATTATTATCGTTTTCGTGTGTCGTGTAAGAGGCGGGTAACCGAAAATACAACAGGCAACAATAACATCTCACATAGTTCAGGAATTCACCCATTTTGAATGTAGTGCCTTTTTAAGTGAGACGAGACTAGTGTGTGGATGTACACTCATGTGTCGTTCTTCCATTTATAAGATAATGCGTAACCGCACACCTGTCGCTGGTCACTCCGCATTTTTAGGATATGTCGTGATGATATGAACGAACGAATGAATTATATCATGTCTTAATTATATCATATTTCTCATTACCGTAATCTTCTTAATTGGCCCAAGATACGACAACGACGCAATATACATATATTGTACCATTACTATACAATGTCCTTTTTAATCCAAATTTACCTCAGTATCTCAAATATAAATTCACTTATCTTTCAAGCCATGGGCGTCCACTTCGATCTGCTGAACGTGCTTTACTATCTATCCCTATTCATAGTTCTGATTTTTTAGCTCTTCATTTGAAGTACATTCAGCTAGACTATGGAATAGCCTAAGTCCTGATATTACGTCGTCTATCTCACTAAATATCTTCAAGAAAAGGCTAAAGCAAAAATATTTATCTGACAACACCTGATTACATCTTCCTCTCCTCTTCCTTTCCTTATCTTTTAGTTTTCCTATCATTGCTATGAATTGTTCTTATATGCTATCTTATTTGTTTTTTTTTTACTTTTATTCTGCTGTATTTATTTATTTTGTAATGTGACTATGTAAATGATTGCCATAGTACACATTGTTTTAGTATACTTAACATTAACTCTGGTTGGTTGGAAGAAATTGCCATTAGGCAATAACCCCGCCAGTGTACAAATTGTATGTACAAGAAGATTCAAATAAATAAATATATCAAAATGTAAATGAACTGTTGGGACTCTAAATAAAATAAAAAATAATATGTATATTTCAGTTATACTTAATAAATTGTAATAACTCTTTAAATGTGTCTGTCGGGGTTTGTTGTGGTTAGTTGTGGGACAAAAATAAATCGTTTGATCGAGTTGTACGCCGGGGGCAACTAAGAGTTATTTGTTCAACTAGGTAAATATGAAGAATCGGATATGTTGTTTATTTATTTATGGATACAGTCAGAATTACATAAATACATTAAATAAGACAATTACCCACACAAGGACCAAAATATGTAACACTAATAATACAAAGTTAACAAAAACATGTGAATGATGGTGTATCTGAATCAAAAGGATCTAGGAGAGGATTAAAAGGGAAGATTAACAATATTACAATATTACTACATGCCATCATGATGAGAACTCGATTTCGTCATAACGATTTATCATAATAATTACATTTTGGCATACAATCGCATACACACACATATATACATTCTTTATTTATTTTATTTAGAGGATATCATGCAGCATTTAATAAATTATATAAAATAAATATGATTTGATTAATAATAAAGTCAATTACAGGTTGTCGCTGAAGTTATTGTAGTATATTAAGATACATTAGGAATGGTTACATATTATGGTGAGATATTGTGTGAGAGATGTGTGAAATTGTATATATATATAAATGTGTGCAGTATATTAAGTGTTAAATTTGATTATGAGGATGAAATTTTAGTGTTGAGAAATTTAGTGTTGAGTTTGATTGAGGATGAAATTTTGATATATTTTTTTTTAATGTGGGGGCGCTAAGTAAGAATATGTCGATCTCTTGGAAATTACAAGTAAGTTTATTACATCGTTAAATTGCTTTGTAAACATCGCTTAAATGCCCCTGAAGATTAAAAAAAAAATGTCGGTATTTCCATAGTGCATATTAAATTTGGTGCAAGCTCTTGTGATAAAAAAATTTTGTGTTATTATTACGTACTGACGGAATACTGAAGAGATTATTATTTCTAGTAAATCGCGTAGGAACTCCTCGATTTTAGAACTAGGCGATTTGGTATCAGTTATGAGGAATCTTTAAAACATCACCAAATGTTACCACTCAACTAAAGAAGGGGTATAACTGATATATGTTTCCTATATAAATTACTCAACAACCAAATAGATAGTCCGTATCTCTTAGGACAAATCCCATTCAACTGCCCCGCCAGACAAAACCGCCAGAACCTCCTCTTTTACACTAAATACTCAAGAACAAACTATGCAAACAACACTTTTATTAACCGCAGCTGCAATACATATGTACAATAACCTTAATCATAAGCCAGATATTTTTAACAATAGCCTACAATCATTAAAAAAACAACTATCATCAATATTATAATGAATACTTTATGTACCAAATTGTACAATTTTTGGTATGTCCAATACTATATTAATATGACAACTAACCCTTTCCTCCTCTCCTACCTTTCTTCATGTCCCACCCTCGCTTCATGAAATACACACACACACACACACACACCCTCACACACACACACATCACAATTGTACACTTACACCACACTTTTGTCTTTGACTTTGTACTGAATTGTCTTTATTATGTTAATCTGTGGAACAATGTAATTGGCTTACTTTCCTGATTATTATTTTTTTATTAATGTAAAATATGTAACAGCTGTTTTGTTTCCCAAAATAAAAATAAAAAACTCTTAGATTTATTTTTCCCAGTAAATATGGGGAGTCAACGCGATAATTTAGGATATTGTGCAGATACATAATGTCTCTTATTGATCGACGTTCTTGTAGTGGATGGAGCATATAATGTTTACAGCGAGCAGAATAGTTGGGACAATGTATATTTGTTTTATAATCTAAATGTCTAAGAAACCTTTTTTGTACTAAATTATCGACGAAGTTTTTATTTGGTAGAATTCCATTATAAGTTATATATAATTAAAAGTAAAGACTTTTTGATTCTACATAATTAATGTAGAATCAAAAAGTCTTTACTTTTAATTATAGATATAACTTTTTTGTACTCTTTCAATTTGATCATTATACACTATTCATTAATTCATTCATTCATACCATCACGGAATATCCCACAATGTGGGGTAACCAGAGAAAGGTGTGCGGGTGTGCATTGCCTTATAAAAGGGAGAACAACACATCTATGTATACCCACACACCAGTCTCGTTTCACCAAAAAAGGCACTACATTCAGAATGTGTGATGGTGAACCTCATTGCTGAACTATGTGAGATGTTATTGTTGCCTGTTGTATTTTCGATTACCCGGCTCTCACGGGACACTCGAAAACAATGATTTAAAAGAATGGAAGCACTATTCTAAGCCGGTGCCACACAGCTAAGTATTGTTTATTTACAATTTTGTGTAAGAAATTTGTTTATTACATTAATCTCCGGGAACGTAATGTTTGCATCTGATGCCATGTGAAATAAATTAATATACTTACAACAATTTGACAGCGGAGACTGTCCGGTCTCTGGATACCAAAGTCTGTGTCGTATGAGCGAGCTTTACGACGGTAAAAATATTTTAATATCACTAAACGTACATAGCCTTGAGAAATTGATGTTAACATTCAACTGTGTGACTTTTATTGTTCTACAATATTGTTGTATTGATCTAATATTATGATTTAAGTGCATTCTTGTAGTGAGGCGAATGTTTTTAACAGAACCGCAACGAGGATGAAATGATCGGGATTTTGCCTTATGCACTAAAAAACTTAATGATTTCTAATGTTTTATTTATTTATTTATTATTGCTTCTCGGGCAACTAACAGGTACTATGTGAAATATTAATTTAACACGCACCCAATAACAAGCAAGATGACACATTCTGGAGACTTATGATATTAATCGTCTCACAGATCCATATTCAAAACACAATTAATAACTGTGTCTCCACCGGGAATCGAACCCGGGACCTTTGGATCAGCAGTCAGATATCTAACCAACTGAGCCACGAAGGCCCACACAAACACAAGCTTTTAGTTTAAATTAAAAAAGGAATCATCAAACATTTTTTAAAAACATTAAATATTGTAAGTAACTCAGTTCATATGTACCTATAGGTATTTAAATAAATAAAAAAATGAAGACTAATGATATTAAATCGTCTCATAGATTTATACTGAAAACACAATTATTTAAAACAGTGTCAGGAATCCATTATATCTAAACAACTGATGCACGGGGCCCGACAATGTATTTATTTATTTTATTTTATTGACGGCGTTTTCCATTTACATGAAGTATTCACAAAATATACAAAATATAGTAGGTACATAATGTGTGAAAATACAAACATATCCAATCTATAAACAATGAAAATGAAAATCAAGCAAAAAGAAATATAACGAAAAACTTAACTTATAAAAAAAAACATTCAAAGAAAATTTAACCAAAATAATAATCAGAACAACAAATGAAGGTAATCAAAGAACAAATAAACATAATGGGTAAGTATTAAATATTAATATAACGAAAAATAAAACGAAACACAATCAGTGGAATCTAACACGTAGGGTATTCCTGTAGTTAGTATTGGAAAGTTAAGCGTTGGTCAATACGTGGTCAATACCTACATACTAGTTTCAACTAAAGATCCTGTTATAATATATTGGTTCCAATAAGCGGGACATTCGAGAAGAAACGGGACAAACATCGACAGATTTGTCAAAATGTACACGGACCTAGTATATACCGGTGAAGCGAGTGTAAATAATTTGTTGTGTCTCGTTAAATGTGACTCATTGATTTACAATTGGACAGTTTTTCGTGGTGAATCGGTTTAGGTTAGGGATGGCCGAATGCAAGACCAAGACTAGTTGGTATTGGTCTCGGAATCGCTTATACATCATAGCCATGTCGTGGTATTGCCCCGTCTTGCGCACTTATCTACGTCATAGCCAAGCAATCATTACACAGAGCTGTCGAAGAACAATTTTAGAGCCTTCAAGAAGTTCTGTCATAGTCATAGGTTCGAATGCAGTCCTACCTAAATACTACATTCTAAATACTAACCATGTTTTCATTGCACAGTCGCTCACTTAAGTTAGGAAATCACGTGGCTTCCTAACTGGAGGATGCTACCAAGTTTTTCTATAAGAATTGCATTGCAGAGACCATATCTATAAACTTAGCGCATGCGCGGTAGCGTAAACTAACATTTGCGAATTGTCAAAAAGTAAGGTTGCTAGCAAGGAACCTTACGAGTGGTTTAATACTAAAATACGAGATTTTTTCGGTGGATGATGATTTTATCTGCTTCGTTGAATATGTATTTGGTAATTTGTCAAATCAAAAACCAAACTTACTCAGAGTACTTACTCAGCGATCCATACGAGATGCCGAAAATTCGGTGGAATTTCAAAAAATCGTGACATCGAGCTGTCAGTGTGAAGTGTGAAGTTGGTTACATATGTTTGTGTTGTTATAGCAGAAAAACATTTTAAACGTCAAACGTCAGAAAAGAAATAGATAGCTTTTTAAGCCCATCTATCTCTTTTCTTCATACACATTAATGTGAAATTCTACGCCATCGACCTTAATTTTGGCGTAGTATTTAGTTAGTGATATCTCTGTAACACAATTGCTAACTTAAGATTACTTAATACTCCAGTGAGGTTAGAAGTCATTGCGTCTTACTTTTGGTTGATTCACATTCAGTTTATTTTTTTAAAGAGATCTTAGTCACACGTTTAATCCTTTACATTTAAAAAATATCTGAAGTTGATGATAGTCTACGAGTGTGAATCTTTTATTTCCATTTGATTGTTCTCTTTGCACTATGGTGCCGAGATTGCTAATTTAGAGGGCTCCATGAGTCACTTTTCATGCTATGCATTTTTTTGCCGCTTGTTTAGCGTTCCGTGAAGGGGTCGTTTACAGTCCCCATATGCAGAGCGGGTGGTGGTGGAAGTAGCGACATGGAACTGTCAGTGTTAACTGGTTACATGTGTTTATTTATTTATTGAAAACAAACATACAGCCAATTTAGTACATAGGACAAGCAGACAGTAAATAAGTCATAAATGTTTGATGAATATTACTGGTTAAAAAACATGAATTGAACAGTAAAAAGGAAAAGGATATTGAAAGGAAATGGGACGATATGGGAAGCGTGCGTAAGATCACTCAGAGCGATGAGGGAACGTGGCCAAAATGGATACTTTAAATCTTCTATGCGATAAGTTGAAAAGATCATATCATGGAAGAAAGAATCATAATTTCTGCATGGTCTGTATATGAAAGAGTGCTGTGCATAATTTGTGCCACAGATGGGAAGTCTGAATGTATATATTGTTTTTCTAGTTTGTCTCGTCGGTATGTTGAAGGGAATTTTCGCAAGAAGTGCATCGGTGTCAATAATACTGTTCACTATTTTGTGTTATACCAAAAAAACATTTTAAACGTCAATATAAACGCATAGAAAACTGTTTTCTTCATACACAATAATATGAAATGCTCTATTCTAAACTCTAGTATAAATTGTGCCGCTGAAGATGTTATTTGTTTCTAGCGAAGGCGCTTAGGTTCATTAAATTGTACCTACTCACTGTGGATTCAAACGGTGTTTTATTTTTATTTATATAAATAAATTTAATATTTACTTTATTATTATTAAAAAAAAATATTGAAATAATTTTCGGTCTAAAGTCATCGTTTTTGTCTTAGATCAATTCATTTTCAGGCCTAGATATAGGTTTTTCTCGTCTACTCTGCTTAGTAGATCCACCATTTCGGCCTTGTTGGTTTTATAGTTTACCGTTGAGGTCGCCCTAGAGACATTCATATGGACCGGGTGGTCATTGATGTATGCGCGCTGTAGCAGCTTCCCAGATACGAAGAGGCTGACGTACAATAATACAGATGAGTGGAGAGACGGGGTGGTCGGCTCAAATCAATCTTAGGATTGTAACCCAGAAAAGGGACAAGACTGCGAGGCTTTTGCTCTAGAGTCTTACGAGACTCGTAACCTGTTCTTAAACGTAATTATTGTCTTGGTCAAGACTGCAAGACTTATTACAACCTCATCACTAATTTCGACATTGTAGGTACCTATATCGTTACATTTCTTACTCGAATTTCGTTTATTCCCATGAATGTGCACTTTTCGAGTTTCGTAATCGGCTTGTGTCGATATTGCATTCACAGTTAATTAAATACTACATTGACGATACTGTGAAATCGATGTGTTATAATCGTTCTTCAATACCTACTGTGAGAATGTTTACATTGAATGTTTGTATGCTCCTAACGATCTTCAGTATTGAGGGGATTTAGATGATGCGTACCTATACCAAGTTTCTTTCAAACACTTAATCATCGAAATATAAAATTTAACATGTAAGTCGACAAAACTTATGTATTTATTTGATCATGATTCTATAATATTATGGAGTACCTACGATTTTACACCAAGCGGATATTTTTTTTTATTTTATTTATTTATTTATTTGTCACACCATTTAAATAATCTTTATTAAAATAGATAACTGCTGCCCAACTAGGTACACCTGTTCTAGGGCTAGCAGTGTACATATTATTACATTTCACAGGAGTAACTATTTGCATTTTTTTAAATGAATCTAAACAATATAAACTTAACTATTTATGTAAAAAGAATCAAAACAATATAAACTTAACTATAACACATATAGAAAAAATGGAATTTGAGTCATCATGATATGCATATTATACATAGTATTGTAAAAGTAGGTATCTTGTAATTTTGTTTGTTAATTGCACAAAATAAACTGAAATAGTATTTCTTGGGAATACCGAACTGACAGAGCATAGATTAGATATGATCCGTCAGTCATATATTTATTCAGTCGCGCCTCAAATCAAATCAAGACAGCACAAAATTTATAAAACAATTTGGATTTTTTGTAAAAAGTAAATAAAGAAAAAAAAAATAACAATTATATAAATGATGTCCTTTTACACTACGATGTCGAATATTTGATATATTTTAGTTCTCCCGTAGTTCATGATGTATTCGGAACATTTTCTTTTAAATGATTTCAGCGATATTATTTCTTTTAATGATGTAGGCAACATGTTATAAATTCTGGGGGCAATGAAAATAAAATTTCTTTGATATAGTACCACCTATTCAGTAACTATTGTAACTAAAATAGGAACATACTAACAATTGTCGATTTTAGATTTACGGTCTTATTTCAGCGTTATGATATATCATATTGACCGGAACGTTCTTTAAAATGATAAAAAAATCATAATTATTCATAATACGTCTGATTCAGTAACTTTTTAAGTAAGTTCCGCCCAATATAGGTACGTTCCTATTCCATTTAGTCCAAGTTGATATTTTATAACGCTAAAATAAGACCGTAAATCTAAAATCTACAATTTTAGTATGTTCCTATTTAAGTTACAATTGTTACTGAAAAGGGGGTAGTGTGGAGTTATGAAGTCGCAATTTTTAAGGTAATATTTTATTAAAGATTATCAACAAGTATCATGCTGAGATTATATTCTGAAAGTTTCATCACAATGTATCTGTGTGTGTGTGTGTGTGTGTGTGTTTGCTATGTACTATGTACATTCATACCATCACGGCATATCCCACAATGTGGGGTAAACAGCGAAAGGTGTGCGGATATGCATTGTCTTATAAAAGAGATCACAAAATATCTGTGTATACCCACACACCAGTCTCGTCTCACCTAAAAAGGCACTATATTCAGAATGGGTGGTGAAACTCATTGCTGAACTATGTGAGATGTTATTGTTGCCTGTTGTATTTTCGATTACCCGGCTCTTACGGGACACTCGAAAATAATAATAGAAAAGAGTGGAAGCACTATTCTAAGCCGGTGCCTCACCATAGATAGTAGAGAGTAATGAATTCACGATTTTTAAGCCACCCAAGGAAGGTATGGCACGTCCGTGTGAACGGTATTTTGAAAGGGACTTACCCTTTCAAAATACCGTTCGGAACTTACGGGACACTCGAAAACAATAATAGAAAAGAGTGGAAGCACTATTCTAAGCCGGTGCCTCACAGCTAATGTGTTATGTACGGCGTGTTTATTCTACTTTATCGATTATAGACTAAAATATCCAACTGATTCTTTTAGAATTTTGCAAATTTGTATATCTAATACACGCTTAGACGCCATTAGATTTTGAAGAATATCTGATCAGTGCTACTCAATTTTTTTAAATGTCAAATATTTCAATTTAAGTGACCCCGTGCTCAGGAAACTAAAAATTTGATATTTATATTCTCAAATTGCTACAACGTTCGATCTCAAACACTCAAGTTATTGTATATATTTTTCTATTTATTTAGAATGCATACCAGTGAAATTAATTTCTTCTCTGCTGGGGATCGAACCCAGGACGTCGCATATATGCCAAACGGCATACGAATTATACCGCAAATTATTGGGATACATCTAGCAAAATATCTTGTGTTTTAGGTGAACGAAATCGGTCGAGGCAGGATTCGAACTCGCGACCACTGGATTGCTAACCCTGCGCGCTAGTCGCTCTGCCACCATCTATTTAATTACTCACATCCATAGGAAGACTAAAGAACTCCTGGATCTTGCAAAGACGAAACCAACTGCGGAGACATGGTCTAGGTGAAATAATACAGGACAGAGACGGATGGTTGCAGAGCGATAGCGTGTGCTCAATTTGCAATCCAGTTGTTGCGAGTTCGAATCATGCCACGACCGATTTCTTTCACTTATAGCACAAGCATTTATGCTTAATTTAGGAAATGTATGAGGATGCATATTTATTTATCAATTACTTCTTTAGTAACTAACGGGTAAGTACTATGTCAAATATTAATTTAACATTCACCCAATAACAAGTTGCCACATTCTGGAGAGTACACTAAAAAAAGTTATGTTAAAATTAACCGAATTATAGTTACTACAAAACAATTCGTTTTGTGCCACTAAATATTTTGTGCGCTTAACCAAACAGTACAGTCATAAATAGATTAACTTTTATTACTGATAACAAAGGTTTGGCTAAAAACGCAGGTAGCCAGTTCGGTGGTCACAATTTTTTTTCAGTGTAACGATATTAATCATCTCAAAGATCCAGACTGAAAACACAATTTATTAAAAACTGTGTCTCCACCGGGTATCGAACCCGGGACCCTTTGATCAGCATTCAGATACCTAACCAACTTACTTGTTTATGTACTTTTTTCAAGGACATATTCATTCTTTTTATAAAAAAGAATGACCTATAATTTAAGGACGAGGACAGCTGACCCCAAAAGTCGGACTAAGAGTTGGGATATAGCAAGAAGAAAAAGAAGAAGATCGAGCAAAATGTCATAAACAATGTAGGATGTACTGCAAGTAGTAATGTATTGATATTTAAATTGAAAACATTACGTGTAAATGATAAAAATCAGTCTGATTGTCTTTCTTAGCTACAGCCACAAGATCTGCATTTTTAATCTTAAGAAATCCCCTCATCAGACAGCTTCGTTCGACGATGAATATTCATTAGTTTCCGAGTGTTGTATAGCTTCCAGACGCTGTTGGGTATGCCACCTTATTGGGTGTGTTGTTGTGTTAAGTTTTATGGTTACCAGGTCTCGCTCTAACGATCGACATAATTGTTACGTAACAAGATCACTGACCGTCCAACTGGCTGGCTCTAGTAGCCGCAACAGAACAGCGGTTAGAGCGTAGTGCCCGTGGCCCTTGACACAACACAATCATTAGGTAGGTAGGTATACCCCAGCCTCGCCTTGTTTAGACTGACAACAATAATCCACTTAGATAAAAGGAAATTGTGACTATGGTTATTTTTAAGATCCAATCGGAGACCAAGTAGCCAAGTAGTTATTTTTATACCTACGCTATAATGTTGATCCAGCATATTCATATTCAAAATCATTTAAGGTTGGTTTTGCACCAAGCGCTTTAACTTTCCACCCATCTCTATCGTTCGCCACTCTCTTAATCTCTTGGTGGTAGCTGCTACAGCGCACATCACCGACCACCTGGTGCAATTTAATGTCTCTAGGGCGATCTCTATGGTTTTTTATAATTCCTTCGGCGATAGTTAAGAGTAGCTCAGATCCCAATTTCAATTTTTCATTTATAACTCACCTAGCTGTCGTCTGCATACATTCAAATTATTGACAATTACTATTAAAACATACCTACCTACAGCATTATTCTCCGTTACAAAGGTAGGTTCTTAAAGAATCGGATCTTATTAGGATCGAATTTGCAGTGAGGAGTAATGCCGCCGGTCCGGGTGTCTGATGCTATGGAATATCCAATTGGATCATTGTTGAAGAAAAGTAAGATGGTTAATAATGTACGATTCGTCGGATGCAAAACACCCAATTACATTGTGAATCAGACGACCCCCGTGGAACGTTCTTGAATATAAATCATAGGAATCCAAATAATTTATGGGTAGGTAGTGCAAAGAGATGCAGGAGACACAAAACACAAGAACCTTCAGCTCGAAAATCAGAAGGGTTGACCCCAAATGATTACGCAGGCGAGTTAGCATTAAGTGAGGGAGAAAAACTAATAGTTTTGTAATTTTGCATACATGGAATTCTTAGGTACTTTTTTATGATAACATTACTGTAGTATTTTCAAAATCACTAATTTTGATCCAATTTCCGATGTTTTCTTCTAGTCTTTTTTACTAGTTTAATTTTATTCAGTTTACGTGTCTATCTTAGTGGCCAGTTGTAATGTTTGTCTTCTCGTAGTAATTTGACACTTAACTTAATTTCGTCCGACATAGATTGTTTTAATCCACTTTGTACGAAGGAAGAATCATTTACTGTTGTCGTATCAAGTCCATCTGTTTTCGTTGTACTATGTGCCTCTCTGCTGGCTGTCTCGACTGCCTACCTGCCGACCGTTATTTGATACTAACGATACAGGTTTGACGAAAATGCGACCGCGTCATCGAAACGGTTTCTCCGATACGTTGGGTCTGTTTACTTCCCGTCTCGTCCGCTTGTCTCTTTTTGCAAACGATCATGTGTGATTATGTCCGGTCGGCGCTGGTGGTTCGCCGCTGTCGTCTTTAGTTTTTGACCGTATATGGAAAGGACGAATTCTGAAGTTCGGTGAGGTCTGTCGCGACCTTAGATTGAGATTTCGTCTTGTTACTCATGGCCGGGCGGTCGTGGTGCGTATGGGGATATAGTTTGACTTTCAAGAGTCGCATTATTTACCGCTGCATTCCACGATATTAGCGGAATGTTGATTCTCTGTATTTTTGCTTGGTAGGCAGGTGAGATAGGTACCGGTACTATATCTTAGGTAGGTTCGCTTGAGGTTGGATTTAAGAAATCATTTTATGGTGGATTCACATCGAATATGTGCGATTTTTCTCTGTTATTTTTGTCGTTGTAGTTTCTATCTTCGTTGTTCGTCGGATGTGACGATCTTGTCTAACGTGTTTTCTCGGCAAGTAATTTATTCGAATTGTTCATCCAACTATCGATTTGCTGGATGAACAATTCGAATAAATTATTTCTCCTAACAGATCGTCAAAGCCGAATTCCGCGAGATATTTGCATGGCCAGGTCTACATTTTTAATGTTTTTTTCCAACTTTGAAGTCAAAAAACACCAACTTAAGGCTTCGCAATAAATCCAACTCTATACTCGTTCAAAAGATTTTATTTCTCAGAATCAACCTTAGTCCCGTGCGAACGAATTATATGCAGAAGTGGAGTTTTTGCATAGCCCAAGTAGATAATTTAATTATGTATCTATAAAAAAATTTAGACATAACAATTTTCGTAAAAATTTAATCGAGTGACGACATTTTTTCTTACAATTTGTATGACAGAATACACAACATTTTAGGGGACTGTCAATAGTTTGATTCTTTAATTTCCATACATACTATCAAGCTGTTTACATATTTTGAAGAGGAGACAAGATTTCTTTTACCACAAGTATTAATATTTAAAGGATGCTAAGAAGCGTCCAGATAAGTTGGTGATCGCCGGTATTAATGTACCAACACCGTACTTCAATATCATAATCATCATTTTTATCAATTTAAATTTCAATGGTTGAATAGTTCCTTTATTGTAAATTATCGCCGTATTGAATCCGATTAGAGACGGCCATTTTCTATTCTAAGTGCAACTTCAAATATTATTATGGAAATCGGAGGTCAGTAGATTTCTTCTGTGGGAAGTTTGTATTAAAGTTTATTTTATCATTAATCTTACGGAGAAATGCTTTATTAATCCGAGGTCGTTCTTGAATCGGCAAATTATATTATTGGGTTGTTCATTTTTACATACATACCATCACGCCATGTCCCTTGCGGGGTAGGCAGAGAGAATCGAACGCCACATCTTTCTATCTTGGCACGCATCCCTCGCCTCATCCACATTCATGCATCGTCTCATACATGTCCGTCTATTGCTCACACTTCTAACATTTCCGTCTTTCAAAATTTCGTTCACATGGTAGTGCCATCCCTTTCTTGGGCGTCCCCGACCTCTCATTCCATTCCTTTCCGCTCTGTATATTTTCTTCGTCAGGCGCTCCTCATTCATTCTCCCTATGTGACCAAACCATCTCAATGTGTTCACTTTCATTCTACATAGTAATGACATCTTTCTTCATCTTACATTCTTTCCTTATATCCTCGATTCTTACCCGGTCATACATCGTTCAATTACAAATCCTTCTTAACGATCTCATTTCGACTGCATTTAATCTACTTTCATGCGTCTTCTGCCATGTCCAGGTTTCACTTGCATACGTCAAGGTTGGCACTACGATGGCGTTATGAATGGCAACTTTGGCATCTTTTGATATGTTGCGATCATTCATAATTGGTCTTAGTACTCCATTCACTCTGTTTCCTGCCATAACTCTTCTTTCGATCTCTTTATCGAGTCGTCCGTTCCGTTGAAATATGCTTCCCAAGTACCTACACATATTCGACGACTTGCTCGAGCCATTCTCTTATTTTACACGCTGTTCTGCTTTTACTCTTTTCAAAGACCATTGTCTTTGATTTGCTGGCATTCATCCTAAGTCCATTCTCCATACATCCTTCATATACCATACTTACAAGATACTGTAACTCTTCCATACTTTCTGCTAATAGAACTTTATCGTCTGCATACATCAGATCTCGCACCATTACGGTACTCAATTTCAGACCCTTGCTTTCATCATTTCATTTCATTGTTCATTTTTAAGTGGATATGAAAAATAAAATAAGAAATACAGCAATGTAAGACCGATTCTATAACTTTTTAAGAATATTCCGGCTGAAATATGTGATTTACTTTTACACTTGGCCCGAATTCACAGTCCTAGGTAACTAAATACTAACTCCTAACCTCACTGGAGTATTTAGTATTCTTAAGTTAGCAATAAAATTGTATTACAGAGACATCACTAACTAAATACTTAAAACTACGACAAACTTAAGGTCGATGGCGTAGCATTTATCATTATTGTGTATAAAGCAGCGGTCGGGGCACTTTTTTAACCATTACCTCAAAATATTTTTGCGTAAGTCGATATTACCCCTTCTCCCCATTTCGAAAAGAAGATAATCAATGTATATTTAAACAAACATTATTTATTGAATTAATTTACACGGAAAATAAAAACAGTTAAGTACATGAAAATATTAAGTAAGTATGTAATAGCCAAACAAAATAAATTCTCAAATTGGATCAAACTAAAATTCAGATTTTCAGGTTTCCCTTTCAGTTTTTGGAGAAATGATGTTGCTTCACGTTTGATGCAATTACTTCCAAATTGGGACTTTTTGATGTAAGTAGCACATGAATTGATTAAGTTTGTAAAAATACTAACACGTTTATGAAATAGCAAACTAGAAAAATTTCATTATTACCCAAATAAAAACATTTTGACCCCATTTGGGGTAATTTACCCCAGTTCCCCGACGGCTGGTATAAAGAAAAGAGATAGATAGTTTTCTATGGATTTAGACTGACGTTTAAAATGTTTTTTTGTAATAACAACACAAACACATTTAACCAAGCTCACACTGACAGCTCGATATCGCGATTTATCTGAAATTCCAGCGAATTTTCGGCATCTCGTATAGATCGCTGAATAATCTGTTTGGTATTTGATTTGACAAAATTACCAAATACATATGTGATGAAGTTGCTTAAATCATCATCCATAGAAAACATCTCATATTTTAGTATTAAACTACTCGTAAGGTCGATAGTTTGTAAATGTTAGTTTACGCCAACGCGCATGCGCTAAGTTTTTGGACATGTCTCTGCAATGCAATTCTCATAGAAAAACTTCGTAGCATCCTTAAGTTATTATTAATAAATATTATTAAGAATTTAGTAAGTATTTAGGTAGGACTCTGCATTCGGACCTTAGTCTATGTAAGTTGATATTCTATGACGCCGAAATAGGAAAGTTCTTTCTCCAAGCAAGTCACGAATTAGTTCAATTCCCTATTCTATAATCACATTTTATCGAATCATCTGTCAAAACGTTCATATTTTTAGTTAGAAGCGTAAGTACCTACTAGTTATTTTTACAGCAGTTCGAGATATTTTACTTAAAATGCCAAAAATAGATAATGTACACTTGTTGAGTTATGTTGAAAATAAAACCAAAGAATATTAGTGCAGATCAATTGAAATGTTAGGTTAGGCGACATCACGGCGACATGACATTAATAAACATGGCCGAACAGTGCAAAGTACGCATGCGTAGTCTTCGCCATAGACAATATGAGATCTACGGTGCACTTATTTTGTAGATTTTAGTTTTAGGAACAACGTCAGTTACATAATACGAAATTTATTTCAAATAACCAGTACAACCAGTTCACGGAGTTACAGAATTAGACGTAGTAACTAAAATATCCGAGAATATAACAATCTATAAATTCACGATCAAGTACAAACCTAAATTACATAATCCCACACATGAAAACATATTTTGGGCATAGATTTTTTTCATTTATTGCTCCTTGACTCTAAAATAGGTAATAATAATATTTATTCATATTTACTCCTCCAAGGTTAACCTTAATTTCTTATAAGAAGTAACATCTGAAAATTATTCAAAACAAACATTAAAAAATACATCATGAATTACGGATGGACAGCACTAACATAAATACCGTGATTCTTATTTAAAATTATTAGTTAAATTTGCCATAGGATTATTTGTAAATATCATCGCAATACATAACATATTTGATTTGATCTGGGATGCATGTGAGTCATATCAAATATATCAAAGCACCTGACAACAATGATATATAACCTCTCTATGTTTTTGATATTTCGGGAATTGATTTATTAGACGGGCATTTTCATCTGGTTTATGTGAGCTATGTGTCTGTTTTGTCTGATGTTTATTGAAGTAGTGGTTAATTAGTTATTAGTACAAAGTATCTTGATTGTGTGCCTACCTAATGTATGTAGAGCGGAAACTATCATCACCCAGTTCATAAGTATATTGTCACTGTTTAATGTGAGCTATGTGTCTGTTTTATCTGATGTTTATTGAAGTAGTGGTTAATTAGTTATTAGTACAAAGTATCTTGATTGTGTGCCTACCTAATGTATGTAGAGCGGAAACTATCATCACCCAGTTCATAAGTATATTGTCACTGTTTAATGTGAGCTATGTGTCTGTTTTGTCTGATGTTTATTGAAGTAGTGGTTAATTAGTTATTAGTACAAAGTATCTTGATTGTGTGCCTACCTAATGTATGTAGAGCGGAAACTATCATCACCCAGTTCATAAGTATATTGTCACTGTTTAATGTGAGCTATGTGTCTGTTTTGTCTGATGTTTATTGAAGTAGTGCAGGTTAATTAGTTATTAGTACAAAGTATCTTGATTGTGTGCCTACCTTATGTATGTAGAGCGGAAACTATCATCACCCAGTTCATAAGTATATTGTCACTGTTTAATGTGAGCTATGTGTCTGTTTTGTCTGATGTTTATTGAAGTAGTGGTTAATTAATTATTAGTACAAAGTATCTTGATTGTGTGCCTACCTAATGTATGTAGAGAGGAAACTATCATCACCCAGTTCATAAGTATATTGTCACTGTTTAATGTGAGCTATGTGTCTGTTTTGTCTGATGTTTATTGAAGTAGTGGTTAATTAGTTATTAGTACAAAGTATCTTGATTGTGTGCCTACCTAATGTATGTAGAGAGGAAACTATCATCACCCAGTTCATAAGTATATTGTCACTGTTTAATGTGAGCTATGTGTCTGTTTTGTCTGATGTTTATTGAAGTAGTGGTTAATTAGTTATTAGTACAAAGTATCTTGATTGTGTGCCTACCTAATTTATGTAGAGCGGAAACTATCATCACCCAGTTCATAAGTATATTGTCACTGTTTAATGTGAGCTATGTGTCTGTTTTGTCTGATGTTTATTGAAGTAGTGCAGGTTAATTAGTTATTAGTACAAAGTATCTTGATTGTGTGCCTACCTAATGTAAGCAGAGCGGAAACTATCATCACCCAGTTCATAAGTATATTGTCACTGTTTAATGTGAGCTATGTGTCTGTTTTGATTGATGTTTATTGAAGTAGTGCAGGTTAATTAGTTATTAGTACAAAGTATCTTGATTGTGTGCCTACCTAATGTAAGCAGAGCGGAAACTATCATCACCCAGTTCATAAGTATATTGTCACTGTTTAATGTGAGCTATGTGTCTGTTTTGTCTGATGTTTATTGAAGTAGTGGTTAATTAGTTATTAGTACAAAGTATCTTGATTGTGTGCCTACCTAATGTATGTAGAGAGGAAACTATCATCACCCAGTTCATAAGTATATTGTCACTGTTTAATGTGAGCTATGTGTCTGTTTTGTCTGATGTTTATTGAAGTAGTGGTTAATTAGTTATTAGTACAAAGTATCTTGATTGTGTGCCTACCTAATGTATGTAGAGCGGAAACTATCATCACCCAGTTCATAAGTATATTGTCACTGTTTAATGTGAGCTATGTGTCTGTTTTGTCTGATGTTTATTGAAGTAGTGCAGGTTAATTAGTTATTAGTACAAAGTATCTTGATTGTGTGCCTACCTAATGTATGTAGAGCGGAAACTATCATCACCCAGTTCATAAGTATATTGTCACTGTTTAATGTGAGCTATGTGTCTGTTTTGATTGATGTTTATTGAAGTAGTGTAGGTTAATTAGTTATTAGTACAAAGTATCTTGATTGTGTGCCTACCTAATGTAAGCAGAGCGGAAACTATCATCACCCAGTTCATAAGTATATTGTCACTGTTTAATGTGAGCTATGTGTCTGTTTTGTCTGATGTTTATTGAAGTAGTGGTTAATTAGTTATTAGTACAAAGTATCTTGATTGTGTGCCTACCTAATGTATGTAGAGAGGAAACTATCATCACCCAGTTCATAAGTATATTGTCACTGTTTAATGTGAGCTATGTGTCTGTTTTGTCTGATGTTTATTGAAGTAGTGGTTAATTAGTTATTAGTACAAAGTATCTTGATTGTGTGCCTACCTAATGTATGTAGAGCGGAAACTATCATTACCCAGTTCATAAGTATATTGTCACTGTTTAATGTGAGCTATGTGTCTGTTTTGTCTGATGTTTATTGAAGTAGTGCAGGTTAATTAGTTATTAGTACAAAGTATCTTGATTGTGTGCCTACCTTATGTATGTAGAGCGGAAACTATCATCACCCAGTTCATAAGTATATTGTCACTGTTTAATGTGAGCTATGTGTCTGTTTTGTCTGATGTTTATTGAAGTAGTGGTTAATTAGTTATTAGTACAAAGTATCTTGATTGTGTGCCTACCTAATGTATGTAGAGCGGAAACTATCATCACCCAGTTCATAAGTATATTGTCACTGTTTAATGTGAGCTATGTGTCTGTTTTGTCTGATGTTTATTGAAGTAGTGGTTAATTAGTTATTAGTACAAAGTATCTTGATTGTGTGCCTACCTAATGTATGTAGAGAGGAAACTATCATCACCCAGTTCATAAGTATATTGTCACTGTTTAATGTGAGCTATGTGTCTGTTTTGTCTGATTTTTATTGAAGTAGTGGTTAATTAGTTATTAGTACAAAGTATCTTGATTGTGTGCCTACCTAATGTATGTAGAGCGGAAACTATCATCACCCAGTTCATAAGTATATTGTCACTGTTTAATGTGAGCTATGTGTCTGTTTTGTCTGATGTTTATTGAAGTAGTGCAGGTTAATTAGTTATTAGTACAAAGTATCTTGATTGTGTGCCTACCTAATGTATGTAGAGCGGAAACTATCATCACCCAGTTCATAAGTATATTGTCACTGTTTAATGTGAGCTATGTGTCTGTTTTGTCTGATGTTTATTGAAGTAGTGGTTAATTAGTTATTAGTACAAAGTATCTTGATTGTGTGCCTACCTAATGTATGTAGAGCGGAAACTATCATCACCCAGTTCATAAGTATATTGTCACTGTTTAATGTGAGCTATGTGTCTGTTTTGTCTGATGTTTATTGAAGTAGTGGTTAATTAATTATTAGTACAAAGTATCTTGATTGTGTGCCTACCTAATGTATGTAGAGAGGAAACTATCATCACCCAGTTCATAAGTATATTGTCACTGTTTAATGTGAGCTATGTGTCTGTTTTGTCTGATGTTTATTGAAGTAGTGGTTAATTAGTTATTAGTACAAAGTATCTTGATTGTGTGCCTACCTAATGTATGTAGAGAGGAAACTATCATCACCCAGTTCATAAGTATATTGTCACTGTTTAATGTGAGCTATGTGTCTGTTTTGTCTGATGTTTATTGAAGTAGTGCAGGTTAATTAGTTATTAGTACAAAGTATCTTGATTGTGTGCCTACCTAATGTATGTAGAGAGGAAACTATCATCACCCAGTTCATAAGTATATTGTCACTGTTTAATGTGAGCTATGTGTCTGTTTTGTCTGATGTTTATTGAAGTAGTGCAGGTTAATTAGTTATTAGTACAAAGTATCTTGATTGTGTGCCTACCTAATGTAAGCAGAGCGGAAACTATCATCACCCAGTTCATAAGTATATTGTCACTGTTTAATGTGAGCTATGTGTCTGTTTTGTCTGATGTTTATTGAAGTAGTGGTTAATTAGTTATTAGTACAAAGTATCTTGATTGTGTGCCTACCTAATGTATGTAGAGCGGAAACTATCATCACCCAGTTCATAAGTATATTGTCACTGTTTAATGTGAGCTATGTGTCTGTTTTGTCTGATGTTTATTGAAGTAGTGGTTAATTAGTTATTAGTACAAAGTATCTTGATTGTGTGCCTACCTAATGTAAGCAGAGCGGAAACTATCATCACCCAGTTCATAAGTATATTGTCACTGTTTAATGTGAGCTATGTGTCTGTTTTGTCTGATGTTTATTGAAGTAGTGGTTAATTAGTTATTAGTACAAAGTATCTTGATTGTGTGCCTACCTAATGTATGTAGAGCGGAAACTATCATCACCCAGTTCATAAGTATATTGTCACTGTTTAATGTGAGCTATGTGTCTGTTTTGTCTGATGTTTATTGAAGTAGTGGTTAATTAGTTATTAGTACAAAGTATCTTGATTGTGTGCCTACCTAATGTATGTAGAGCGGAAACTATCATCACCCAGTTCATAAGTATATTGTCACTGTTTAATGTGAGCTATGTGTCTGTTTTGTCTGATGTTTATTGAAGTAGTGCAGGTTAATTAGTTATTAGTACAAAGTATCTTGATTGTGTGCCTACCTAATGTAAGCAGAGCGGAAACTATCATCACCCAGTTCATAAGTATATTGTCACTGTTTAATGTGAGCTATGTGTCTGTTTTGTCTGATGTTTATTGAAGTAGTGGTTAATTAGTTATTAGTACAAAGTATCTTGATTGTGTGCCTACCTAATGTATGTAGAGCGGAAACTATCATCACCCAGTTCATAAGTATATTGTCACTGTTTAATGTGAGCTATGTGTCTGTTTTGTCTGATGTTTATTGAAGTAGTGGTTAATTAGTTATTAGTACAAAGTATCTTGATTGTGTGCCTACCTAATGTAAGCAGAGCGGAAACTATCATCACCCAGTTCATAAGTATATTGTCACTGTTTAATGTGAGCTATGTGTCTGTTTTGTCTGATGTTTATCGAAGTAGTGGTTAATTAGTTATTAGTACAAAGTATCTTGATTGTGTGCCTACCTAATGTATGTAGAGCGGAAACTATCATCACCCAGTTCATAAGTATATTGTCACTGTTTAATGTGAGCTATGTGTCTGTTTTGTCTGATGTTTATTGAAGTAGTGGTTAATTAGTTATTAGTACAAAGTATCTTGATTGTGTGCCTACCTAATGTATGTAGAGCGGAAACTATCATCACCCAGTTCATAAGTATATTGTCACTGTTTAATGTGAGCTATGTGTCTGTTTTGTCTGATGTTTATTGAAGTAGTGGTTAATTAATTATTAGTACAAAGTATCTTGATTGTGTGCCTACCTAATGTATGTAGAGAGGAAACTATCATCACCCAGTTCATACGTATATTGTCACTGTTTAATGTGAGCTATGTGTCTGTTTTGTCTGATGTTTATTGAAGTAGTGCAGGTTAATTAGTTATTAGTACAAAGTATCTTGATTGTGTGCCTACCTAATGTAAGCAGAGCGGAAACTATCATCACCCAGTTCATAAGTATATTGTCACTGTTTAATGTGAGCTATGTGTCTGTTTTGTCTGATGTTTATTGAAGTAGTGGTTAATTAGTTATTAGTACAAAGTATCTTGATTGTGTGCCTACCTAATGTATGTAGAGCGGAAACTATCATCACCCAGTTCATAAGTATATTGTCACTGTTTAATGTGAGCTATGTGTCTGTTTTGTCTGATGTTTATTGAAGTAGTGGTTAATTAGTTATTAGTACAAAGTATCTTGATTGTGTGCCTACCTAATGTATCATCACCCAGTTCATAAGTATATTGTCACTGTTTAATGTGAGCTATGTGTCTGTTTTGTCTGATGTTTATTGAAGTAGTGGTTAATTAGTTATTAGTACAAAGTATCTTGATTGTGTGCCTACCTAATGTATGTAGAGCGGAAACTATCATCACCCAGTTCATAAGTATGTTGTCACTGTTTAATGTGAGCTATGTGTCTGTTTTGTCTGATGTTTATTGAAGTAGTGGTTAATTAGTTATTAGTACAAAGTATCTTGATTGTGTGCCTACCTAATGTATGTAGAGCGGAAACTATCATCACCCAGTTCATAAGTATATTGTCACTGTTTAATGTGAGCTATGTGTCTGTTTTGTCTGATGTTTATTGAAGTAGTGGTTAATTAGTTATTAGTACAAAGTATCTTGATTGTGTGCCTACCTAATGTATGTAGAGCGGAAACTATCATCACCCAGTTCATAAGTATATTGTCACTGTTTAATGTGAGCTATGTGTCTGTTTTGTCTGATGTTTATTGAAGTAGTGCAGGTTAATTAGTTATTAGTACAAAGTATCTTGATTGTGTGCCTACCTAATGTAAGCAGAGCGGAAACTATCATCACCCAGTTCATAAGTATATTGTCACTGTTTAATGTGAGCTATGTGTCTGTTTTGTCTGATGTTTATTGAAGTAGTGGTTAATTAGTTATTAGTACAAAGTATCTTGATTGTGTGCCTACCTAATGTATGTAGAGCGGAAACTATCATCACCCAGTTCATAAGTATATTGTCACTGTTTAATGTGAGCTATGTGTCTGTTTTGTCTGATGTTTATTGAAGTAGTGGTTAATTAGTTATTAGTACAAAGTATCTTGATTGTGTGCCTACCTAATGTATGTAGAGCGGAAACTATCATCACCCAGTTCATAAGTATATTGTCACTGTTTAATGTGAGCTATGTGTCTGTTTTGTCTGATGTTTATTGAAGTAGTGCAGGTTAATTAGTTATTAGTACAAAGTATCTTGATTGTGTGCCTACCTAATGTAAGCAGAGCGGAAACTATCATCACCCAGTTCATAAGTATATTGTCACTGTTTAATGTGAGCTATGTGTCTGTTTTGTCTGATGTTTATTGAAGTAGTGGTTAATTAGTTATTAGTACAAAGTATCTTGATTGTGTGCCTACCTAATGTATGTAGAGCGGAAACTATCATCACCCAGTTCATAAGTATATTGTCACTGTTTAATGTGAGCTATGTGTCTGTTTTGTCTGATGTTTATTGAAGTAGTGGTTAATTAGTTATTAGTACAAAGTATCTTGATTGTGTGCCTACCTAATGTAAGCAGAGCGGAAACTATCATCACCCAGTTCATAAGTATATTGTCACTGTTTAATGTGAGCTATGTGTCTGTTTTGTCTGATGTTTATTGAAGTAGTGGTTAATTAGTTATTAGTACAAAGTATCTTGATTGTGTGCCTACCTAATGTAAGCAGAGCGGAAACTATCATCACCCAGTTCATAAGTATATTGTCACTGTTTAATGTGAGCTATGTGTCTGTTTTGTCTGATGTTTATCGAAGTAGTGGTTAATTAGTTATTAGTACAAAGTATCTTGATTGTGTGCCTACCTAATGTATGTAGAGCGGAAACTATCATCACCCAGTTCATAAGTATATTGTCACTGTTTAATGTGAGCTATGTGTCTGTTTTGTCTGATGTTTATTGAAGTAGTGGTTAATTAGTTATTAGTACAAAGTATCTTGATTGTGTGCCTACCTAATGTATGTAGAGCGGAAACTATCATCACCCAGTTCATAAGTATATTGTCACTGTTTAATGTGAGCTATGTGTCTGTTTTGTCTGATGTTTATTGAAGTAGTGGTTAATTAATTATTAGTACAAAGTATCTTGATTGTGTGCCTACCTAATGTATGTAGAGAGGAAACTATCATCACCCAGTTCATACGTATATTGTCACTGTTTAATGTGAGCTATGTGTCTGTTTTGTCTGATGTTTATTGAAGTAGTGCAGGTTAATTAGTTATTAGTACAAAGTATCTTGATTGTGTGCCTACCTAATGTAAGCAGAGCGGAAACTATCATCACCCAGTTCATAAGTATATTGTCACTGTTTAATGTGAGCTATGTGTCTGTTTTGTCTGATGTTTATTGAAGTAGTGCAGGTTAATTAGTTATTAGTACAAAGTATCTTGATTGTGTGCTTACCTAATGTAAGCAGAGCGGAAACTATCATCACCTAGTTCATAAGTATATTGTCACTGTTTAATGTGAGCTATGTGTCTGTTTTGTCTGATGTTTATTGAAGTAGTGGTTAATTAGTTATTAGTACAAAGTATCTTGATTGTGTGCCTACCTAATGTATGTAGAGCGGAAACTATCATCACCCAGTTCATAAGTATATTGTCACTGTTTAATGTGAGCTATGTGTCTGTTTTGTCTGATGTTTATTGAAGTAGTGCAGGTTAATTAGTTATTAGTACAAAGTATCTTGATTGTGTGCCTACCTAATGTAAGCAGAGCGGAAACTATCATCACCCAGTTCATAAGTATATTGTCACTGTTTTATGTGAGCTATGTGTCTGTTTTGTCTGATGTTTATTGAAGTAGTGCAGGTTAATTAGTTATTAGTACAAAGTATCTTGATTGTGTGCCTACCTAATGTAAGCAGAGAGGAAACTATCATCACCCAGTTCATAAGTATATTGTCACTGTTTAATGTGAGCTATGTGTCTGTTTTGTCTGATGTTTATTGAAGTAGTGCAGGTTATGTAGTTATTAGTACAAAGTATCTTGATTGTGTGCCTACCTAATGTAAGCAGAGCGGAAACTATCATCACCCAGTTCATAAGTATATTGTCACTGTTTAATGTGAGCTATGTGTCTGTTTTGTCTGATGTAAAGCTAATTGGTAACCGGAGGGGTTACCAATCAACAGTAGTTAATAACCAGAATGGTTACTATTAAATATATGTGGTAACCAGAGGGGTTACCAGTAAAAAGAGTTTACTATATCCCAAGTGGATATGATTTGAAATAAGAACACAAGGACAGTGATTTAGAGAGAAGAAGAAAGAATGGTCAAAAGTAACAATGAGTATATTGATCACGATTAATAGTTTGCTTAAAGGTAAATTTACAATTGATGAAATAACTTACAAAGGAACTTTTCTCACGATGAGTAGGTATAACGAGCGAGTTAGCGGGTGTGTTCGAAGTGTCCGAATCTTCGTATGGTGAAGTACCATCGTGCTCGCGAGGTCGAGAGATGACCGGTGGTCGAGAGACGAAGTGTCGGCGAGACGGCGTGGTCGAGAACGGCGGCGTGATGTGACGAATCGAAGTGACGGAAATACGGAAATGAAGTGACGACGTGTAGAGGTGTAGACTCCCTTAAATAGTGCTGCGCTGGGGGTAGCAAGTTCAATGTCCTCGAACTTTCTAGACTTATTGATTTGAAGTGTCATACCCAGTTGAGGAGTATTGTCACTTATTTGACGTTGCGGGCGATGAACTCGGCCTAGCGATAAACAAATGTACTTGCCGTCGCTAGGCGCGCGCTCGAAAGAAATTTCGAGATGTGGTCTGCCACATTCCTCCCCTCCAAGTGGTATCGAAGATGGCACGATACCTTGGTAGAACGTCATGGTGTGGCTGAGCTGAGGCAGTCGTTGCTGAAGATTTTTGTAGTCATTACAATTTTGGAGAGATGGTTAGACTTGTGTTAGTTGGACTGTTGCCTAGTTGCTGATGATGATTGCGACGGATCAAGATGTGATTGCTTTGGAAACAGTGTTCCCGTTCAGCCCGTTGACAATTGCAGTGTGTCGGTGAGGCTTGTTCGTACACAAAGCTGTGGAGTCCGTGGAGTCAGTGTAGTCCGTGGAGTCCGATAAACTGTGCAGTGTAATTGGCATCTAAACATTCTTGTCGAATTTGCAGAACTGTGCAGTTGGCTTGCGTTGGCGTTTTCGAAGTTTTCGTTGACTGTCGTCGTGTTGACAGCGTGTGTTGACAGTGACGTGTTGACAGCGTCGTGTTGACCGTGTCGTGTAGACGTCGTGTTGTCGTGGTTGAGCAGCTCCTTGGGTATGCGAGACTGAGTGCGAGTCATAAGCATAACACGAAGGATGGGACAGCGTCCCAACAAAATCATTCCTCGTTCAAAGACGTGCGTAGCGATGAGACGAGGTGAGTTTTTGTGTGCTCGAGATGTGTGCGTGCGTTCATATTTGGGTGTCCGACAGCTCTGGAGTAGTTCTCCAGCGTTGAAGTTGCGGCGTGTCTATTGCGTTAGACAGCTTTGGAGTATGTAGTTCTCCAGTGGGGCCTGTGTGTGCATTCTTTGCTGCGCATCAAGTGAGTCTGATGTCTTTGGGAATACGTGCCAGTATAGCGAGTGCTTGTGCATTCTTTGCCGCGCATCAAGTGAGTCTGATGTCTTTGGGAATACGTGCCAGTATAGCGAGTTGTAGCGTGTCGGTGTTGCTCTTGGTTGCTGATGAAAACCATTTGTTGCTGAAGTTGTCCATTTTGATTTGGTGCCGTTGCCAATGTTGTTCATCTTGATTTGGTGCCGTTGACAATGTTTGCCATCTTGATTTATCGATGTTGATAATGTCGCTTTCCATCTTGGTTTGATGCTGATGATGATGATAACGTTGATCATCTTGCTTTTATAGTTGTACATAGTAACAGCAGTTGACAGTTGTAAATTTTAAATTTTCATAATATAAACATTTACAATTGTAGCAAGCGAATAAATAAAATATTGTTGGTTGCATGTTGCAAAAATATAATATGTAGGTACAATGATAAGTATTTGTTAATAATAATTAAGTTGATTACAATATATTTTAGAAGTGAAGATAAATTTAAGTATCTAATTAGGTATACAATGCAACAAAAAAATAATATGAATTTCAGCAAAGTCCAAAAATGTTTAAAATATTCTATTTGTAATAGGTAAATATTGAAATGTGTCTAAGTACAAAAATGCTTTGCAAGTTTCAAAGTATAAAAGGTATTTAAAGCAAAATTACAAAGTATGAAATAGGTAAGTTAAGTATTTCACGAAATTAGTACCTATTTGATATATTAAATAGTGATAATTTAATTAATTATTTGCGAGCTCTTTTGATATAAAAATATATTTCTGATTGCAATGAATTTAAATAACGTACGTAAATATCTTGTTAGCAAAAACATAGATTGTCGCTCGGTAGATGGTGTTTATTGAAAACTTAATTTTTCTACCGCTAGTTGAAATTAAGATAGATTAGTCACGAGCTGTGTTCGCGTTGTTTACATATTAAAAATAACAAAATTGAAGTTTTATCGTTTAAAACCGAAAATTTTCGATCGATATTTGTTTTAACAGTGAAATTAATATATCAAGTTCAATTAAATGTTCTGTTTCACGCGTAAATCTGTATGTAAAATATAAAATTATTAAATTTTGTCACTTCAGTATTATTGTTGTGCGTGAGAATTTTTTTTTGTCGCGAAGTATGTGAAAAATATTTTTAGTTCCGTGAATTATGTGAAAAGAATATAACTAAATTCGGAAGTGCGGTTTTGCTTATGTATATCGCGATTGTCGGAGTATTTTTTTACTTAAAGCAGTGCCGTACAGAAAAATTTAACTGTGTTTGTTTATGTGAAATTATAAAGTGGGTACCAATATAATATACCTTTGTTTACAATCTCAGAATAAAATGAATGTGTACTATGCATGTATTATTTGAATGCAACATTTATGACAAAGAATAACTAAAAACCGAGAAACGCGGGTGATTTTTAAACGCGATTGCATAGAATTCAGCGCGATTGTTTCGCGGGTGTAGTGTAGTGTACCCATCGTGAGAGATTCAAAAACCAATTCGTTCTTTTTCTAAACTAGGAAAAGAAAAGGAGTGATCTGAGGAAAATCGGTAAGTGTTGTTTAATGTTATTGTAAGGAAAAAATACCACTGTTGTGAATGCAAATTTATCGTTTTTCGGCCACGGGCCGGTACTAGATAAATACCGATGTTTTGTAAATACCAGTAGCTGTGTAGCTTAGCTGTTTAGCTGTTTGGTAACGATTGTGTTCATATTCACGTTTTCAGGGTCACCAATAAAGCTGATTGGTAACCAAAGGGGTTACCAATCGAAAGTAGTTAATAACCAGAATGGTTACTATTAAATATATGTGGTAACCAGAGGGGTTACCAGTAAAAAGAGTTTACTATATCCCAAGTGGATATGATTTGAAATAAGAACACAAGGACAGTGATTTAGAGAGAAGAAGAAAGAATGGTCAAAAGTAACAATGAGTATATTGATCACGATTAATAGTTTGCTTAAAGGTAAATTTACAATTGATGAAATAACTTACAAAGGAACTTTTCTCACGATGAGTAGGTATAACGAGCGAGTTAGCGGGTGTGTTCGAAGTGTCCGAATCTTCGTATGGTGAAGTACCATCGTGCTCGCGAGGTCGAGAGATGACCGGTGGTCGAGAGACGAAGTGTCGGCGAGACGGCGTGGTCGAGAACGGCGGTGTGATGTGACGAATCGAAGTGACGGAAATACGGAAATGAAGTGACGACGTGTAGAGGTGTAGACTCCCTTAAATAGTGCTGCGCTGGGGGTAGCAAGTTCAATGTCCTCGAACTTTCTAGACTTATTGATTTGAAGTGTCATACCCAGTTGAGGAGTATTGTCACTTATTTGACGTTGCGGGCGATGAACTCGGCCTAGCGATAAACAAATGTACTTGCCGTCGCTAGGCGCGCGCTCGAAAGAAATTTCGAGATGTGGTCTGCCACAGATGTTTATTGAAGTAGTGGTTAATTAGTTATTAGTACAAAGTATCTTGATTGTGTGCCTACCTAATGTATCATCACCCAGTTCATAAGTATATTGTCACTGTTTAATGTGAGCTATGTGTCTGTTTTGTCTGATGTTTATTGAAGTAGTGGTTAATTAGTTATTAGTACAAAGTATCTTGATTGTGTGCCTACCTAATGTATGTAGAGCGGAAACTATCATCACCCAGTTCATAAGTATGTTGTCACTGTTTAATGTGAGCTATGTGTCTGTTTTGTCTGATGTTTATTGAAGTAGTGGTTAATTAGTTATTAGTACAAAGTATCTTGATTGTGTGCCTACCTAATGTATGTAGAGCGGAAACTATCATCACCCAGTTCATAAGTATATTGTCACTGTTTAATGTGAGCTATGTGTCTGTTTTGTCTGATGTTTATTGAAGTAGTGGTTAATTAGTTATTAGTACAAAGTATCTTGATTGTGTGCCTACCTAATGTATGTAGAGAGGAAACTATCATCACCCAGTTCATAAGTATATTGTCACTGTTTAATGTGAGCTATGTGTCTGTTTTGTCTGATGTTTATTGAAGTAGTGCAGGTTAATTAGTTATTAGTACAAAGTATCTTGATTGTGTGCCTACCTAATGTATGTAGAGAGGAAACTATCATCACCCAGTTCATAAGTATATTGTCACTGTTTAATGTGAGCTATGTGTCTGTTTTGTCTGATGTTTATTGAAGTAGTGCAGGTTAATTAGTTATTAGTACAAAGTATCTTGATTGTGTGCCTACCTAATGTATGTAGAGAGGAAACTATCATCACCCAGTTCATAAGTATATTGTCACTGTTTAATGTGAGCTATGTGTCTGTTTTGTCTGATGTTTATTGAAGTAGTGGTTAATTAGTTATTGGTACAAAGTATCTTGATTGTGTGCCTACCTAATGTATGTAGAGCGGAAACTATCATCACCCAGTTCATAAGTATATTGTCACTGTTTAATGTGAGCTATGTGTCTGTTTTGTCTGGTGTTTATTGAAGTACTGGTTGTTAGTTATGAGTACAAAGTATTTTGATTGTGCATTGTGCATGTGCCTACTTAATGTATGTAAAGCGGAAACTATTATCACCCAGTTCATAAGTATATTGTCACTGCTAAATTGTAAACTACTAGCCCAAGAACAGGGTTTTTCTAGTTGGCAGTAGTAGTCTTCTTGTTTGTAAAAAAAAAAACGTGTCCAGATCCTTTAAGATGAATTAGGTGCGAACACTGGTGTTTTCCCTTTTCTTTTGTGGTGCTGAATCCTGAACTCTCTGAAGTGCCGATATGCTAGGGTCGATATTTTGAGATGTGGAGAAGGATGTTGAAAATCTCCTGGACGGCAAGAAGAACCAGTATTTCCATCCCCGAAGAGTTGGGCATCACAGACCGACTAACGACTTGGGTCAAGGAACGGGTGAGGGATCGATCATACCAGACAAATAGTAGGTACAATTATTCCAGGAGGCTGTCCATCTGGCTGCAGATAGAAAAGAGTACATAAAAATAGTGCACGATGTGCTGCATAGTGATCACCTACGAGTGAGGCCTACGACCAATAAAACAAACGTCGGCCTTAGTGGCTCAGTTGGTTGGGTATCTGACTGCTGATCCAAAGGTCCCGGGTTCGATTCCCGGTGGAGACACAGTTTTTAATTGTGTTTTCAGTCTGGATCTGTGAGGCGATTAATATCGAAAGTCTCCAGAGTGTGGCAACTTGTTATTGGGTACGTGTTAAATTAATATTTGACATAGTACCTGTTAGTTGCCCGAGAAGCAATATTAAATAAATAAATAAATAAACATTAAAACAAGGCGTTTCACGTGATCATGAACCGTCGAATTCAATGAATTGAAATCTCCCAGCAATATCACGAGTCATTAAGCGGTTAGCATCATTTTTTTTTTCATTAGCTTCAACTGGCCTTCCAGAGAGTGGCGCATCTCCAACGTTAGAATTTTCATAAGGACATTTCGCGAAACAGTTTTGGCACTGACGCTCGCTCTGTCAATGCATCTTCTAATACATCGAGTATTTTTTCTAGGTTGGACCCAAAGATTTCTATATAATGTACTAGATGGAGTACTCCGTGCAATGAGTGTGCAATAACCGTTCTCTAAATCTTAATGAACAGAGTGTTTTTTTCGACAAATAAATCCAAAAACAATTCACATTAGTCGTTATTCTCTACAAAAATCAAAGTGGTCAGCCCACCTTGTCAAAAATCCAGCGAAAAAAACCCTCATTTCAATTCATACAAAATTTGCTAACTGCGACATTTAGTATATTATATGAAAATCTATGCTTGTACCTTGTAAAGATAAAACGGTGCATTCGAATTTGAAAAAAAATTATCAATAATAAATAATTATTGCGCAGAAACAAACTATTTCACAAAAATATTCCTTGTTATGTCAACTGTCAAAATATATATATACAATTACAATTTGGCTTAAGTGGCTACGAATAAATAGGTACAAGACCACTTTTGTGGAGAAACGAAACAACTACCCGAACAACCTATTAGGTACAACTAATTAATCGTTTCGACTGAATAATTATAAATATTAAATGACGCAAGATTATTCCAATATTTGCAATTAATCATATTTTTTCGTTGTATTGATTTATTTTTAAGCGTTTAGATCAATAATGGCTGCCTTGATTATGTCGAGGACAGCGAAGTAGGCTATACTGTCGGTACCTACACGATGCAATGGTTGTCCTGTTAGTAAATAATAATAATACTATTTTTATTGACAATCTTTTATTAACATCTCAATAGGATATTATAGAAGAATCAGGAACTCAAAGCACCTACAGGGTTTACGACCTGTCATCGGCTGGTTTAAGTCGGCTGGTTTACGTGCAACTTTTAAGATTATTTTTTATCGAATATTCTTTTTTAATTACATATACGCAAACATTGGATTTTTTTCCCTTTCGGGAGTCAAATGATATTTTTATTGACAAACATTTTTTCAACATCTCAATAGAGACGAAGTAGGAATATTGTAGAAGAACCAGGAACTTGAGGCACCTACAGGGCTTACGACCTGTCATCGGCTGGTTTACGCAAGCGCATAAAGTGATCACGTAAACCAGCCGATGACAGGTCGTAAGCCCTGTAGGTGCCTCGAGTTCCTGGTTTTTCTACAATATCCCAACTTTGTCTCTATTGAGATGTTGAAAAAATTTTTGTCAATAAAAATAAAATTATTTTTTATTGCAGATTTTCAAATAGTATCATGCTGTGATTGTATTCTGAAAGTATTATCACAATGTATCTCTGTGTGCGTGTGCAATGTAATATATGCTATGTACGGCGTGTTTTTTTTCTGTTTATTCTACTTTATCGATTGTTGACTAAAGTACTTATTCGATTATTTACAAATTTTGCAAATTTGAAAATTTAATCCTCGCTAGACCCCAATAGATTTTGATTGATCAGTGCCTCTCAATTTTTAACTGTCAAATATTTCAAAGTGACCTCAATCTCAGGAAACTTAAAATTTGATATTATTATTTTCAAATTGGTATAAAGACACCACTTTCATAAAACGGCATTGAAGAATTATCAAATTTTGATAATAATATATTTAAATCAAAAATAATTTAGCCGACTCATTTCGTGAAAATGTTGAAAAATTTTCATACAAAATTTGAATACTTTTTGTAGTGAATTGTTAGTGAGAGTATAGCGTTAGCCACAACCCACTCGTTTTAAATAGATAAATGCGTCTTTATTGCGAAAAAGCTTTTGGCTTACTACACTTACTTACTTAACGAGTCCGAGTACTTCTCACTAGGCCTTCCCACTCCAGAATACAGCAACCGCAACGGCATTGTCATTAACAATCTTCAAGTCCTCTGCGTCGCATCTCACTGGCATATCTTGACAGATGAGGAGGTGTTCGTCAGTTTGTATCTCGCCGCAATTGCAGAAAACATCCTCTTCCACCCTAATACCCCACCTTAGCATGTTCTCTTTGCATTTCGTTGGCTTACTAAAAGGACATATTCATTATTTAACGAATGTGTCCTTGGCTTACTACAAGGACATATTCATTCTTTAAAAAAAAAAATATGTAATAATATATGAAGGAATCCTCATGATGGGCTGTTGCGACATTGGCGATGATTTAGCAAGAAGATTAACTCTTCTTGATATAAAAATGCCTTAAATATGGTCTATTGGAAGATGTGTAGCGACTCGTATTTTGGATTTACGAACATGTCATGAACATTTTTTATAGATGCCTGATATAAAATTGATCGGTAATTCTCCAAGCCCACTCGTTTCATTGAGAGGTTAATAGAGGGCAGACTTAACACCGTATATTATACTTGTATATAGTGTACTAGAGAAATAAATGAAAATTATATTGAATAAATGTACATAGTATGCGTATGCATTGAATAGGTCGTTCGGAATGTAATTCATATAGCAAAGCGTGTTTTTGAAAAAGTTCGTTTGATTCTGTGCAATCGTTTTGTTTGGCGCCCAATTCTTTATTTATCGTATGACATAGTGAATACCTACATCAAAATCAAACCAACAAACACACAGTTAAACATAAACAAAATACTATCACACACTCAGGTCGAGGTAGAGGTCTCCGAGCTAGTCCACAAATGCAGGCGTCACCTCGCAAATATCCGTCTTTGGGCCCTCATATGCATGGACGCTGCATTCCTCCAATATATGTTGCATTGTTTGAGAGGGTTGGCCGCAATCGCATTGAGCGGATGGAACAATGCCCCACTTTGCCATGAGGTAGTTACAGCGTCCATGTCCAGTGCGGATCCTATTTAAAGAGGTCCACACCCTTCTTGGCAAATCGAAACCTGGAGGTAACGTCGTTGGAGTACCCATTAACATCCAGGTTGGAGTTTTCCCAGTCATTGTTCCAAGTCTCATGCAGGCTGAAACCCTCTACAACGAGGTCACGTCCGAGTTGAGCTGCTGTATTCCTCAAAGAAAGTTTTTGCTGACCCTCAGACGGGACGTCGTTGTGGCGCCCTATCAAATATGGACGTCTACAGAAGAATTTTTGCCATCGAATATATTTTTTTAATTGCACATACGCATAAAAAATATCAGGACTGTTGCTTTCATTGTTTACAAATAAACCAATTTCTCAATAGATGGCGTTACAAAAAGGTTTCTTCGTTACTTCATAGATGGCAATAGTAATAATGTCTTATTTTCAGGTGAATTGTTACACATTATTCAAATATATAGATCTTTCAAAAATTAAATTAATAAGGGAACTCAATAAGAAGGCATAATTTGTGAACGTTGCGCAAGCGTATAAAGTGATCAGGTAAACCAGCTGATGACAGATCGTAAGCCCTGTAGCTGCCTTGAGTTCTTGGTTCTTGTATAATATCCCAACTTCGTCTCTATTGAGATGTTGAATGTTTGTCAATAAAAATATCATACAACTACGTAATCGTTTGAAAAATGTTATCACAAATGTTATGACAAAGGCGTTGATAACATTTTTCCTGAAACCAATTACCATTCAATTTATAAAGCAACTCGCTCACGCGAGTCGCTGTTTTTATTAAAGTCTAACTGAACCTAATCAAAAATTTAGGGGAAATGGAGATTTACATACGTACACATCTCCATTTCCCTTAATTATTTTCATTTTCCTACAGAAAATGAATAAAATCTGCTAAGATTAGAATAAAAACGACTCGATGTGCATGAAGAAGTTGCATCGATGTGCTGCTTTGCAATATTACGTTCTGGAAATTTATACGTAGAAGATGAACCACGTTCTGGAAGAGCAAGAGAAGCTGACGAAGAAATAATAAAGGCAACAATCGATGCAAACCAGAGATGAATCGCTTTGTAGCCAACCAGTCAAGAAGTGAAAAACCACCTCCCTTCTGGGTAGTTAACAGGACTAAAAGTGATAATGTCTTTTTCCGAACAACCTAACAGTTCTAGGGCTTCGTTGTGCGTGAGTTGTTAGTGGTTAAAAACGTGATAATATTTTGATCTTTATAATTAAAGTAAGTACTTTTTGTACATCATCTATTACTGGCAACATTGACTCTCGAGTTGAAATATTTCGGTATCATTAATTAGGTGAAAGTTCTTCACAATCTTCGATTGGTGATAATACTACTCGTTGGCTTGTTATTTTAATGATACGATCCATCACGGTATATCCCACAATGTGGGGTAACCAGCGACACGTATGCGGGTGTGCATCCCTATTAAAAGGAAGCATTAATCGGTATCACTAATCAAGTGATAATTCTTCACAATCTTCGATTGGAGATAATACTGCTTATTGGGTTATTTTTTTATTAAAGCGAACCATCACGGTATATCCACAATGTGGGGTAACCAGCGACAGGTGTGCGGATGTGCATCCATATTAAAAGGAAGCACGACACATGCATGCATAAATCCCCGCACACCAGAAAATAAGAGTCTACTTCGCAGAATGAGCAAGTCTCTTAAAAACAGACCTATAGGTCTATATAAAACTAGAAGAAGAAGAACACCAGCGTCGTCATACCTTAAAAGGCACTTCATACATTCAGAATTGGCGGTGGACTTTATTGCTGAACTATATGAGATGTTAATTTGCCAGGCAGTTGCAACAGTGATAATCGAAAAAAGTGGAGCACCATTCAAAGTCGGTCTCACACACTAAAATTGATTATCAAAAAGTTTAACTTATAATACACATTGATAGGAATTACGCAGTCGCTTACCCCACTCAAGGTACAAGGAACTACTATTAGACATATTTCATATTTCATCATTATCCCTAAGAGACCATCCTCGATTGTGGGGCCCACTAAATCGAATCTTGGATCAGGTACCGACAAATCGTGGCTGGTATAATACACAATAAGACACAATAATACAAAAACGGATGAGACAAACGACAATTTTATTACAGAATACAAAATGATGTAAGTCAGAAAATTCCAAGACTCGCTAGCAAACTTTTGTCATTTTTCAAACGTTTTAGCTAAGACTATTTCTTACGTCTTTAAACAAAGACAATGGCCAGCGACTAGATCTTTTTGAAATAAAATGATTGCGCCGAATCTGTAGGGCCCATAAGTGAAATTTACCTAACTCTTCACTATACCAAAGAAGTGTAGAGTGATACCAAAACTAACCTTCGCCATACTTGCACTTAATAATTTTTATTTTCATATTTTTACAGGATAGCATGTGCGATGATTTAGAAGAACTCTCCTTTTCGGAGTGGCCAGATCCTCCCAGCAGCCATCCCTGGCTCCCAGCATACGGTTATCAGCCACAGCAAGAGCATCAACTGGAAAAGGAGGACTTTCTGGATCCAGCTGGTAAGGAAATTTTGTAGAGATTATCTAATATTTAAGAATTTCTGAATTCTATGTTCCTTTGGAACTTCTCTTCTCCGCTGGATAGAAATCTCATCCAAGATTCTCAATTTGCCTGTATCTGTTGCAGTCTCTGTATAGTCTGTATTAATCTTCGTCCGCTGACTGGGTCGTTTGCCCTTTTTTTCATGGTCTACCGATACTTCTTTCTATATGCCAAAGTAACTAACCGTACATTTTTCCTTTTAAATATGCGTACTTATGGTGTTCTAAAAACCTTGTCATTTACAAATATAATGTTTTTATTGGTTTGTATTAAGCGATGTTTACATCAAAATATAATCAGTTTTAGTAAATAAAACGGTTATAATAAAATAATCTGAAAATAGTTAGATAGAAAATACAATAGCATAATTCAGAATAACCAAAATGTGTACCATCGGATGAAAATTGATTTGGCAAACAATTACAGATAATGTTATTGGATTCATTTCAATACAATCATAGAATTTGGCAAACAATTTCAGCCTTTGTTATTGAATTCATTTCAATACAATTATAGAATTTGGCAAACAATTACAGCTATTGTTATTGGATTCATTTCAATACAATCATAAAATTTGGCAAACAATTACAGCTATTGTTATTGGATTCATTTCAATACAATCATAGAATTTGGCAAACAATTACAGCTATTGTTATTGGATTCATTTCAATACAATCATAGAATTTGGCAAACAATTACAGCTATTGTTATTGGATTCATTTCAATACAATCGTAGAAATTGGCAAACAATTTCAGCTATATCATTTAATGATTCGGCGGATATTTTGTGGTAGTTAATACTAACCATATTTGAATTATAAATTAGCTATAAACCACTTGTTTTTTGAGTCACTTCGCGAAAAAACAAGTGGTAATTTATAATTCAAATATGGATAATTTCATCTATTGTTATTGGATTCATTTCAATACAATCATAGAATTTGGCAAACGATTACAGCTGATGTTATTGGATTCATTTCAATACAATCGTAGAAATTTCAGAATATCCACCATTATACATATAAACCGCATTTGTAGACAAATTTATTAAATTTTCAGCCATTCTGAAAGTGATGATTCAGCTTATGGTCCGTTCGTCCTAACGTTTCGTGAGATTCGTAACGGAGTCGTAATAAACTGTATTCTGTTTTATAGATTCAATATATAACCTTTTACCATTTGGGTCACTCACTCACAGACAATCATAATATAGAGGTGGGCCCCGCCACTAGGTAAGTGAGGTATGTCATGTCACCCACGCACTCTGCCACGTTTCTGCTTACCTCAACTTATACATACATTACCTATTATTACTAAGAGGACGCCTGCTTCCAGCGAACCTATTTTTCAATCTGACATTACATCATTATTACTTATCAAATCGTTTTGAAAAAAATACTTGCCAACGTACCTTTTTTTTCAATTTGAAATGGCATCATTACTGCAAAACGAATCATTTTGAAAAAAAAATAACCTATTTATGTAGATAGTTTGGATATTAATAAAGAAAAATATACCTTAATTATGTTCTGTATACCTATATTCTTGTAGGAAAATAATAAGCATACCCCGATTTTTGACATTTATCTTAAATTTCTAAAAAAACTATAAGGTATAGAGCATTATATTTTTTTATAAATTAAAGAAGATCAAAATATCTGGAATAATACGATGTAACGTTGCATTAATGCATCAGGTTAAGTTAATAAACCAAAAAAACTTTTATTTCGCAATGGCGCTGAATGGAAAATAAATGTTTTTTTTAGGTTTATTTACTAAACCTGAAGCATTAATACAACGTCACATCATATTTTTCTAGATATTTTTGTCTTCTTTAATTAAAAAAAAATATGTACGCCTAATATTTTATTTGTATGTGTATGTGCATGTGTGTGTGTGTGTGTGTGCGTGTAACATGAGTTGTTTACAGTATTTTCTTGTTATTGATGGAAAGCTTGTTATTGGCTCTGAAGTCTATGTTAAAATTTGTATTATAAAAAATGTAAATGAGCTGTTGGCTTCCCAAATAAATAAATTAATTAAAAATATAAGATAGACGTTGAAAATCGGGGTATGCTTTTGTATTTCAAACATTATCAAAAAGTAAAGATATATTTTTCTTTATAACAATCTACCCAAACAATCAAAATTATTTTTTCAAAACGATTTGTTGGGAAATAATAATGGTACCTATATCAAATTAAAAAATAGGTGCGTTGGCAGCAGTCCTCCCCTAAAAACATTAATTTTGCATTACTAAACCCGAAGCAATAATTATGCAAATGTTTTCATATATTTTTGTATTCTTTTATTTAAAGAAAATATATATTACTGTACCTACGCCTTATGTAATGTACTGTGATGGGGTGCACAGTACTATCTCCTCAATTGAATATTGGGGATGGTCTTCTTCAATAAATAACTCAGTAGTTATCTCTGTAATCAATCTCTGTATTGTCTCAGTACGGGCCCTATGGCAGAATGCCCCCTACTCATTCATACCAAGCCTATATAGGCACAACATCCATCTCTTTCACACACGATATCCCTTTATATAATGGTTTTTTTATAAATATAAGATAAATGTCAAAAATCGAGGTATGCTTATTATTTTTCTACAATAATTATATACAGAACATAGTTAAGGAATATTTTTCTTTATTTATATCCAAACAATCTAAGTTATTTTTTATCCAAATTATTTGTTTTGTTGTAATGATGCAATATCAAATTCTAAAAATAAGTACGTTGCGTTGGCAGCAGTCGCCTCCTTAACGTTGTTCATGACGTTCGTTTTATTTTAACATTATGAACCACTACAGATATGCAAATCTAAACATTGGGTCATTTAGACCCATAATATGTTGTCCAGATGAAATAAATTATTTCAACCCCATATGTGGGGTCTCGTGGTACCACACCTCTTCACAATTTATAGGGGAGAGGGAGGTATATACATTTAACTAATTTTTGGATTTACCTATTTGATTTTCAACAACCTTTAAGTGGATATTGAAGGCAATATTATTACTCTAACATTGTATATTAAGTCCCAAGACAATTTCTATGACCTTAGACATACGGATGTACATAAATATGCACACTTATTGCCGTTTAATGTATAAACACGAACAAATATTAGAATATATCACAAAATTCGTATTCTTATTCTTTCGTATTCTTGTCGGCCTTCGTAGCTCAGTTGGTTAGGTATCTGACTGCTGATTCAAAAGTCCCGGTTCGATTCCCGGTGGAGACACAGTTTTTAATTGTGTTTTCAGGCTGGATCTGTGAGACTTTGACAATCTCAGCATGATACTAGTTGATGATCTGTAATAAAGAAAGCATTAAAAAATTGCGAATTCATAACTTTTCACTTTATCCTCTTAGGGTAGTGAGGAGTAAAAACATATTGCAAAATACAAGGTCAGATTTTAACACAACATCTACAATCTGACCATCTGTAAGAAACTAGTTACTAGTCACTGATATATATATATATATATATATATATATATATATATATATATATATATATATATATATATATATATATATATATATATATATATATATATATATATATATATATATATATATATATATATATATATATATATATATATATATATATATATATATATATATATATATATATATATATATATATATATATATATATATATATATATATATATATATATATATATATATATATATATATATATATATATATATATATATATATATATATATATATATATATATATATATGTAAATCGAATATTCTTTTTTAATTGCATATACGCAAACATTGGATTTTTTTCCCTTTCGGGAGTCAAATGATATTTTTATTGACAAACTTTTTTTAGCATCTCAATAGAGACGAATTTGGAATATTGTAGAAGAACCAGGGACTCGAGGCACCTACAGGGCTTACAACCTGTCATCGGATGGTTAACGTGATCACTTTATGCGCTTGCGCAACGTTCACCAATTGTGCCTTCTTATTGATACGTTGTCGATATGATAAATAAATTCTCTTGAACAAATCGACAGTTGGATAATGTTATAGGAAATGGGACCATGAACATGCCATGATAAATCTAAAGGCCGAATACAACTATGCAAACACATTATATTATATTCTTAGATGCATAAAGTTATTGTTACCTACTTGATATGTACACTGACAATAGGTACATACATAATTATAAAATCGTGACAAAGTATGGCTGATAAATATTTGCACTTACAGCAAGGTCACACCAAGACATATTTAATGCATTTCATACACATACGTCTATAGCATCACACCATGTCCCTTACGGGGTAAGCAGAGAGAAACGAGCCCCATACACCTCCATTTTTGCACACATTCCTGGCTTCCTTTACATCCATGTATCGTCCCATACATGCTCGTCGATTGTTCGAGATTGTTTTGTCTCCTTCTTTCAAAATATCATTCACATGGTCATGCCATCTGTATGCCTTATCGGCAACAGAACAGAGAGGACAAGATGGATAATGAAAGGAGTGGACTTACTGTGCCAGCTGTTTTCTTCCTTTTCTCTGTCGCGTTAGTTCTTCCTTCTCGGCACTAGTTCAACAAAATATTTTCACAAATTGACAGAGGCGAGATTGTTGTTGCCACATTCAGGTATGGATGTAGGTATGAAGAGGTTTAGGTATGTCAGGTTCCAGCAGAAGTCGAACGGAGCAAGCAGCAAACTGACCCTAGACATCCAATGTATGGCTCACAGCCGCATCAGTGCAGACTCAAGTCCAGAAGAAGCTTCCTGGAGATGACCGCCCCTATAGTTGGCCTCCCCGAAGTCCGAAGGCTGTCACTGTGGCGTGATAGTGTCGAACGCACTCAGCTACCAGCCGCGGAGGACGTGTCAGTGGGACACAACCTGCCTTATCCAACATGGAGAGCGCTCAATAGGCTCAGAACGGGTGTCTCCTGCTATTACAGTGACCTCAAGAAATGGGGATACAGAGAGGAAGACATCTGCGAGTGTGGCGCCAGACAGGACAACGTGCACCTACTGTCATGACATGTCCCATGATATATTACGCGTTAGCTCAATCGATTATAACACACGGAATGATTGGTTGGGGTGGCGCTGCTAAAATTAATATGGATCCTCTTATTAAAGCACAAAAAGCTTTAATTAAGGTTATAATGAAAAAACCATTTACATATCCAACAGTTCAATTATTTAATGATTTTCCAGTTTTCAACATTCCACAGTTTTCATAAAGATAAAACAATTCACATTACACCGCAACACAATTACGAGACGACACGCAGGAATTTTCTCATGACTCCAAAGACAAACACGACATTCGGACAAATACATTACTATTATTTAGCTACAAAATTTTTTAATAAGATAAAAAGTGAAATAACGGACATACAGTTGATGAATAATTTGAAATACAAGAAAACAATAGAAACATGGATTAGAAACAAGGGCATTATATACTGCGGAAACATGATCAAGCTACAATAGTTTATATTTTATTTTTATAATAGGTATATTTTATAACAAGTTTTAGTTAAATACAAGTTTAATATTTTTCTGTCAAATATAACGCAAAAAAAAAAAAAATTCTGCCACCTCGGTACAGGCTCGGTAACTACCTACCACTATGGAGATGGACAATGTATTTGGGTAGGAAAAAAGCAAAGGTACTGGATACTGGGAAGGCGGAATTTATTCCACTAACATCCAATCCAGTCACATACACACCGTCACTTTACCTCCTCATCAATACATTGGCGAAACCACTTTCCCACCAGTCACAAATAGTGTAGTGGTAGGTACATTAAATTTATAACAAAAAACGAACAGAAAGATAAACACGCAACATTGTTAAATGTTAAATCACAGCGTCAAAGAAAGGAGAGAGATATAGAGGTTGTGTGATGTGTTGTTAATCTGTGATCCAGATGAGCTGTCTTCCTGATGGAACATTCTTTTGACACAGTTCTTGAATATAGTGTGGAGCCAAGTCGTGCAGAGCCTTAAACACCATCAGGCATACCTTATAGTCAACTCCCATACCCATATCATCACGCAATTTCCCTGTTTGGGGTAGGCAGAGAGAACCGAACGCCAGACTGCTCTCTCTTGAAATAGGTACATTTCTCTCGTTCATGCATCGTCTCGATACACGCTCTTCTGTTATTCTTACTCCTAACGTTTCCATCTTTCAAAATTACACTTTTATAGTCCTGGAAATTTCAACCAGTGTAATGTTTCGATCTTGATCTTGAAAGGAAAGCCCTCAGAAAGATATTTGGTCCTGTCAACGAAAATGGAGTGTGGAGGAGACGATTCAATCAAGAATTAGAGGCACTGTATGGCACAGGATGAGCGATGATCGTTTTCCCAACAAGGTTTTAAACACCACACCAGACGGAATAAGAAGAAGCAGAGGCAGACCAAAAATGAGATGGCTGGACGATGTGGAGGCTGATATGCGAGCGCTGGGCCTTACCAACTGGAAGAGAGCCGCAGAGTGCAGGGTGGAATGGTGACGGATTCTGAAGGAGGCCAAGGCCCACAACGGGCTGTAGGGCCAATGATGATGATGTAATGTTTCGATCTTTCAACTTCAAATAACTAATGTATACGCGAAAGACAATTTAGTCTGACTTCCTCATTAGCCAGACATGAATGTCATGTGATATTTTACGCATAATATCATACATATGTAAATACAAATATTCACAGTTGCTGAAATATTCTTATATGTTTGGTATGTACATAATTATATTCTTGACCATAATAATTCTAAGGTTTTATATATTTTAATATATTTGCCCACAACAGAGGGAATGAATTTCTCGTTGTTAAGTTGCTTCGTAATGCACGATTTTATTTTCTTTCATTGAAAAGATAATAGATATAAAAAAGGCGCCTACAGGGCTAACGACTTGTCATCGGCTGGATTATGTTATCACTTTATGCGCTTGCGCGACGTTCACCAATTATGCCTTTTTATTGAGTTCCCTTATCAATGAAAGCTCTATATATTTCAATAATGGGATACAATTCGTTTGAAAATAACACATTTTACTGTCGCCATCTATGAAATAACAAAGAAACCTTTTTTTGTAACGTAATCTTTTGAGAAATTGGTTTATTTGTGAACAATGAAAGCACGACAGTTCTTATTAATGAGGTGACGGTGTCTCGCACAGATGTCACCCCAGAACTGCGCCAGAAATATTATTTAATTTTTGGCTTGTTTACCTACTTGTACCAATGTGTACACATGTAAATCGTAGCCGATGACAGGTCGTAAGCCCCGTAAGTGCCTTGAGTTCCTGGTTCTTCTATTATATCCTAACTTCGTCTCTATTGAGTTGTTAAAAAGTTTGTCAATAAAAATATCATTTGACTCCCGACAGCGAAAAATAAATTACCTTCTTCGCATTGATATCACCTCTGAATAGCGAAAGAAATATTAATTCATTTCATTTTTGTTTTTTTTTTTACCTACTTTTACAAATGTGTATGAAAATCGAATATAAAGTGATCGCGTAAACCAGCAGATGGCAGGTGCCTTGAGTTCCCCCCTAGACAACGTGTCATTTAGCTCAAGAAAAGAAACAAGAAAAGATAATTCAGAAGTGACAGTGGTCACGTGAATGGCAGCTGCCACTTCCATACATTGAGTTATCTTTTCTTGAGCTAAATGACACGTTGTCTAGGGGGGAACTCAAGGCACCTGTGTACGATTAAAAGACGCGTGCCTTGAATTGAACACGTATTAACAAGAAAAGTTTGCATTATTAAACCGTGTGCATTTGTAGGACACGTGCCTTGAATTCAACACGAGTTTTTAAGTGCATTAGCGCAACAAACTCCTAATCAACACGGAAAGGTAAATACGCTGTCGGGGGTCAATGATATTTATGACAATTTTTATAACATCTCAATAGAAACGAAGTTGGAATATTATAGAAGATCCAGCCCTCCTAGACGACGTGTCATTTAGTTCAAGAAAAGAAACAAGAAAAGATAACTCAATGTATGGAAGTGGCAGCTGCCAGTTACGTGACCACTGTGACAGGGAAAAATCCAATGTTTGGGAATATGCAGCTTTTAAAAATTCGATTATTTTTTTACGTTTATATCGAGGGCTAAATATTTGTAGGAATTTGCGTGTTTCATTCCAGTTTATAGTCAGTATCGCGTGAAGCGGTATCGCGCCGCACCGCACCGCTTTTTTACTACAGTAATATTATATTTTCGGTATGCATACTGTTATATTATTATTTTTTTCGAATCAGTTTTGATTAAGTCCAATTCAATCTGTTCGTACGTAAAAAAACTGCCCTTAACTTTGATATACTTATCATTGTCGATAAACACGTTCTTACGATGTTGGCCCAGTCAGTGTTTCAATAGAAAGATACCGGTCAGTGCTGTTTATTCATATAGTTGGTTTTGCACTATGGTGCCGAGAGTCTAGAGGGCTCCACATGTCACTTTTCGCACTATGCATCTTTTCGTCGCTCACTTGGCGTTCGGTGAAGGGGCCGATTACAGTCCCCATATGCAGAGCGAGTGATGGTGGGAGTAGCGAATATTTATGATGAAATGAAAAAAAAATCTAGATAATTAAAAACAAACAAAAAAGACTGATCCCGGTTAGTGTGATTTATTATAAACAATGAAACTTAACATAATACTATAACTTGTCGATGGACAATAATTTCTGGTGAAACTCTAGGATGACATTTATTGTTAAATTATATTGTTCTATTAGATACTTTGAGGATGTATTTTTTAAGCCGATACCGGTCAGTGATATTTTTTATAAACAATGAAACTTAACATAATATTATAACTTGTTGATGGACAATTTCTGGTGAAACTCTAGGATACCATTTAATATCAACTTGCATCGGTCCGTTATATAATTTGAGGCTGGGTTTTTATAAGCCGATACCGGTCAGTATTATTTTTTTTATTTTTATCCTATGGTACTAGTGAATCAAATGTTTAAAATCAAAATCACACATTCACGCCGAGGGCTCCGAGCCAATCCACAAATGCTGGTGTCAATTCGCATATGTCCGACCTTCATATGCATAAACGCTGCATTCTTCCAATATATGTTGCATTGTTTGAAAGGGGTGGCCACAATCGCATTGTGCGGATGGAAAAATGCCCACTTTGCCATAAGGTAGTTTCAGCGTCCATGTCCAGTGCGGATCCTATTCAGGGAGGTCCACAGTCTTCTTGGCAGCTCGAAACCTGGAGGTATCTTCATTGGAGTTTCCGTGTACCTATTAACATCCAGGTTGGAGCTTACTCATTCACTGTGCCAAGTCATTTATTATAAACAGCGAAACATAAAATAATATTATAACTTGTTGATGGACAATTTCTGGTGAAGTTCTAAGATGACATTTATCATCAACTTGTAGATGGGTCGATGGCAGAGCGGCTAGCGCATTGGGTTTGTAATCCTGTGGTCGCGAGTTCGAATCCTGCCTCGACCGATTTCGTTCGTTCGATTCGTTCACCTATAGCACAAGCATTTATGCTTATTTTCGGGAACGTAGGAAGATGTATATGTACTTGTTTAACAAGGACATATTCATTAAAAAAAAAACAAAAATTTTATTAAAATTAAAACGCATAATTGGTGAACGTTGCGCAAGCGCATAAAGTGATCACGTAAATCAGCCGATGACAGGTCGTAAGCCCTGTAGATGCCTTGATTTCCCGGTTCTCCTACAGTAAATATTCCAACTTCGTCTCTATTGAGATAATTAAAAATCTGTTAAAAAATATCTTTGACTCCCGACAGGGTAAAAAATCCAATGTTTGCGTATATGCAATAATAAAAATATTCGAACAAAAATTTGGTTTATTAAACACTTTGAGAATGGGTTTTGATAAGGTGATACCGGTCAGTATTATTTATTATAATTATAGTAACCAGCGACAGGTTACTATAATTATAAAAAAATAATAATAAATACATTTACAAAAACAATAGATTAACACTATACTAAAAAAAATATATGTAATGGCACTCCGACACAGGCATTGGCCTAGTGGAGTGTCTTATCCTGAAATTATTTTACAAAACATTAACACTATAAATGAGTAAGTGAATAGAAAAAAAAAACACAAACATTAATTTTAAGTTAATTATAGTACTATGTATTTTATTTACTACCCTATCATGATATATTGTACATACATAATATATTATTATATTTGTAAAAAAAAGGATTTATAATGAATAAATAAATAAACATTTTGAAAGTCGGTTGATAATATGCTCTTAATATCTAGTGGCGTGGAATAATTATTTACCCCGGTAATACATTTATTAAAAAAAACATTCAAAAAATATAGAAAAAGTAAGTAAAAACATATTTTCCTTGACCAGAGTGCAAGCACTCGTATCTAAAGGAGACATTTAAAAACAAGACACCAAATATTATATATACATAATTATTATCTATATAAAAATAAGTTAATATAATTTAAAAATCACTCAAATTTAATAAGTTTATTTTATTTTTATTTTGAATTCATTATAGGTAGGTATTCATTCCAGAGTTATTTTTTTTGTAATCATAAGTGATAGTCTGTGGGGTCCCCATATACGTGACATAGTATGCTATGATGTATGTTTATACATCATAGCATACTATGTCATGTAGTCGGTAGGTCAATATGAATCTCCCCCATATCCCATTCATTGACAGTTACTGCCGTTGGTACAAACACAGTTGATTGGTTGGATGATATATCTATCTATCTATACTGAGGCTGACGACGTCATATCCACTCTAATTTATTTACAACAACACTACAACGCATCTTCGATTTACGACCGTAAATATTTTTTTAAATATATGATGTCTTGTGCTTGGTGATATTCAGTTAAACACGTATTTGACTGATACAGTTTATTACACACAAGATAATACAATATAAGATGATAGGTATAATAATATAATATTACTACGCGACTGTTGGTACTTAATGTAATGCCGTGAGTGCGGAACAACCGACTGCCGTCGTCCGTCGCTTATATACATTCAACATGACACACCTTCTCGCATGCCGTCTCTCTCACACACATTATCCAGATACCTCTCACTCCTCCACACTTAATTCCAGACCCATGCATCCCTCTAGCATACTCTAATGCAGGAATCCACCGAAGTCCAGGAATGAGTGTCCAAGTGCAGTTTCTCTTGCCTCCAGGTATCTTTCCTGACGATCTGAAACAAAAGGAAACTCACTTTGAGAACCTTGGAGTGAACTGGGGTTCTCCGTTCCAACTCAAGCTTCATCATTTTAGCTTCAGAGTTGAGAACCGCAAGAACTTTGAACACATTTCTACCTTCTCTTTTCCTCCATAATAATAAGCAGTATCAATTGGCTTTCACTCAATTACTTGCCAAACATTATTATTATAAATACCCTTAAAATAGGTATTCAGAAGGATTACTAACGAAAAATTTATCACAGCTACATACCTAGAATTTAAATTGCAAAACAATGTCTCTTTACACTTGGTGAATCTCTCTCTCTCTCTCTCCCTCTCTCTCTCCAGTCTCAATCCTGCGGATTGGTTTGCAGAAGAAGTCTACATCTCGATTTCCACTTCGCTCTATCTTCTGCAGCCCTCTTCAGCTCAACATATGTGGCGCAGTTCATGTCCTCGCATACCTTGATCAAATATTCCCATCGTGGACGCCCCCTGTGGTTTGTTCCCTCTACCATTCCCTCCATTAGGTCATCTTGGAGACCCTCATGGCGCAGGATGTGACCGATCAATCCAGCGAGCACGTCTCTCGGAGATGGTATTGAGTAGGTGCCTGCCCTCTTCAACTCTGCTGAGAACCTCGGTATTCGTGATGTGGTCCTTCCAGGAAATTCCCAGTATTCTTCTGTAACTCCACATCTCGAAAGCCTCTAGTCTATCTATGTCTCTTTCGGTAAGACACCATGTCTCACAGCCATACATCAATATGCTCTACACATATGTTTTTGTATGTCTCTTACGGAGCTTCAAGTTTAAGTTGTTTTCTAAATTATTTAAATTAAACATAAAACGCTGTACTTTGTATATTTTCAATTTTTTTATTTTTAATTTTGGGACGTTCCCGAAACAGTAGGTATCTAGTGATTAACTAAAAATATACATGTGGAAATATACAAATTATGAACCAATTACACTACAAGGGCTCCATCGAAGCTAAGGTGAAACTTGCCTCCAAAAAATTGAGCGTACTATACAGAGCGCGCAGATATTTTACTAAGACCCAGATCTGTATACTCTACAAAGCGCAAATACGCCCAATTATTGAATATGGCAGTCACCTCTGGAGTGGCGCCCCCCCAATACCTACTGAATACCCTCGACGCTGTCCAAAGGCGTGCTATACGTCTGATTGATGATCCATCACTGACTGATGGATTGCAATCACTAGAACACAGACGCAGAGTCGGTATTTTAAGTTTATTCTATAGATACTACCACGGGAATTGCTCAGAAGAACTTGCATCTTTGGTCCCTCCTCCACCCACTCGCAACAGAGTCACTCGCTTCACTCAATCGCAGCACCCATTCACAGTGGACCTTCAACATATACGAACAAGTCGCTTCTCGAACTCCTTTATTAATACAGCAGCCCGACTGTGGAACGATCTTCCGAATTATGTGTTTCCATCTTCGTACAACCCGGGTCTTTTTAAAATCCGAATTAATAAACTCTTTTCTAGATTGCAAACCCCTCCCGACGCTACGTAGTGCGCTTCTTCGGAAGAGTAAAATGGACACAAATCCTAATAGCTGGCGTCCCCTACGTAGACATGTTAAAAAAAAAATATATATATAATTTATTAAGTATTAATTTCCACAAAGTTGAAGCATCCACGTTTGATTATTTATTATTTTTTTCGTATAAAATAATGTGTTTGGTGAAAAACTATAATCTATATATTTATAAAATGAAAGATTTAGTGACATAGACATATTTTCCTTTCCTCTCCTTTTCTATTCCTCCTCTGTCTCCATCTTTATCTTTGTTACTTTTATTTTACATTCATGCGTATTTTGCCACGTCCATGTAAAATGTAAACTATTTATTTATTTAGAGGACAACATACAGCGTATAATAAATTATATAAAATAAAGATGATTTGAGTAATATTAAACCCAATTACAGGTTGTCACTGGAGTTTTTGTAGTATATTAAGATAAGTTAGGAATAGTTGCATCATATATAGTGAGATATATATTGTGTGAATGATGTGTGAAATTGCATATATAAATGTGTGCAGTATATTAAGTGTTGAGTTTGATTATGAGGATGAAATTATAAGTCTGATATATTTGTTTAAATGTGGGGGCGCTAAGTAAGAATATGTCGAACTATTGGAAATGCCTATTGTATGTATTACAGATTCCGTAGATTGTTGCATGAAAATTGACTATAATAAAGGTTTTCACGAAAAATGATATTTTTGAAGTAAAAAATATTTAAGTAAATGAAGATTTGCATAGTTAAAAATTAAATATCATCAATAAATAATGAATAAATTATAAAAGTATGAATCGCTGTCATACGTTAAAGTAGACACTACAATATGTATTTTTTTTGAAAAATTTTGAACATCTCACCTTTTTGTATTACAAACTCACTGATAGCCTAGACTACAGTCTAGTGAGATCTCAATTATGATGATGTAAAACTTTTATGAAAATAAAACTTACGACCTGTTGTCGGCTAGTTTACGTCATAATTTTGTGCGCTTGCGCAACGTTCACAAATTATGCCTTCTTATTCAGTTCCCTTATCGATGCGATTTTGAAAGTTATATAAATTTTAATAATGAGAACCAGATCGTTTGAAAGTAACGAAGAAACCTTTTTGTAACGCCATCTATTGAGAAATTATTTTTTAACAATATATAAGTACGGCAATTTTGAGATGCTTATGTCGGTCATTACTGGTCTAAGTACTCCGTTTATTCTTTTTATTACCTGCCTTAACATTTCTTTTAATAACTTTATTAGGCCTTCTATTCCGTTGTTTGTGTCGGTAAAAATAAACTAAATGAAAAAAAAGTCTTAAAATTATTTACTCGATTTACGTTGTTTCGTTTTACTTCGCTTGACCACCGTCTGGTAATATAAGTAAAGACGTACTGTAGCGTACAATACTTAGTACCTATGACAAGTTGTTATTTACCTATTAATGATTTTTGCTCATAGTGTGGTTTGTGGGTATACATGTCATATAATATATTTGTATATGTACATATATATTTGTGCTGTACGGTGCTGGGTGTATGTACGTGGAGTATGGACATTGGACACGCCTCATTGCTGACACGCTGTCTGACTCACACAGAGGTTACATCATACCTACACACTTGCTAACCAAGTTCAAACATACATACATTTGGGTCATCTTGTTGTTTTTCTAGAATTGGGAGTCAGAGAATCGAATGCCACTCCCTTTTCATACAAAACGACCGTCGTGCTTTGTTTATTTTGATATCTGACTCCTGAGCGAAATGTCCCGTTTTCGATTCCCGGTTGAGACACAGTTTTTATTTGTGTTTTCTTCACTTGTCTGTCTGTCTGAACTGGAATTTTGCAGTCGATTTTTAAATTACTTCCCGACCTGTTAGAGACTTGAAATATTCAGAATTTGTGTATTCCCAATGACAATAAGTACATACATAGAAGAACATCTGAATGGTACGATAAGCACACTTTACTTACATCGATCTATTTTGTGTATGTAGTTGTGTACTTCTATATTCTTGAATTTATTTATTTATTTTTATTCAGATTTGTCTCTTTGATTTTATTTTGTGATGAACAGTATTGGTGATGTTTGTAGGAGTTCTACAGTAATATACGAGTATGATGTTGAAATTTAAATACCCAATGTATGTGAAGCATTTAGTAGTTCAGAATATGATGAATGTGTTAATTCAGATACACTTGTAAGGATTCATATACCTATGATTAATATATTACTAGTTGCATGTAACACATGAGATCCAACTGTCGATAGCGATAGTATGTATAGTTGAAGAATATGTACCAAACTATAAACCCATAGATACAAATTATTGAATATTTTCAGATATTTTGTTTTCTATACAACATATGTAGGTATGTATGTCAAGATAGGAAAGTATGGAGGAAGATCCTTTTTCCTACCCAGAATATGCAAATAGCATGATGGTATGTATGTATGTTTGGAGATGAAGTATCAAACTATTAAGTCTTCTTACATATTGTGTATAGGCGACTGCCATACAAAATGTATGAAGCGATGTCGTCACTAAATTCAATTTTTAAAAAAATTGTTAAAAAAAAATTGAGATCTTCTACTACAATGTTAATATTTTTTTATAGAAAATTAAATTATCTAGTTGGGGTGTTTCGGCTTTTTTCGATAATTGTAAAAGTTTTGGAAATATAGGCAGTTAAACTCATAAATTTATCATAAAAAAAATATTTTTCTTAATAAAAAATGTTTGAGAAACCCTGGAATTTTTTTGAAAAAACTAATTTGAGATTTTGTATTTGTCTATGTTTGTACCAATTTTAAGCGTTCTAGCGTTTATGGTTTCTAAGATATATGGAAAAATAAAATAAAAATTCAAAAGTTGATAACCCCTGACTGAAACAAAAATTCAAAATTCCGAGTATAAAAGTTTTGTAGGCCTGTAACTGTTTATATATTCTGAAATTTTAGGCTCTGTAAATTGAGCGGATCAAAAGTTATAAGGGGGGGACGGACACACACACACACACACACACAGACACACACACACACAGACACACGAAATGTTCTACTCCGAATTCTGAGTAAATCCGTGTATGGAACATATATGCTGCGAAGCCTCTAAGTTGGTGTTTTTTGACTTCAAAGTTGGAAAAGCCGTGAAAAAAGTAGACCTCTCCATACAATTCTCGCGTATTCTGGCTTGATACATTGTCGATATGTTAAGAGAACAAAGTTCTCCTGAACAAATCGACAGTTGGAAAAGAAAAAATATGTATAAAGTAATGTAATATAATGTGATGTCATAAAATATACTTTATTTTAATCTTTCTGCACATATGATTAGTACACTGGCGGGCTTATTGCCTAGTGGCAATTTCTTCCAACCAGGCAGAAGAAAAGTAAAAATAAAAACAAATAAGATAGCATATAAGAACAATTCATAGCAATGATAGGAAAACTATCAGGGGTTGTCAGATATTTTTTTTTTTGCTTTTTTTCTTGAATATCAGAACTTAGACTATTCCATAGTCTGGCTGAATGTACTTCAAATGAAGAGCTTAAAAATCAGAACTGTGAATAGGGATATATAGTAAAGTACGTTCAGCAGATCGAAGTGGACGCCCGTGGCTTGAAAGATAAGTGAATTTATACTGAGGAGATACTGAGGTAAATTTGGATTAAAAAGGACATTGTATAATAATGGTACAAGATATGTATATTACGTCGTTGTCGTATCTTGGGCCAATTAAGAAGATTACGGTAATGAGAAATATGATCGAATTTTTTTAGTCCAATGATAAAACGGATGCAAATATTTTGAAGGCGTTCGAAATATACCTAATGTAATATGATGGAATGTAATATATTGTTATGCAATATAATATGATGTAATATAATATAATGTTATACGATGGAATGTAATATATTGTTATGCAATATAGGTAATATTATGAAATATAATAAAATGTTATATGATAAAATATTGTAAATTATACTATAATATCGACCCCCAACGTGGTTTTTTTCTGTACCCAACTGATGTTTTCAACATAACTAAAATATCCCGGACTGCTGTGAAAATAACTAGTACGCTTCCAATTAGTTGTGAATTAAAATTAGGAACGTTTTGACAGTTGATTCGTGACATACTTGGGGTAAGAATGTACCTAAATAGGAACGTTCCTAATTCAGCGTTATTAAATATCAATTTGGACTAAGTGGAATATGAACGCACCTTTTTTAGCCGGAACGTTCTTAAAAATTTGTAATATCGGACGTAATATAAAGACACGAAGTAAGGCATTTTAATTATATGCAAAAGTTGACCAGTCAGTGCACATGTCGTATGAATACCGCGAACGCGAATTCCAAGTATTTCCTACCTATGTACATACATATATTATTTGCAACCGCTGAATTGCAAATTGACTTTATAAAAGTTCAACTTTTGTCATTATACCTACATATTGTTGATTGCATCTTTGTTTTTCTGTTCCCCTGATATCAATATTGAAAAAAATCTTTTTTTTATATTTCACTCTCATTTATAATGCTGAAACTACCACACATGTAATTCCAATTCATTTTACTGATGGTTTATTATTAAAAGTCTCAATCCTGCGGATTGGTTTGCAGAAGAAGTCTACATCTCGCTTTCCACTTCTCTCTATCCTCTGCAGCCCTCTTCAGCTCAACATATGTGTCGCAGTTCATGTCCTCGCACACCTGGGCCAAATACTCCCATCGGGGGCGCCCCCTGTGGTTTGTCCCCTCAACCATTCCCTCCATTAGGTCATGTAGGAGACCCTCGTGGCGCAAGATGTGACCAATCTGATGGTTTAAGAGCTCTTATAAGTACAATCAGCTAGACTTCGAAATAACTAAAGAGGCCATATTGAAACATTGCAACATCAGACATTTTGAAATCAAATTTCTCAAATATGTTTAACAATACATCCGATTCTATAACTATTTAAGAACGTTCTGGCTAAAATAGGTGCGTTCCTATTCGATTTAGTCCATGTTGATACCTAAAGAAGAAGAATATGTTGTGGAGTTCCATGGAATTTCTGCCAAGTTCCATAGAATTTACAAGAAACGTGAATTCGAACATTCTAGAACGATAAGTACCTATATAAGCGGATAGCCTAGTCTTCACACCATTTTTTTTAAACATAACCTACAAAAGTTTGGTAAAAATACCAATTTAGTCATTTATTTTAATATTTTAGTTACTTTTTTTAATATAATAAAATGCAACTGGCTCACGCCAGTCGCAATAATTATAACTACAAACAAACCTAACCAACCTTTTTTTACCAAACTTTTGTAGGTTAGGTTTACGAAAATGGTGCGAAGACTAGGCTATTCTATATAAGCACGCTTTTTTCATTCGGCCACCATTGTTTCCTTAGTTTTCAGTTCGTACACGTCAATCAATATTAATCAGCCGATAATTTCAATTTCATTGTATTTAAGTTAGGTATATTATATTGTTATGAAGTAAAAGTAGGTATTGTGAATAAAATTGTGAAGTTCAGTAAGTAATCTCTTTCATTCAGTTGACCCAAAAGATTTCTTTGTATTTGAGATGAATTAATATGTAGAGGAAGTTGTTTGTTGAGATTCATAAAGGAATTATTGAACACGCCTAGTAAAACCTTCAAATAATCAAGATCATTTAAAAAATAGTAATACAGATGGGTTGATGGCAGAGCGGTTAGCGCGCTGGGCTAGTAATCCAGTGGTCGCGAGTTCGAATCCTGCCTCGACCGATTTCGTTCACCTATAGCACAAGCATTTATGCTTAATTTAGAGAACGTAGGAAGATGTATATGTACTTGTTTAACAAGGACATATACATTTTTAATTAAAAAAAAAATAAACAACCCTCTAAAATGTATACCTATAATTGCACCAATATTACTGTAACTTTCACGAAAATTGACTTTTTAAAAGTGTAGCAGCACCTTGTCAGCTGCAACATGTATAGCATGATATCATGATTCTCGAGTACCTAATCTCGAAGATTAACGAAGATCAACGAACCACCGCCCGCTGCATGTTGATAAAAACCTACATATTCATGTGTTGATCGTTCAATGGGGTAGTCGCGTTTAATCTTAGTATATTAGTTCAGACCCACGACATCACAAATTAATTAACTTATTATTTAAACCTTTCATCACTATAAATTATGTATTATCAATTATTTAATGAACAGACATAAGCAATATCATACTTGGAGGTAGGTATATGTTTTAAATAAAATAGAATTCTTTTGAACACGCACATTTGTTATATAACCCTTCTGATATAAAACAAATAAATTAACATATACCCCCAAAAAATTAAATAAAGCGGCGCACGCCGGGTTCAATAAAGACTTGCCGTTGTTTATAATGTTATGATTAATTAATGCATATACAAAGTGTAGATGTACCTACCTTTAGTTGTGCTATTGAACAGCAACATCTGACAGGTGTATCTAACCTTACATACATACATACATACATTCATGTCACGTGTGAAAGAACACACCTGGCTTTATAATATATATTATGTAGGTACTTACAAACATATTTTATTTTATTTATGTAGTTGCATTATATTGTAAACGCTTCCTTGCACCTTTTGCAAGTGGCCAATTTATTGCCAAATGTCAATATCTTCTAATATATTATGTAACTTAAATCGAATATTTTATGATTGTATATATGTATGCATAACCAAAAATAGCCTTGGTAGCAAAAGAACACCATGACTTGGAGGATATGTACTCCACCATCAAGAATCAGGCTGTCACAATGGGACTTGAAATCAACACCCAGAAGACAAAGTACCTCTACCTATCCAAATTAAATTACTTAAGGAAGCCACCCTATAATGATTTAATGTTGTAAAAAATATATTTTTAATATATATTTTTAGGGGAATTTATGGTAAATATCAAAATTGTATGACGCCCATTCACTAGAGAAATTTTGAAAATTCTTATGGTATTTTTTAAATTTAGGTTTATATAAGTGAAATTTGATCTATGGAGTAGAGACCAGAGCAGACACAACGAGAACATAATCTCTTCTGAGAACATCAGAGATGAGGACATTGAGATGTATAACCGGAAACACCGAATTCTAAATACTAAAATAAGAAAAAAAGTGTAGTACGGAAGACATCGTCAGATGGGGAAGACAGCGGAGGCGATATTGGAGCTCACATGTTAACAGAATGGAAATAGACTCCCACGTATCGCTCTCCAGGAGAACCAACCCAGCTGGAAGAAGACCACCAGGAAGACCTCCAAAGAGATGGCGAGACAGCTGGCAGTCCACATCGCAGGAGACAGAATAGTGGTAGAAACAGATCTTCGGAAGAAGTAATTTGAAACGTAATAAATAAAATGTGCTAAACAAAGTTAACACTGAAGACATCTCGTTGTGACGTTGATAGTAAAGCGTTGGCAACAATTCGTTTAATTATTACATCAAAAATTAATAGTGTTGACGTGATGGACGACCCTCCATAGGTCACGTTCCTTAGTCGTGATGTGTGCTTTCTAATATTTATCCGAAGCCTTGACATTCTATATCATAATGTCTTATATTTATAGGCGCCATGTCGGAATGTTGGCCGCATGGAATATTTTTATGACCAATTTTTAATATCTCAATAGAGACGAAGTCGAAGTTTCAGCATTCCCATCCGTCTTCTTCCCATTCGATTGAACCCCATTACTCTCTTTGCTGGCTCACCGTCTGCGTCCCTCATGTTGCTATTAACACGTCTGATTGACGACCCATCATCGACTGATGCACTGCAATCACTAGACCACAGACGCAAGGTCGGTATTATAAGTTTATTCTAAAGATACTACCACGGGAGATTCTCAAAAAAACTTGCATCCCTGGTACCTCTGCACAATAATAGAGTCATTCGTTTTACTCAATCTCAACACCGGTTCATAGTAAACCTTCAATTTACATGAACCAGTCGCTTCTCCAACTCTTTAATTAACTCTCCATAATGAATTGGGCTTCTTTGAAAGAGCATAATGGACCCAAATCCTAATAGCTGGAGTCCCCTACGTAGTCATGCTAAAAAATGATCAAGCGGTAATTTCCATCTCGGTAGCTATTGAAAAAAATAATTCTTGGATGCATATTAACTCCCTAAAACTGACAAATCTAAAGTAATAGTGATCATACTGAAGACTGACGGATGCCGCCTCCTCTCCTCTGTTTAAGAAATTAATTATGGTCAACAAATTTGTAATGAATATATTTTTTAATTGCATATACGCAAACATTGGATTTTTTTCCCTGTCGGGAGTCAAATGTGCAAAATTAGCAAACGGTACATTTTCTCTCCCCTCACTGAATGGCACAGATATACCTCTATCTGAAACTGTGAAAAATCTAGGAATTTTGTTTAACCAGCATCTATCTTGGACTGAACAAGTCAATGAGGTTAGCCGCAAAGTTTTTCGTAGTATCCACTCTCTGAAAAGACTTCAAAAATTCCTTCCAACCAATATTGAAATAAAACTTGCGCAAACTCTCCTTCTACCTATTCTTGACTATGCAGACATTTGCTATTTAGATCTCAATCAAGAACATCTTAACAAACTAGATCGTCTACAAAATGTCTGCATACGTTTCATATTTAACCTCCGTAAGTACGATCATATATCGCATCTTCGCAAACAACTTAAATGGCTTCCCATCCATCTGCGCCGAGATCAGCACACCCTCTGCCTCCTGTTTAATGTATTAAACAATCCGAATGCCCCCGCATATCTGAAAGAAAGATTTCAACCGTTGGCCTCTCATGGACTCCCACTTCGGTCTAGAGAAGAAAGAACCCTTGCCATCCCACCTCACGTTACAGAATACTATTCATCTTCCTTCACTATTCATGCTACCCGGCTGTGGAACAATTTAGCATTTGATATTAGAACTGCCACATCACTTCCAATTTTCAAATCTCGTCTTAAATGCTCGCTCTTCCTCTCAATTCCATAACGAACACATATCCCAATTTCATTTTCCATTCTTTTTGATCGCTCCTCATCCTCTCCCTTCCTTTTCTGATTTTCCTCTCCTTTCTAAATTTGTGTAATTTCTCACTTTTGATTTGTTGTCTTATACTGGTTGTGTTATTGTGTTATTATGTACATATATGCCGAAACTATGTTTTGTACTATTGATCTCAGATGGTTGACTGGAAGAAATTGCCTCTAGGCAATAAGTTCGCCATTTGTACTATGTAATTTTATGTATGTACAAAAAAGTGTTATATAAATAAATAAATGTTGATATATATTTGTAATGCTTGTATCAAATCACTATCCGCTTTTCGTCCATTATTAGTGTATCGAACTCTTGGGCGTTGCAAGGACAAGCCTTTTTAGAGACCACACTGTCTATACTATAGTACTTTACCACAATACATAGTTGGGTAGATACCTACTGAATATCGATATAGCAACTAGTATCATGAGCGACTATTATCTGTTTGATATTGATGTGATGTTCCTATCTGGCTAGTGCGGTGTGGAACTGAGCGACTCGATCATCAACTATGAGGAGGACTTCAGAGAGACAAGACATAACATATTTGCATTCCGAAAACCGGTTTTTCGGTTGGACTATATCGTGGAGGTACAACACGTGGATTGTGCGCTGTTTTTTAACACCCTATTCTTTGACTTCACTTGTCAATCTGTCTGTACTGGAATTTCGCAATCGATTTTTAACTAACATCCCGACCAGTTATATACCTAGTTGTCGCCAAATAAATTGAACTTTTATTCGAGAAAGCGGGCGATTTGCACGTAAACCAACGAAGCAAAAAGGCACAAATTTGCGCTCTGCGCAACCGGTAGCTCGTTCAAGATGTTTGGCGAAAATTATAGCTTTCAAACTTTCGGAATTTGTGTATTCCCGACGAAATGCGTGTTTTTTCCAGGGCTACGTTCACAATGAACGCCGAGTGCACTTAGTGACGCTCTAAAACGATCATAATGACCGGAAACAGACGCTCATAAGACACTCTGTGGCATTCAGATTGAACGTCGAGTGTGAAAACGTCGGGTGAAAAACGCTCTGACTACCTACTTATTTATTTTATTTATTTATTTATTTATACATCTTCTTGTACATAATATAAACAAATATAATTGTACACTGGCGGGCTTATTGCCATTAGGCAATTTCTTCCAACCAACCAGATTACTAAGTATGACAACATTGTGTATGTACAACAGCAAATAAAAAAGAGTAAATGAAATCAAATAAAATACGTATAACACTTAAATACTATTAAAAAAAATATATATATAATTCATAGCAATAAAAAGGATATGGTAAGGACAGGAGAGGAAAACGGGATCAGGTGTTCAAGGATAAATATTCCTTCTTTAGTTTTTTCTTGAAAATACTAAGTGAAGTAGACGACGTAATATCCGGACTAAGGCTATTCCATAATCTTGCTGATTGTACTTCGAACGAAGAGATGAGAAATTCTGTATTATGGATAGGTATGGATAGTGTTGTACGTTCAGCAGATCGGAGTGGAAGTCCATGATTGGATAAATAAGTGAATTTGCTTTTTAGGTACTGTGGTAGGTTTGGGTTCGAGAGAATATTGTACAATAGTGACAAAATGTGTATATTGCGCCGCTGGCGTATCCTGGGCCAACAAAGAAGATTGCGGTAAGGTGATATGCGATCAAATTTTTTCAACCCAAAGATGAATCTGATACATATATTCTAAAGACGTTCAAGTTTATTGAGATGCACTTCATTTGCATCCAAATAGCATACATCGGCATAATCAAGCAATGGAAGAAGAAGTGATTGAGCAAGAGTTATTTTACAACGGAATGGAAGGAAATTTTTAAGTTTATTAAGTGAATGTAGGGCAAAGAAATTTATTCATCTTTTTTTTTTTTATTTATTTAAATCCACAATAACCATACATAAAAAATTACAACAATACGTCAGTGAAACATAGAACAAAAAAAAAAATTTTTAAAAATTGACAATTTAGTATAACATGTTGGCACTGACAAAATGAATACAATCTATCAGTACCAACATCCAGTGGATAAGAACTATTCCACTAAGCATATCTTCCTGTACATAATATAAACAAATATATTGTTCACTGGCGGGCTTATTGCCATTAAGCAATTCCTTCCAACCAACCGGATTACAAAGTATGACCAAATTGTATACATACAATAACAAAAGAATAAAGGCACAGCAAAAAAAAAAACAAATTAAATATATAAAACACTAAGATACAATTAAAACAAAAAAAATACTTCATAGCAAAAAAAAAGAAATGATAGGGTAAGGACAAGGACAGGAAATCGGGATCAGGTGTTCAGGGATAAATATTCCTTTTTTAATTTTATTTCTTAAAAAATTTAATAAACATTAAGAATAAAAATAAAACTTATACTTGAAAATGTGCTTAGCACGAAACCGGTTGTAAGTTGTAGTCTAAATATAACAGTGGAATTAAGTTATAAACGTTTTTTTTTATTTTTAATGTTTATAAATTTTTTTATGAAATTTTAATGGAATATTATGAAGAACTTTCCATCAAAAAATTAAATCTAATTCCTTTTTTAGTCTTTCTTGAAAATACAAAGTGTTTTAGACGACACAATATCCGGACATATTATAGACAATTCCATATTCTTCCTGATTGTACTTCGAACGAAGAGCTGAGAACTTTTGTATTACAATACCCCGTATTCAGTAACTATTAGAACTAAATTAGGAACGTTCGATTAGGCGATTAGATATGACAATTTTTGACGTATCCGTTGAAATCTCGGCGATGAATCCCGTTTAGTCCTTGGTCACGCCTATAATGTGGCCATCCGGTCTGACAACGTTATGAGGTAGGGTACCAGTTTATAAAATCTTTAATATGACTTATTAATAATTAACATCTATCTTTAGTTATGTATGTATACCTACACGGAGATGACCCTATTTTGCAAACTCATTAATTTTACTCCTATGTATGGCGTGTGTATTCTACTTTATCGATTATAGACTAAAGTACTCATTCGATATTTTTCAAAATTGTATATCCAGTACTCGCTTAGACCCCATTAGATTTTGAAGGATATCTGATCAGTGCTTCTCAATTTTTTAACTGTCAAATATTTCAAAGTGATTCCAATTCTGGAAGCATAAAATTTGATATTTTTACTATGTAAAATTTCAAAATGATCATTGAAAAATAATTTAACAAAATCATTTCGTGAAAATGCTGAAAATTTTCCATACAAAATTTAGATTACTATATGGAGTGACTTGGCAGTGAGGAGTACAGCGTTGATCACAACCCACTAGTTTATTTATAATGTTTTCGAATATTTCGAATATTTTCGAATATTTCGAATATTTTCGAATATTTCGAATATTTTCGAATATTTTCGAATATTTCGAATATTTTGAATATTTTTAATATGTACGAAAACTTTGTTACAAAATATTTCGAATATGTACATATTTCGAATACTCAAGATCGTGTATTAGGTACTCTGCTCTTCACAAATAATTAGAAAACAAAATGTATTTTTACCATTCTATCTTCATCTTAATGTTCTATTGTGATAATATGCATGTACAATAATAATATAAACATGTTTTCCGTTATATCTTCTTCATACGACAACACAGCTTCCCATAGATTAAAAACAATTGGTCATTTTTCTATGTCAAGGGCTCATTTTATTTTTACCCACGAGGTGGTTATCTATGGTCTTCCTACCATTGTTCTCTATATACCTATAGGGTAAGTAACGTATCTTAAAATATACTCTATTGTTTATAGTATTAAGTATCTGTCAAATGTGTTTCTGTAGGTTCGAAATTTAGAGCAATAATAATTATAAATTTAATTCACTTGAGAATTTAAAAATATCAATTCGCTTGAGTATTAATTAAATTTAATTTCAATGTACTTTATCAAATATTTACAACTTAAGTGTCATTTGCACATTCATTGTACTCAATATATATTTCACAGAGTGTTTATATATGTATCTACCTATTATATAAAAAAAAATATGAACAAAAGTGTTAGACATGAATAAATAAATAAAATAGTTATATATTTACAATAAACGAAATTTTACCATTTTATTTACACCCGACTATTGACAGAACGCAGTTTTAGTTTCATTTGAGTCATGGGAATAACATTCTTATGCCACTTGATAGAAGCCAGTTTTAGTTTCATTTGAGTCTTGATTACACCATTCTTATGCCCCTTAACTATTGACAGAACGCAGTTTTAGTTTCATTCTAGTCTTTTGAACACCATTCTTATGCCGTTTAACTATTTACAGAACGCAGTTTTAGTTTCATTTTAGTCTTATGAACATCATTCTTATGCCATTTAACTATTGATTGCAGTTTTAGTTTCATTTGAGTCATGAGAATAACATTCTTATGCCACTTGATAGAACCCAGTTTTATTTTCATTTGAATCTTGAGTACCTACACCATTCTTGTGCCACTTGACAGAATGCAGTTTTAGTTTCATTTTAGTCTTATGAACATCATTCTTTTGCCTCTTAACTATTGATAGAACGCAGTTTTAGTTTCATTTAAATCTTGAGAACACCATTATTATGCCTCTTAACTATTAATAGAACGCAGTTTTAGTTTCATTTGAATCTTGAGAACACCATTCTTATGCCTCTTAACTATTGATAGAACGCAGTTTAAGTTTCATTTGAATCTTGAGAACACCATTCTTATGCCTCTTAACTATTGATAGAACGCAGTTTTAGTTTCATTTGAGTCTTGAGAACAAACCAATTTAATTTCACTCGACTTTTCATAGAGCGCATTTTTTAAAATGTGGTTTTACTGACAATTTAACTATCTATATAATATACCAACTCATGATGATGTATTCAGCAGACGAACCATTCATTATTAACAAGTTGGCACACCTGAGGATCTTTTGTATGATACTGTTTAAAATTGTATTTCGCAAGAGGTATTGAGTACATATATAATAGGTATTATAATATATCATCTTCCATTCAACAGAACGGCATTTAATGTATTTAACTGAACCTTTTTATCGTTTGCTATACTTGCAACACGCCCAAGCCGTCTGGCCCGGCAGAGATGGGACGGTTTTTCATGCGACGTTAGTGTATTTTAAATTCATTAATAATTTTTTATCGAAATTAATTTGGAATTAGATAGAACAAGTTTCGTGTAACACATGAGATCCAACTTTCGATGGCGATAGTACCTATTATGCATTAGTTGATGAATACGTAACAAACAATATACCCTTAAAACCGAATAATTGAATATTTAAAGATATTATATTTTCTATACGAAACAACGAAACATGTATGTATGTCAGGAAAGGATAGTGTGGAGTTGAGTCCTTTTTTCCTACCCCGATTATGTACACAGCTTAATGAAATGTTTTTCTTAAAGAAAAATAAAGTTCTTGGAAAAATAAAATAATACATCAAATGTTAAAAACCCCTGACTGACATGAAAAGTCGGAATTCTGAGTATAAAAGATTTGTTAGCCTAAAATTTTGTATAATATCTGAAATTTTGGGTTTAGTGCATCAAGCGGGTCAAAAATTATAAGGGACGGACGGAAACATACACCTTACATTCATACACACCATCACGCCGTATTCCTCCCTAGGGTAGGCAGAGAGAACTGAATGCCTCACTCCTCCATCTTGACATACATGTTTTGCCTCATTTACATCCATCCATCGCGTCATACATGCTCTCCTATTATTCTAACTTCGTATATTATCTAATTTTCAAAATTTGTATTAATTAGGGAAGTCAATAAAAAAACATAAATTATAAACGTTGCGCAAGCGCTTAAAGTGATCACAGATACTGGCCGACGACATATCTTGAGCCCTGTTGGTGTCTGATATACCTGGTTCTCCTATTGTTTGTCTGTATTGAATTTTAAGACACCTACAGGGCTTACGACCTGTCATCGGCTGGTTTACGACAATTATTCCATCTTATTGAGTTACCTTGTCAATGCAATTTTTGAAAGTTCTATATATTATTTGAATGATGATGGGTCGGTGGCAGAGCGGTTAGCGCGCTGGGCTAGTAATCCAGTGGTCGCAAGTTCGAATCCTGCCTCGACCGATTTCGTTCACCTAAGCACAAGCATTTATTTGATTATTTTAGGGAACGTAGGAAGATGTATATGTACTTGTTTAACAAGGACATATTCATTTAAAAAAAAATGAGTAACTAATCACCTGAAAATAAGACATTATTACTATTGCCATCTATGAAGTAACCATGAAACTTTTTGTAACGCCATCTATTGAGAAATTGGTTTATTTGTAAACAATGAAAGCAACGGTCCTTATAAATTAGGTGACGGTGTTCTCGCACAGATGTCATCCCTGAACTGCGCCAGAAATATTATTTCATTTTTGGCTTGTTTACCTACTTGTACCAATGAGTATGTAAAACGAATATTTGTTTAATTGCATATACGCAAACATTGGATTTTTTTCCCTGTCGGGAGTCATGTTTTTTTAATTGCGTACATACAATTAAAAAAATATTCGATTTTAATATCAATAATTTACTAACTTACTTACTTCCGATAGCCATACAACTCTGGTAGAGCTTTAGCCTCCTGAACAATACCTTTCCAAGCCTTCCTGTCAGCTGCAGTGAACTCCCAGTCATCACAAGCATTCAGCACGTTCAGATCTCGGGTAACATTGTCCATCAATCACTGCCTTGGTCTTCCCACAGGGTTATTTTGCAGGATACGTTTTGTGGCTCTTTCTTCCCCTGATCTGATAACATGTCCAATCAAAGCTAATCTTCTGGACCTGATTTCGCTGGTGATTAAAGGTTGTTCTGTCAATGCACGAATTTCCTCATTGCTTCGTGGTCTCCAGATACCTGCCGCAATTCCTGGTCTTGGGCCTTATATTTTACGCAATATCCTGTTTTCAAACTTTAGCAGTCTTTGTTGGTCCTTGAGTGTCATGCACCAGGACTCGGCACAATACAGGATTACTGGTTTAAGTTTCACTCCTCACGATATGGACTTCTTATTTTTTTCAGGCTGTCACAATGGGACTTAAAATCAACACCCCGAAGACAAAGTACCTCTACCTATCCAAATTAAATTACTTTAGGAAGCCACCCTATAATGATGTGGTTGTCAGTGGGGATAGGGTAGAAGAAGTGGATAAGTTCACCTATCTGGGTAGCATTCTTACTAACACCAATTGAGTTGAGCGTTGAGATAATGTCCCGAATTCAAAGTGGCACAAGAGCAGCAGCGGCACTGGGAGCATTTCTGTCTCCAAAGTCCATATCAATAATTTGAGACGAATAATAATAATGATGATATTTATATCACTAGCTATGTGTAGCCATGATCCAATTTGTCTGGTTCCCCTATCTAAAGGTTACGAAGGTCAGATGGCAGTCGCTTCAATATAATAACCAGACTCGCCAATTCCAGGATCATGGTCAATAGTGATGAGCAAAAGTCTTGCAAGTCTTGCAGTCTTGGTCTTGGTCTTGCATTTTTTGCAAGACCAAGACCAAGACCACATACTTCACTGCAAGAACAAGACCAAGACCAGGTACGCAAGACCAAGACCAAGAACAAGACCATGCTTGCAAGACCAAGAGTCTTGCAAGACTTAAATGCAAGACTCTTGCGGTCTTGCATTTTTTCAATATGTTAACATATTACTCATAGAAATTGCATTGGAACGACAGTAAATGACTTATCCAACTGTCGATTCGTTTAAGGGAATGAAATTCTCTTGAAGGAAGAGGCAGTTTAAATTCAAGATACGCGAGATTGTATGCAGGGTCTATATTTTTCACGGTGTTTCCAACTTTGAAGTCAAAAAACACCAACATAGAGGCTTCGCAGCATATATGTTCCATAGACGGATTTACTCAGAATTCGGAGTAGAACATTTCGTGAGTCTCTGTGTGTGTATGTGTGTGTGTGTGTGTCGGTCCCCCGTATTAACTTTTGATCCGCTCAATTCACAGAGCCGAAAATTTCAGAGTATATAAACAGTAATAGGCCTACAAAACTGTTATACTTAGAATTTTGAATTTTTGTTTCAGTCAGGAGTTATCAACTTTTGAATTTTCACTTTATTTTTCCATATATCTCAGAAAGCATAAAAGCTAGAACGCTGAAAATTAGTATGAATATAGACAAATACAAAATCTCAAATTTAATTATTCAAATAAATTACAGAGTTTCTTTTTTAATATATTTTTTATGACAAATTTATGTGTTTAACTGCCTATATTTCCATAATTTTTAAAAATATCGCAAAAAGCCGAAACACCTCATTAGCATTGTAGTATTACATCTCCATTTTTTTTTAACAATTTTTATAAAAATTTACGACATCGCTTCATACAATTTGTATGGCAGTCGCCTATACACAATATGTAAGAAGACTTAATAGTTTGATACTTAAATCTCCAAACATACATACATACATACCATCATGCTGGTTTCATATTCCGGGTAGGAAAAAGGACTGACCTCCACACTATCCTATATTGACATACATACCTACATGTGTAGTATAGAAAACAAAATATCTTAAAATATTCAATAATTTTGATTTTTGGGTTTATAGTTTGGTAGGTACTTATTCTTCAACTATACATAGGTACTATCGCTATCAACAGTTGGATCTCATGTGTTACATGCAACTAGTAGTATGGTTTAAAATAACATACAAAGATCGAATTTTATGACATCATTTTATAAAAATGGTATAAAAATAATTTATAATTTAAATAATTTTGTTTCATTGTTAAATGAATTCATAATAATAAATAGGTGTAGTTACCAAAATGTAATTTCTAGGTAGGTACTTCTTTAAGAATGAAATTTACATATCGGTTTAAAATAGGAACAAATATTTATTATACTATGAACACGTGCGTGTATACACAGGAAGTCAACATCTCAGATTCAAATTGTCTCATATTACGTTTACGTGATGCAAAAATAACTCTTATCATTACTACAGCAAATGTCATATTTAATTGACCGCGGTGTGTAAAAGAATAAAATAATATTATTCTTCGAGACAATAATTTTGGCCGATGTAAACAAACGTACTCAGAGGCGTTGCAAGTGTAGGTACTTTACCTTGTGCATAAAGTAAATACAATTAATTATTTTATTTAATGTTTTCCAAATTTCGATTTGTTCAAGAGAATTTATTTCTATTAACAGACCGATAAAAGTTTCAATCGAAGATGTGCGAGATATGTATGCCAGATCTATATTTTTCATGGTTTTTTCAACTTTGAAAATACCATTCCTATGGAGCACGTTACAACTATTTAATTTTCATACGAATAATACTGCCGAAGGCCATTTACAATTACAATTATACACAATACAAATAAAAATATTCATCACAGTCAATTAGAAAATCATAATAATGTACCTATTTATTTTATCGATTGAATGAATATGCAAACAAAGCATTAAATATACATATAAGGGACACACACAGACACACTAAGCCTCTAAGTTGGTGTTTTTTGACTTCAAAGTTGAAAAAAACATGAAAGATATAGACCTGGCATAAAATTCTCTTAATACTGACGATTCATTAAGATAAATAAATTATCTTGAACGTGACGACAGTTGGAATATTATGTATCTATGTATATATGGGTATGTACATATGTATGCATGTATATATTTTTAAGTGTTTAGATTTTCTTATTAGTATGAATAGCTAAATTTTGTATTTTTGTAAAGTAATCCTGTTATTGATTTCTCTGATCTAACTTTCATTGAATTAATATGTCTTTTGGTTTGTATGGAAAAAAAATGTTAATTTGCCATAAATAAATGTAATAAATATTTTTTTTTGCTAAATCACATAGATTTTTGTTATATAAGATAGTCTATGTTTTTTTTAAATGTATAATAATACAAAATAATGATGCATTTTCATTCATTCATTCATACCATCACGGCATATCCCACAATGTGGGGTAACCAGCGAAAGGTGTGCGGGTGTGCATTGCCTTATAAAAGGGAGCACAACACATATGTGTATACCCACACACCAGTCTCGTCTCACCTAAAAAGGCACTACATTCAGCATGGGTGGTGAACCTCATTGCTGAACTATGTCAGATGTTATTGTTGCCTGTTGTATTTTCGATTACCCGGCTCTTACGGGACACTCGAAAACAGTAATAGAAAAGAGTGGAAGCACTATTCTAAGCCGGTGCCTCTCAGCTACTTTTTATTTTATTTTATTAATAATGCGTGTCGTTCCGTTTTCAAATTTTTAACATTTTCATGAAACGAGTTTCTTAATTTATTTTTTATTTCAATATTTTATTATGAAAACTTATTTTTTAATGCCATTTTATGAAAGTAATGTGCCTTTTTAGCAATTTAAAAATAAAAATACAAAATTTTAAGTTTCCCAAGCTTGGGGTCACTTTGTAATATTTGACAGTTAAAAAAATTGAGAAACACTGATCAGATATGTTTCAAAATCTAATGGGATCTAAGCGAGTATTAGATATACAAATTTGAAAAGAATTGAATGAGTACTTTAGTCTATAATCAATAAAGTAAAATGAACACGCCGTACATAGCACACAGCACATAGAACACACACAGATACATTGTGATGAAACTTTCAGAATACAATCTCACCATGATACTAGTTAATAATCTGCAATAAAAAGAATACCCTTAAAAATTTCAAATTCATAACTCCGCACTTTATCACCTTCGGGGGTAGTGGAGAGTAAAAATATTTCACATCAAACCATTGATTTTTTACGTTCATATTGCCAATGTCAAACGCAGTGGTTCAACCATGTTAAGTAAAAATACATAATATCTACTGTGAAACAATATTTAATAAACAGTAAGTACTTAAGGCAAACAACACGTACCTACTCTAATGATGTATTTGTAAAAGAATGTAATTTAATTAATATTATATAGGGTACCAATAGAAGAGGGTACCTATGTATATACATACATAAGCAATATAGAGGTATACTCTTTGACAAAAAGAACCTCAATGACTTTCAAACTTAAAAATCTAATGAATTACGTATGATTGTTTGACCATTGGATGATCACTAGTAGGTACATACAAATTTAAGAAATCTTTGTATGAAGTTAGATTGAAAAAGCCAATTTTCTAAAAGCATAACATTTTTTCCACTTTTAATAATAGATGCACATTATTTTAATTAAACAATAAAAAAATGATTAATTAAATTTACCATACAAGGAAATAAAATAAAATCAATTATTAATAAAAAAAACACGGCACTCGGCTCTGAACGAGCGGTATGTATGTCAAAGAAAGGATTAGTACTTCTCTTGTGTTACGCCGCCGTTAGACAAACATGACATTTATGTTACTATCATTAAAGTATATTTTTGCATGAGTTTGCACGAAATAAGACATTTTGAATCTGGCACGGTTCATATTTTAACATCCTGTGTAGGACGTAGGTATATGTTTCTGTGCGAGTTTTGACATGATATAATATTATACCTACATAAATATCTATCATTCAAGTAAGTTGGAAGGTATATTCATTATTTCACGAGTTGCATGTAACACATGAGACACAATTTAAGAGTACGTATCAAACTAAAAACACACATTAATAAATATTTTAAGTTTTCTTATTTTCCAACAACAACTGTCGATTTGTTTAAGGGAATTTATTCTCTTAACATATCAAGCGATGATACGCGAGATTTGTATGCCAGGTCTATATTTTTCGTGTTTTTTTCAACTTTGGAGTAAAAAAAGTCAACTTAGAGGCTACTCAGCATACCTATATGTTATATAAATAGATTATTATTAGATGGGTCGATGGCAGAGCGGTTAGCGTGCTGGGCTAGTAATCCAGTGGTTGTCAGTTCGAATCCTGCCTTGACCGTTTTCTTTCACCTATAGCATAAGCATTTATGCTTATTTTAGGGAAAGTAGGAAGATACATATATATGTACTTGTTTAGCAAGGACATATTCATTTTGTATGTAATGTTTTTTAACATTTTTTATAAAAATTGAATTTAGTGACGACATCTTTTCATACAATTTGTAAGGCATCTCAAAATTCAACAATTATTGTAATAAAATAGTTTAGTGACGACATTTCATAAAAATTGTGTAGCAGTGACCTATACACAATATATTATTAGGCAATGAAATATAATATCATTGATCTAAGGTGACTAAATAGTTTGATACTTAATCTTCAAAATAAATACATACCATCAAACTGTTTTCATATTCTGGGTAAGAAGGAAGGACTGACCTCTCCATACTACCCTATCTTGACATACATACCTACATGTTTTGTATAGAGTACAAAATATCTTAAAATATTCAATTGTTTGTATTTAGGGGTTTCTATTTCTGTGCGTATTCTTTAACTAAACATACTATCGCATGTCTGATAGTTTCCTTGTATTTATTTGTATATTATTATAATTTTAGGGAGAGGACTTATATAATTGACATCAATGTTCATGACTAGAAAAATATTTTGTTAGATATTTTCATAAGAATAATCTTTGAAAGATTTATTATATTCAGACAATGATTTTAGTTTTGATTCACTTCAGCTTATACATCGACGTTATGGATCTTAAATTTTTCAACATGTTTGTATTTCATTTTTTATTTTTATAACTATAATAACAACATAATATGAAAAGTTATAAAAATACAGAAATTTCAAGACGACATATAAACGATATTTCATAGTTTGGTGATTTTTTTTTCCAAAAATTGTAATAATTTGATCTTAGATTATATATGTTTGATACCTAAAATTATATAACATGTTTACTTTAAGGAAAATTTAGGTTTCATTAAAAAAAATCGAATATGTACCTACTTTACCTACTCATAAAAGTGCAAGACTTGCAAGACTCTTGCTGCAAGACCAAGACCAAGACCAAGACTATGTATGCAAGACCAAGACCAAGACTATACTTGTAAACGCAAGACCAAGACCAAGACCGCGGGTGCAAGACCAAGACCAAGACCAAGACCACCCCGGTCTTGGTCTTGGTCTTGCATTTGCTCATCACTAATGGTCAAAGCGTACCCCGATAGAAACGGGACAAAAAGCGCTAAGGAGAAAGAAGAATAATAATAAAGATATTTTTTTATTAACTAAACCGCCATTGTAAAACTGCTTTTACGGTGACCCCTGTCGTGAACGGAAACGGAAGATCCCTCCCCCTCCTCGTCTGCTATTTTTTTTACAATTTTACCATGTCTTTCACCATCGCTACCAACTTAAGGGGCAGGGTAAGGCAATGTAGGCATGTCAAATGCAAACTTTGTTAACTATTGTATGAGAATGTACGTCCTTAAAGATTACAATCGTGTGCGCCCAAGTTAGTACATTTGATTCGAGCGTTACATAAAATACTATGTTTTATATGATTTTACAAAAAAGTGAGAACATTATGAGAAAACGTATCGAGCCAATGTTTAGATTTATAAAATAACTATCATTTAAAAAAACATTCATGTTTCTAAGCCTTATAAGTTTTGAGTTATGAATAAAAAAACTGAGAAAACAGGTATTATTAAAATAAATATTACGAAAAAAGTACACAAGATGAAAGAAAGTGTATCAGGCCAATGTATAGACAAATAATGTGAGAATAATATATATTTTTGTTGAAGACGTAACATTTAAGAATACGGCGTAATGAGCATCATAAAAGTACCTTGGAGCCTATCCCGTCACCTTAATGTATTTTAACCCCTGTTATACGATACATAATCGTAATATAACTAACCTTGAATATTAACGTTTTTAGACTAGACCTTAGAACACACCACAGCTCACGATACCAAGATCGGATAAGCTCTCAAAGTTGATATTAAACGCGAAAATTTTCAACAAAAAAAATAATAAGTAGAATAAAAAATCATACAACTAAATTAAATATAAAAATCAATTGCATATGCAATAAAAAAAATATTCCATTTACATACACATTGGTACAAGTATAGTACAAGCCAAAAATTAAATTATGTATATTTCTGGCGCAATTCAGGGGTGACATCTGTGCGAGACGCCGTCACCCCATTCATAAGGACTGTTGCTTTCATTGTTTAAAAATAAACTAATTTCTCAATAGATGGCGTTACAAAAAAAAGTTACTTCATTGATGGCAATAGTATAATTCCTTATTTTCATGTGAATTGTTACACATTATTCAAATATATAGAACTTTTAAAAATTACATTTATAAGGGAACTCAATAAGAAGGCATAATTGGTGAACGTTGCGCAAGCGCAACATAAAGTGATCACGTAAACCAGCCGATGACAGGTCGAAAGCCCTGTTGGTGCCTGATATACCTGGTTCTCATATTGTTTGTATTGGATTTCAAGGCACCTACAGGGCTTACGACCTGTCATCGGCTGGTTACGTGATCACTTTATGCGCTTGCGCAATGTGATCACCAAATATGCCTTTTAATTGATTTGCTCCAAATCCCTTATAAATTCAGTTTTGAAAGTTCCATATATTTGAATAATGAGAAACAAATATTTTGAAAATAAGCTGTTTTTACCAACGCCATCTATGATGAGATATCTTTGACTTCCGACAGGGGAAAAAATCCAAGGTTTGCGTATTATGCAACTTTTAATATCAAACATACAATCGCCTTAAATTGTGGTTACTAAAAAGTCGTTTTATAGCAATTTGATATGGAAATTTATTAGTCATGGTACCATCTAGAAACTGTTACTAAACTGTTACTACTGTGTGAAAGTACATGCACCCCTAGTTCACACAATACCTACTATTAACATAATATGTACATACGTACATGTCCACGTATCACTATCATACACCAATCAATATGTGTTTTGTAGCATTTAACATGTTTATATACATACCATCAAGCCATGTTCCTCGCGGGGTAGTTAGAGAAAACCGAACGCCACTTATTTCTATTTTGACCACTAATATGTTATGGAAAGATATGCAACGCCATACAAATTATTCACATAAAGAATAGCGCACAATGCCCCGTATTCAATAACTATTGGAACTAAATTAGGAACGTTCTAAAATTTTAGATTTACATAAATTTACGGTCTTATTTCAGCGTTATAAAATATCAACTAGGACTAAATGGAATAGGAACGTACCCATATTTTCCGGAAATAAGGGAACATGTGCGTTTAAAGGATTTTGTGCATCGAATTATAAAACCCAAATTCCTAAAGCTATTAACTAGTTGCATGTAACACATGAGATCCAACTGTCGATAGCGATAGTATGTATAGTTGAATAATAAAAAACAAACTATAAACCCATAAATCCAAATTATTAAAAAATTTTACACATGTTGGTATGTATGTCAAGATAGGACAGTATGGAGGTCAGTCAAGTTTTCCTACCCGGAATATGAAAACAGCATTATGGTTCTGTATGTATGTTTGGAGATTAAGTACCTATCAAACTATTAAGTCTTCTTACATATTGTGTATAGGCGACTGACATACAAATTGTATGAAGCAATGTCGTCACTAAATTCAATTTTTATAAAAATTGTTACACAGACACACAGACACACAAAACTCACATAAAATGTTCTACTCCGAATTCTGAGTAAATCCATGTATGGGAACATATATGCTGCGAGGCCTCTAGTTGGTGTTATTAGCATGCAAAAAGTCCACTACACCATACAAAATTTTCCTTCGTACACGCATCTTGGCTTAATAATGTCGATTCATTAAGAGAATTGAATTCTCATGAACGAATCGACAGTTGGAATACACTTATTCATTCCATCACGGCATATTCCACAATGTGGCTTTTTTATCATAGATAAACGAATGTTGTGCTGTCCATATATGTATAGTTGGTTCGTGATTAAAAGTTATTACGTCTTCTTTTTCTAATTATCCACTGGCTGTCTCTTGATGCTTTCCCTCAGCCAAGAAAGTGTGCCGCGGCGGACGACGACGACGAAAGAAAGCGAGAATGGTCGCACAATGCAGCACATAGCAAGAATGATTGTTTGGAGACTCAGCTACACAAGTCGCACGACACAATTCCCACAAGCGCCATTATGACAAACACCATTATGTCCAACATATTTACTTTTTCGGGTCGCATTTACCTAAAGCGGATTAAAATTTTTAACTTATAGTTTAGATTTTAGTGTTTTTTTATAAAGTAGTCGTAAAATATATCTTTTTTATATTAACTCAATACTTTTTTATATAACTATGTATTCAGTAATATTTTTCTGAATAACTATTTTTATTTATTTATATAATTTATGTACATTTGTACAAAGGCAAGTTTATTGCCATAAGGCAATTTCTTCCAACCAACCCGAGCAACGTGAAGTCTCTTAGTTAAATTGGTACAGTACTAATGAAGTGAGAAATAAATTGATAAAAAATAACATAAAAGAGTAAGAAATATAAAAAAAAAATACAAACTATGTTTTCACTCAATATTTTTCTATCTAACTATGTATTCACTCAATATTATTCTGTATGACTATATATTCACTCAATATTATTCTGTATGACTATATATTCACTCAATATTTTTCTGTATGACTATGTATTCACTCAATATTTTCTGTATAACTATGTATTCAATAAATATTTTTCTGTATAATTACGTATTCACTAATATTTTGCTATGTAACTACATATGTATTCATTCAAGATTTTTCTGTATAACTACGTATTCACTAATATTTTTGTGTGTAACTATGTATTCATTCAAGATTTTTCTGTATAACTACATATTCACTAATGTTTTTCTGTATATTTAACTATGTATTCACTCAATATTTTTTTTATATAACCATGTATTCACTAATATTTTTCTGCAAAATTATGTATTCATTCACGATTTTTCCATATGACTATGTATTCACTTAATATTTTTCTGCGTAAATACGTATTCACTAATATTTTTCTATATCACTGTATTCACTCAATATTTTTCTATATAACTACGTATTCACTCAACATTTTTCTGTATAACTATGTATTCACTAAATATTTTTCTATGTAACTACGTGTTTATTCAATATTTATCTGTATAACTATGTATTCACTCAATATTTTTCTGTATAACTATGTATTCACTCAATATTTTTCCATATAACTATGTAGGTATTAGCTATTAGCTCATATTTTTATTGAATAACTAAGTATTCACTCAATATTTTTCTGTATAATATTTTTCCGAATATTTTTCCGTACTCAATATTTTTTTGTATAACTAAGTATTTACTCAATATTTTTCTGTATAACTATTTATTCACTCAACATTTTTCTGTATAGCTATGTTATTCACTAAATATTTTTCTATGTAACTACGTGTTCACTCAATATTTATCTGTATAACTATGTATTCACTCAATATTTTTCCATATAACTATGTATTAGCTATTAGCTCATATTTTTTTTGTATAACTAAGTATTCACTCAATATTTTTCTGTATAACTATGTATTCACTCAATATTTTTCCATATAACTATGTAGGTATTAGCTATTAGCTCATATTTTTATTGAATAACTAAGTATTCACTCAATATTTTTCTGTATAATATTTTTCCGAATATTTTTCCGTACTCAATATTTTTTTGTATAACTAAGTATTTACTCAATATTTTTCTGTATAACTATTTATTCACTCAACATTTTTCTGTATAGCTATGTTATTCACTAAATATTTTTCTATGTAACTACGTGTTCACTCAATATTTATCTGTATAACTATGTATTCACTCAATATTTTTCCATATAACTATGTATTAGCTATTAGCTCATATTTTTTTTGTATAACTAAGTATTCACTCAATATTTTTCTGTATAACTATGTATTCACTCAATATTTTTCCATATAACCATGTATTAGCTATTAGCTCATATTTTTTTGTATAACTAAGTATTTACTCAATATTTTTCTGTATAACTATGTATTCACTCAATTTTATTCTTTATAACTATGTTAACCAGATTTTTTCCTCCGTTTTTATTTTATTTTATATTTTTGCTGCTATTGAAGACATAAAGAGTCGCGGGCCTCCAGTTGGCCGCCTCTCCCGTTAATCATTATCGCTACACTAATAGTTTGGATCAAGATCCAGAGATGGCGTGTCGATATTATGACTCAATTAATGTACATTCACCAACATGCATACAACACTGTAATTCACAAATATCAACTAAACGCTTCGAATTAAATTTAGATTTACCTAATTATTTATTTATAATACGTACGTATGATGAATTTAAAATTTTAATTATAGAGATGAAGACATCGGGGCGGACTGAATTGTTGAACAATAATGAAATTCATAAATGTAACTATTATTGTTATTATATTGTTTATAATTAGATAAACCATTCATTCATACATTAACTATGTGTCTATTGTCAGTGTTTGTTTGCGTAATCACATAAGATCATGACATAATTTGGACGAAATTGATTATTATTTTAAATGAACGCAAACAAAATACTATATTAGAGTTAACAGTGTATATATTTCTCATTATTGTATTTTATATTGACACGTAAAACAATAATTGTGAATTGTTATGATTTCAAAATTTCTATATACCGATTTTTTTCAACATATTGTAAGGCATAACATGTAGATATATTATGTTAACACATTATTGAGTCTGGCGATCGGTTCACTTTGCTCAACCCCAAATAGCGAATCAGCGTGATGGTATTTATTTATTATTTATTTAACTTTAATCACACCATATTTATAATGACAACAATAAGTAGATTACTGTTGCCCAACTAGGAAATCCTGTTCTAGGGCTAGCAGTTTACAATTTTTATTGACAATTATATGCAATTATGAACCAGGTGATTGTTCCCGTTCCACACTAAATATGTACACAATCTCAACTTTCTGCACTCACAATCATTACCTCAACAATTATATGGGTTCACACAAAACAGATGAACCAGGTCCCAATGTCCGCCATAATACCTGTCATAAATCCAATCTCTGACGCGATTTTTATTTCAGAACCATAGAAAGAGACTAGTTAACTATGTTGGTGTAGTTAATCCAACTGTCGATTTGTTCAGGAGAACTTTGTTCTCTTAACATATCGACAATGTATCAAGCCAGAATACGCGAGAATTGTATGGAGAGGTCTACTTTTTTCACGGCTTTTCCAACTTTGAAGTCAAAAAACACCAACTTAGAGGCTTCGCAGCATATATGTTCCATACACGGATTTACTCAGAATTCGGAGTAGAACATTTCGTGTGTCTGTGTGTGTGTCTGTGTGTGTGTGTGTCTGTGTGTGTGTGTGTCTGTGTGTCCGTCCCCCCCTTATAACTTTTGATCCGCTCAATTTACAGAGCCTAAAATTTCAGAATATATAAACAGTTACAGGACTACAAAACTTTTATACTCGGAATTTTGAATTTTTGTTTCAGTCAGGGGTTATCAACTTTTGAATTTTTATTTTATTTTTCCATATATCTCAGAAACCATAAACGCTAGAACGCTGAAAATTGGTACAAACATAGACAAATACAAAATCTCAAATTAGTTTTTTCAAAAAAATTCCAGGGTTTCTCAAACATTTTTTATTAAGAAAAGTATTTTTTTTTTTTATAAATTTATGAGTTTAACTGCTTATACTGTAATTTTTTTTTAAAATATCGAAAAAAGCCGAAACACCCCAACTAGATAATTTAATTTTCTATAAAAAATATTAGCATTGTAGTAGAAGATCCCAATTTTTTTTTAACAATTTTTTTAAAAATTGAATTTAGTGACGACATCGCTTCATACATTTTGTATGGCAGTCGCCTATACACAATATGTAAGAAGACTTAATAGTTTGATACTTCATCTCCAAACATACATACATACCATCATGCTATTTGCATATTCTGGGTAGGAAAAAGGATCTTCCTCCATACTATCCTATCTTGACATACATACCTACAATGTTGTATAGAAAACAAAATATCTGAAAATATTCAATAATTTGTATCTATGGGTTTATAGTTTGGTACATATTCTTCAACTATACATACTATCGCTATCGACAGTTGGATCTCATGTGTTACATGCAACTAGTATGAATCATATGCTTCCCAAATCAATGTATGTATATATTATGTACCTATGTATGTATGTCCATTTTCCTATTTTTGAACATTTGCATTATTTTCCAAGCATTTTAATCTTTTATTTTTCTTATTATTATATTTTTACATTTTTACTCCTCATGCACTAACCCAAGGGGATATAGTGAGGAGTTACGATTTCGCAATTTATATGGTTATTTTTTTATTGCAGATTATCAACTAGTATCATGCTGGGATTGTATTCTGAAAGTTTCATCACAGTGTATCTGTGTGTGTGTTTGCTGTGTACTATGTACGGCGTGTTTATTTTACTTTATCGATTATAGACTAAAGTACTCATTCAATTATTTTCAAATTTTACAAATTTGTATATCTGATACTCGCTTAGACCCCATTAGATTTTGAAGGATATCTGAATAGTGCTTCTCAATTTTTTTAAACATCAAATATTTTCAAGTGACCCCGGAAACTTGAAATATGAAATTTTTATTTTCAAATTGGTAAAAAGACACATCATTTTCATAAAATGGCATTTAAGAATAATCAAGTTTTCATAATAAAATATTTAAATAAAATAATAATTGAACAAACTCATTTCATGAAAATGCTGAGTGACTTGTTAATGAGGATTTTAGCGTTTGCCACAACCCATTCGTTTTTGTAATGTTTTTAATACTTGCTACAAATGTACTTACTAGTGTGGTTGACTGGTAGAAATTGTCTACGGGCAATAAGTCCACCAATATTTATAAAATATTTTTGCATAAATACGTACATTAGTATTATATTGTGTTTTTCGATCGTTCTCCCCGTATGATCAAACGTGTTCACTTTAATTACATTGATATTTTTATTAATTACTACCCAGTGTCCTCATTTACTATCCCTGTCATAATTTGTAGATGGGTGGTGGCAGAGCGGTTAGAGCGCTGTGTTAGTAATCCAGTGGTCGCGAGTTCGAATCCAGCCTCGACCGATTTCATTCACATCTTTGTTAAGTTTAGGGATTGTATGATTCTTCTTCTTCTTCTTGTTAGCATACTCCCGTCCACTCCTGGACGAAGGCCTCCTCCATTTCTCTCCACTTTGCTCTGTCTTGAGCTGCCTGCATCCAGTTTATACCAGCATATCTTACAATGTCGTCTCTCCATCGCAATGGTGGCCTCCCCACGCTCCTGGTTGCTGCTCTTGGTCTCCATGTTATGACTCTTTTTGGCCAACTGTCATCTGAGCTTCTGGCCACGTGACCTGCCCACCGCCATTTTAGAGTTGCTATACGTTTGGCGACATCTATAATTCTTGTTTGTTGCCTAATTATTTCATTCCGCACTCTATCTCTCAAGGTTATACCCAACATGGCTCTTTCCATGGCTCTTTGAGTAATCCTTATTTTTTCCATGCTTCGTTTGGTCAGTGTCGCAGTCTCTAAGCCATATGTTGCTACTGGTGATATGCACGTTTCGTATACTTTCCGCTTAAGGTTTATGGGTATTTTGCGGTTTTTAAGTATATGACCCATTTTCCCAAAGGCTGCCCAGCTTAGTCCAATTCTTCTTTGGACTTCAGCAGTTTGGTTTTCTTTGCCCAATTGTATGGTGTGCCCCAAATATACATAGTGTTTTACATTTTCAATTTGGTTGCCGTCCACCATAATTTGAGAGCCTTCTGTGCCCATCACCTTCGTTTTTGCCAGATTCATACAGAGGCCTACCTTCTTAGATGCTTCATTCATTTCTTGGAGCATTCTAGCCAGTTCCTCAGGCTCACTACTCAGGATTATAATATCATCATTGTATGATTATGAATATAATATACGTGTGTCAAGGAAAGAATCATTCTTTTTTAAATAAAAAAAATAATTGTGTTACATTTTCTGGTATTTAAGTGGAGTATTTAATGTATTTAATGTATTGTAATATATTTATGTGGGTAATTAATTGTCTTATTTAATGTGTTTTGTAATTATTGTAAGTGTTTGTAACCGTAAATAAATAAATAATATAGGTAAGTATTTAGAATTGCATGTTTTTTCTTTTCTTTTAATATTGTGTATATTATTGTTTTTTTTATTTATCATGATGAAAATAATGATTCATTTTCGGTTTTTATAAAAATCCCCTCAAAGCACGAATACAAACTCTTTTTGTGGGGTAATATAAATAAAATATTTTGTGTATATTATATAAGTATGTATATTTGTAAATTGATTTATTATTATAAATATAAAGAAATAAATTAAACATATCATACATCGTCTTATTACAATTTTTTTTTATCTTTTCTATATAATACAATCCTTAAAAATGATTAATTTCGTAAATTTATTTTAACTAATTATTACACATATTTTTTCTGAATTTTATGTAAAATATTTTATTTTATGATTAATGTAAGAAAAGAAATAAAAATATGTTTTTTATGAATGTCTCAGTTAGTTCTTTATTAATGTTATGACTACTGCCATCGTGCGCCACATGTAGAAAGCTCTTGAAGCGACATTGTATTACAGTTAACGTTTTTGTCAAAGTTTCAGCTATCGCTCGAAAGATGGCAGTAATAAAAATGTATATTTTTGTTCTTTTAATTGTGTTAATATTATTTGGTATCACGATATAAATCGCAAAACTACGGACGTTGACACGAATATTACGGACAACGATTTTGAATAAGATAGTACGAGACAGATATACTTCGATGCTTTCCATTACATTGTTTTCCCATAATTATTATTGAGTAGGTACCTGACCAATAAAATATTTTCATACTATACAGAATGTATCAGTTTGATTAATTTTTTCATCAAAAATACAAATTAAATAATATTTATTTTTACTTCTGTGAACATATATATCTGACGAGTGCTTCTCAATTTTTTTCATCTGTAAAATATTTCAAAGTGACTCCAAGCTCAGGAAACTTAAAATTTGATATTTTTATTTTCAAATTGCTAAAAAGCCACATCACTTTCACAAAATGGCATTGAAGAATTTTCAAGTTTTGATTATAAAATATTAAATAAAAAATAATTTAACAAAGTATATATCGATAGAGTCCAGCCTAGAGAGGTAATATTAGCGTGAGAAATGAATATAAACAAATTTATTCTCTCCTGGGGATCGAACCCAGGACGCCCGCACAGAAGCTGACCAACTGTGTCACGGCGGTCAGTATTTTGCATACGATAAGAAGTACTTTTATTAATTTCTTTTGACAATAACAACGTGAAGAAAAGAGCGTCCCCATTTTTTCTTTAATTTAATTGTTTTTATATTAAAATGTTCCAAATCAGTTGGTAACTGCTTAGTTTTTTTAATTATAATAATACATATTTTCTTCATTACGGCGATGGTCGATTTACTAATGATATTATTAATAATAATTAAGCACTACAAATAATAACACTCAATTATTATTATTACCATTATACACTTCCTCAAAAGAATTAGCAGATCAATGTGTAAATTGTAATTTATTTAATGCAACAAAATAAAATGCAACAAACGCATCATCAAGCTTTCAATTGGGAATAGTTCACCCATCCAGATACTTAACATATCAAAGGATTAGGCTCTGAGGAGGTCTCTATACTACCTATCAACCCTACTGATTCCCGAATATTAACGTTTAAAAAATCTTTAACGATTCTACATGTATTCATTATTATTATTTGCATTTTTATTATTTAATTTTTCGGTAAATCTTAAATTTCTAATTTACGGCTTAACGATTTTGGAATAATGCCAGTGGCTGAAATAATGAACGGTACCTAATATTATTATTTTACGAGAATGCCAAAGTCTTTTAATCTCGTTACCTAAAGCGGTGCATTTTCAAATTTTTTCATCAAAAGATTTTACAATATTAGGTACTAGAATTTGGAATAGCCTCGTCGCAAATATATGTTATTTTTTTAAATTTTATAATGTATTATTATATCGGGTCTGTTATGTTGAATTGAGCGGTCAGTTAATATTGTTTTATCGTAATAAATCGAAATATTATTTTAAAAATAAAATTGGTTCATATTCATAATATGGTTTTATGTTTAGAACGTCAATTATTTCATATATATTCTTCATTTTATTATTTTCTTTACATTTTGTTTGTTTTTTGTCATTTTCAAAGATTTCTTTGCGTCGAATTATCAAAAAGTGTTTAAATTTCGCTTTGATGTTTTCGTGTGTATGGCGTATTGTCAAATTCTACGTATTTTGTAAAGTTCAAACAATAATTTTGATATCGTGTAGGAATCTAAGTACTTTGAGTTCATTAATAAAAAAATCTACGAAATATTATATAAATTATACCACACTTTTAGGTACTTATAATTTATTTTTTAACATTATCTCTCACATTAGTATCATGTAGTTAGTGAACAAGGTGATTCGTCATAATAATTTCGTTCAAGGAAATGACATGTTGGTGTGCAAAAAAGCATTTGACAATGACAAACGTAATATTTGAATGTATGATGCATTATATTTATCTATACTTATTTTTAATGTAAATTCTCAACGTATGTTCACATCTTATATATTATATTTCTACCTAAATAGGTACAATGAGTTAGTGCGAGTCTTGTGAAATATATTTCTGACTTGTGAAATAGTTGTGACATGTGAAATCACATTTATTTTTCAAATTTGGATATTAAGGGGGGGACTGCTGCCAACGTACCTATTTTTCAATTTGATATACCTACCATCATTATTTCTTATTAAATCATTTTGAAAACAAATAATTTAGATAGTTTGGGTATTAATAAAGATAAATATATCTTTACTTTTTGATAATGTTCTGTATAAATTCTTGTAGAAAAATAATGGCATACCCCGATTTTCAACGTTTATCTTATATTTTTAATAAAATATATGGCGTAGTTCAACATATTTTTTTTTAAATTAAAGAAGACAAAAATATCTAGAAAAATACGATGTGACGTTGTATTAATGCTTCAGGTTTAGTAAATAAACCTAAAAAACATTTATTTTTCATTCAGCGCCATTGCGAAATAAAAGTTTTTTTGGTTTATTAACTTAACCTGATGCATTAATGCAACGTTACATCGTATTTTTCCAGATATTTTGATCTTTTTTAATTTATAAAAAAATATAATGCTCTATACCTTATAGTTTTTTAGAAATTTAAGATAAATGTCAAAAATTGGGGTATGCTTATTATTTTCCTACAAGAATATATACAGAACATAATTAAAAAATTAAGGTATAGTTTTATTTATTAATATCCAAACTAACTAGGTTATTTTTTTCAAAATGATTCGTTTTGTAGTAATGACGCAAATTCAAATTGAAAAAATAGGTACGTTGGCAGCAGTTCCCCCCTTAAAAGAAATATCCGAACAGATTCACAGAGCTTATAACGCTAAATAACGCTAATATTACTAAACTACTATAAAAATGATCATAAAATCCCCTTTAAAAATAAGTACAACACTAGGCAAGTAGCATCCGGTAAATATATCATACCTAGAGTTAATAACTATTACGGAGAACGTACGTTACAATTTTCTATACCAACTATATTTAACAGCTTGCCATCGGACATAATTGGATTGAAGTCATATTACAAACAAGTATGCAAAAAAATTATTCTAAACAAATAGTGCCAATAAGCTTGACTTATTTTTATTTTTATTACAGTACCTTCGACTTATATATTTTGTATTAAATCTGGTTATAACACACACATTTTTGTACAGTTCTCCATATTTATATAGATATTTTATGTATATAATTTTTACATTGTTTACTTTTTACATTGTTAGTTGGTTAATTTGTTATTTTGTTTATATAGAAACCCACTGATAACCTAGTATGGTTAGTGGGATCTTTGGTTATATTATTTTTCATGTATTATTGAAATAAATAAAAAAAAAATTGGTGACTGAAAACATGATATATTTAAACCGCCTAATAAACTATGAAGTTACATATATTATGTGTTAGTAAGGCAAACAACTATCGTGTGATTTAAACTATCGGAAACCCAAAATTTGTTGATATTTTGCTTTTTAAGAACAAACCTGATTTGAAATAAAAAAACGCACGTTGACTTTGATTTTAGGCACGTCACATGGTTATAGAGTAATTTTAACAAAATGCTGTAAAATGATATTTTGAATTATGTTTTTAGGGAATGTATGCTGAATTTTTAAAATTGTATGACGAACATTCACTAGTGACTAGAGATATGTTGAAAATACGTAAGGTATTTTTTCAGAAACACACTGTATAAAATATTTCAGAAATTTGAATTGAAATTGAGGTGTTTAGGTTAATATGATTGGCTTATTTCGTATTCAATTGTATAACTATATAATGTATTTTGTAAAACAAAAACTGTTATGTTTTCAATAAAATAAAAAGAAATAATCTTAATAATTCTACAAATTTGAATCCAATTATTGAGATGACCGGCCTTGCAAGGGTATTTTAACTTATGAAAATTTAAATGTATAAAGAAATAACATCACAAAGAATATTTAAAATGAATATTAAAAAATACATCATAAATTATGGGAGGACAAAACTAACACAAATACTTAGTATTCAACAATAACTACTTAAATAATTCAAAATTAAAATTATTAACAACATTTGTAACTATGCCGTATTGTGTTTGCGATGCTCTTTGAGTAACACATAACAATTTTATATGTCATGATTTTTTTTCCTTTTCTGCTGATGTATTTGTGATATTGTGATGTATTTTGATAATTTCTCGTGATATAATATATTTTGATATATGCTGATAATATCTATTTTTTGATAATGCAATTGCCGAGAACAAGCGCTTATCTCAAGCCTATGTTTTATAATATAACAATAAACATATTTGATTTGATTTAGGAATCATGTGATTCATATTAATTACACCAACATAGTTAACTAGTCTCTTTCTATGGCTCTGAAATAAAAATCGCGTCAGAGATTGGATTTATGACAGGTATTATGGCTGACATTGGGATCTGGTTGATCTATTTTGTGAGAGCCCATATGTTTGTGAGTGCAGAAAGTTGAGATTGTATACATATTTAGTGTGGAACGGGAAAAATCACCTGGTTCATAATTGCATATTATTGTCAATATAAATTGTAAACTGCTATCCCTAGAATAGGATGATTTCCTAGTTGGGCAGGCAGCAGTAATCTACTTATTGTTGTCATTATAAATATGGAGTGATAAATAAATAAATAAATAATAAATAATACGCCTTATATAGTAATACAAATTAAAAGAATATTGGAAAAAACAAGTATCGTAAAATTTTAATATAACAAAAGTAATTATGATGTTCTACGGTATGAACTACAGTATATTCTCTACAGTCGAAATATTATTGTATTTGTCATTTGTTGACTCGAGTGAAATCGATGTCGTGTGGTAAATGAAACATGTTTCACAAAGACAGCACAAAGTCCCCTATAAGGACATTATAAAACATCTTTGTGTCAAGGTATACAAGTATTTGCTGTAATTATATTATGCACAATGAATATAATAGGATATAAACTTGGAATGTAGGTAGTTATGTATTTTACATATTATGTACATTTATACATACATATACATTAATATTTTATACATTTATTTGATCGGTTCACGCCACGAGTGGCAGAGTGAACCGTTCGCCATATTAGTAGATGGTAAAAATTAAAAAACAAAATTATATTAGCATTAGCTCTTTTCACGTCAAGCAATATTTCATACTACACTAAAATGTATACTTGCACCTCTGTATCACTTCAACCTACCATTAAACCTTATATAAATTAACTAATGGCCAGTTTCATAAAAATTAAAGGAGATTTAATGTCGACTTTAAAATAAATTGCGTTTCATAATAACAAAATGTCACTTAAAGTTCACTTTAATTTAAAGTCCGTTGTCTTCGTACTTTAGTCACTAAAGTCTTCTTTAAGAGCAGTTCATTTTTTGCCACCAGAGTGTGCTGCAATATGACATAATGTTCAAGTTGGTTCAAGTCAGTTCTTGTTGATGTCAATACTGTCAATTGTATGTTGACGATTATGTGCATATTACTTACAAATATTCAATAGTTTTGTTATTATTTAAACATTTTTTTATAAATAATATAACAAAATGATGTTTTCAAAATGAGATTATTAGAAGATGCATACTGTGATACGGCGGTGAAAAGTATATAGGAAAAGAATCGACCACATGGAAAAGTAGAATTAAGGAGAATTTTTTGATAGGTTTGGTTCCATAAACATGTCCTATACATCAATGATCTATTCAATGGCAGAAATAACATATTATATGGTAGTAGACAGAAAGATTTACCTATGCCATTAGCTATGTTTCCATAGATTTTGATAGCAATATTGCCAACTTTCTGGTATTTTGGTGACATTTCTGCCTTTTACTAAAGTACGCGGCATTATTATTTATGAAACGCAACGACTTAAAGGCGACTTTAAATTATTAAAGAACCTTTAACTAAAGGGTCCTTTTGCTGCTTTTTATGAAACTGGCTGTAACTCTACTTACCCTTGTCTCTGCTGTCAGATATCAAACAAACTGGAGACACGAAGGCCGAAATTTGTGTTCATATGTTCCTCTATGTCAATTAATTTATGTTAACATATATTTCTATGTCAATTAATTTATGTTAAAATATTTTTCTATGTCAATTAATTTAGGTCTATATGTTTTTCTATGTCAATAAATATTTTTTTTATATTTTTTCTAAGTCTATAAATTTACGATCATATGTTTTTCTATGTCAATAAATTTAATTTCATATGTTATTCTATGTCAATTAATATATGTTTATATGTTTTCTATGTCATTGAATTTATGTTAATATGTTTTCTATGTCATTGAATTTATCTCTATATGTTTTTCTATGTCAATAATTTTATGTTTATATGTTTTCTATGTCATTGAATTTATCTTTATATGTTTTTCTGTGTTAATTAATATGTTTTGTTTGATTTTGTTTACAGATGCCGCCTTGTTTCTTGGCAGCGGGTGCGGTGTGGTCTCCGGTGTCGGTGTTACTGGAGGTTTCCTGGAGACTATAGTTGAGGAGACCAGCGAGGAACTGAGGTCTGAGGATGGATCCTCATTGCAAGGGTGGATGGCTGACAGTGACACGGACAGTGTCATACATGTACCAACTATCAAAGGTATATTCTAACAAACAAACATACATGTCATGTTATTATAGTTAGTGACAAAGAGATTGAGAAATCATGTGGAATAGTTCACACTATGGAATAGTGGAAAGTCATGATTTCACAATTTTTAAGCGTATTATATTTACATCAATTTCTCAACGGGTATCATGTAGAGAGTGCACACTGTGAGTTTCGTCGTGATGTGTTTGTAGGTATGTAAAATGCCTGCATAGACTTAGAGCTGATTAGTTTTCCATAGATATCCGTTAATTTCTTCTCTATGATTTCATCTGTGCAAATTGTCAAAATGCTCTCACGGTTTGGAAAATCGAGGAATTTTTGTACTGTTTGAAATTGTGATACAATAAAAATACACTCATCAAAAATTCATTCAAGGATGTCGAAATTTAAAGAAAAAAAACTATGGTCTGCCATATCAATGTGAAATAAATTTCATATTTGTATGAAAAGTTTATATAACAGAAGTAAAATAGCTTATGTAAGGAAAAATTGAGTGATCAACTTCATATTGATATTGTATGTGTCTCTATAGACAAGTGTATTTTTTACTCTCCACTTCTATCTTCCTCAAGGGGTAGGCAGTGAGAACCAAACACCGCATTCTTCTATCTTGACACATACATCGCCTCATCAACATTGATACACTGTCTCATACATACTCATCTTACTAGTAATGCAATTTTACTTAATATTTCTCAACAGGTATCATGTAGAAATACATACTATGAGTATCGTGACAATGTTTTTGTGTGTATGGTGTATTGTGAAAACTTTTGTCCTCTAGGAAACTTATATTTGTTAAAGAATCCAATTGAAATGTACTTCATAAAAACTCATTTAGAAATTGTCAACCATTCGAAGAAAAAATGTAAACTCACTGTGTATAGTGGAGAGTTTGGTGTTAGACACAACCAAATCGTTTTACTTAACACCCCCGTATATTTTTTTTAATGTCATTTGAATATCCAATATGTACCACTAACATAATATAACATATCTCGTTAGTTCAAAACGAGTGGGTTGTGGTCAACGCTAAACTCTTCACTAACAAGTCACTCCATAAAGTATTCAAATTTTGTATGGAAAATTTTCAACATCAGGATGAAAAGAGTTTGTTCAACTATTTTTTTATTTAAATATTTTATTATGAAAACTTGATAATTCTTCAATGCCATTTTATAAAAGTGATGTCTTTTTTATAATTTGAAAATAAAAAAATCAAATTTTAAGTTTCCTGAGCTTGGGGTCACATTAAAATATTTGACGTTATAAAAAATGAGAAGCACTATTCAGACGTCCTTCAAAATCTAATGGGGACTAAGTGAGTATTAGATATACAAATTTACAAAATTTGAAAAGAATCGAATTAGTACTTTAGTCTATAATCGATAAAGTAAAATAAACACGCCGTACATAGCACACACACAGATACATTGTGATGAAGCATTCAGAATACAATCTCAGTATGATACTAGTTGATAATCTGCAATAAAAAAATAGCTTTAAAAATTGCGAAATCATAACTCCCCACTATATCCCCCTGGGTTAGTGAGGAATAAAAATTGCCGTATGGCAACAATCCTGTTTATGTACAATAATTAGCTTCGTAATTTGTGTAGGTAAGTGCCTACAACTAGTTAGTTGCTTATACATAATTTCTATTATACAAATAATTTAATTATATATTTAGCCTTACATGGTTACCACACTTACGACAACTCATGACATGTTAGTTGGAAAGATTCACCAGATAAACTTGACAGTCTACAATGTATGTAGAATGTGAAGAATATCTTATATCTATTATTACCTACAAGTTATACTTTATAAATTGTATTAATGTGGTGTGATAAAAGGTAAAGAAATAAATAAATAAAATAAAATACATAATAATTATTCCTATACAATTTCTTCTTCTTCTTCTTCGTTTAGTATACCAAGTTGGTCTGTTCTTCAGAAACTATGCCACCTTCCATCTCTTGGATGACTTTCCGGCTAGCGTATTTACCTTTCCGTATTGATTAGGAGGCAAGTACTGTGTTAGAGGCATCTTTTGTGTATGTTTGTTTTTGTTTTGATAGATTTATCTACACAAATCTACATTATATCATAAAAATTCATTAAGACAATTTTTTGTATGAGATTGGTACTCATGAATATTTCAATGAAATAATCACACTTTGCGTCGTAATTACCTTCACAAGATATACATACATACCATCACGACATGTCCCTTGCGGGGTAGGCAGAGAGAACCAAACGCCACATTTTTTTATCCTGGTAGGTACGCATTTCTCGCCTCGTCCACATTCATGCATCGTCTCATACATGTTCGTCTGTTGCTCACACTTCTAACATTTCCGTATTTCAGAATATCGTTCACATGGTCGTTCCATCCCTTTCTTGGGCGTCCCCGACTTCTCATTCCATTCCTTTCCGCTCTGTATATTTTCTTCGTCAGGCGCTCCTCATTCATTCTCCCCATGTGACCAAACCATCTCAATGTGTTCACTTTCATTCTAGTTATGACATCTTTCTTCAACTTACATTCTTTCCTTATGTCCTCATTTCTTACCCTGTCATACATCGTTCTATTGCAAATTCTTCTTTATTTATTTATTTATTTATTTAAATCCACAATAACCATACATAAAAAATTACAACAATACGACAGTGAAACATAGAACAAAAAAAAATTTTTTTAAAAATTGACAATTTAGTATAACATGTTGGCACTGACGTTTCAAAATGTTATTTTTATTGTTTAAATTAGATGTATTAATTTATATATATGTTTTTACATCTTCTTACATATTATGTATTTCTATTGCAATAGATATTTATGTGATTACCTATTTTATATTTTCAAAATCAACTGCGAGACATGTTAGAAAAAATATACGGAATAATAAATTGAATTTGTTTTGTTTTACAGTAGATGACTGTGACAGCGGATCAGAGCGTGACTTTCTGTGTCCGGCCAAGAGAAGGAGACCCAACCAGCAGCGTCCCGAGTGTCCTCCTAGTCCCAGTGACTCCACCAGCTACCTCAGTCTGTCGAGAAGTTCCAGTCTAGCGCAGTTCGAGAGTCTAGAGCAGTCGTGTCAACTCCTGGAGGCGTCAGGACCACCTTCCCCTCTCTCCATCCTCAGTCTGGACTCCCTGGACAGGCTGAGAGTTCCGGAAATATACACAGACAGTCTGGAGAACTCGTCGGACTCGGAAAGGAACAGCTCGTCATCGCAAGACTCGGCCTACAGAATTAAACCGCAGACGACCGAAGTAGACCATTTCAAAGACAGGAGCCTACCCGAAGAGAGGTTCGCCGACCACACGTACATCATAGACAAGAAAGATGAAACTGCAGACGAGATCAATGGATACTTCGTCTGCAACGGAGAAACTGGATACTGGAACGGAGCTACAGACAGCGCCAACAGGGAATCCAGTTCCAGCGAATTCTCCGACGCGAGGAGCAGCGACAGCGACAGAACCCTGCACGAGGAAACTGTCATACCGGCTGAAGTACCCGCCCTCAAGTACAACTTCAAATCTTGCCGAAGTCTCGACGCCCTTTCGTCCTTTGAAAACTTGGACGCGGCAAAGATCGACAACGCATACTCTGTTCCGTCGGTGAGGCGCCAGGCGCTGAGACAGGTCTCCGCTCAATACTCGGCGGAGAACCTCAGCGAGGACAGCGGCTACTCAGACCACTTTTGCAATTTCCTCAGACTCAAGTCCAAGTCCATCCCTAACGTCAGCGAGGACAAAACGAACCGCGGACAGTCGAAAGATTCCCTCAAGCGTAAGAGCGAGGATAATCTCCCGTCAATATTCAACGCCAAGTGCATCAAGAGGAGCGAGATGGACACCCACTTCGGCGCCAGCGGTACGTTTCACAAGAAAGCGACGTCGCCGGATGTCGCGTGCGGGACGGACGTCGCGGCGGCGTCGAGGGCGGGCGAGGGGACGCGTACAAAAATAAACGTCGCACGGCCCGCCCGTCCCTCTCCCAGTCTACCGGACCTTCGCTCGCGGCCAGCACTCGCCGAGTTTGACAAATATTTCGACCCCAAACGCGCGAGAAACACTTTCCCTCGCTCCTTCGCCGACAAGCTAGCGAGACTCCTCGACGAAGAATTGGTATTCGATGCGAGTGACGCCAACCTGTACAGTGTGTCGAGCGTGCCCAAAGATCTCAATCTGTGCGACGGTCCAGCCGCGTTCGACGACAACTGGAGTTTCGGGTCGGAGCGGGTCGCTTCCTCAGTCGCCGCCAAGAACTTCGACTTGGGCGACTTGAACTATCCGTCGCGATCGCAGAAGGCGGCACACGAGGTGTCCTTCAAGCAGTCGTTTCGCGTGTGCGAGAGTTTCACTACGAGCGTGGCCGACCTCACGGTGCTGGACTATCGAGGCGACTGCGATCCGGCCAGCAAGAATGTTTTGAAAAAGTTCACGAGTTCGAGGTGTTCGGAAAAGTCCGTCAAGATGTCGCGGAGTCTTCCGTCCACGCGGGAGATGAGCGTGGAGAGCGACTCAACCACCGAGTCGGAGAAGGCGTTCCTCTACGAGATGGAAAAGACGATGAAGGAGTTGAGCCACCGATCCAAGACCGTTTTGGAGAAATCTTTGGATAACAGCAACTTTGACAGAAACATATCAATATTGACAAACAAGAGGCTAAACTGCGCGTTGAACCCGTTCGACGAAGTGATAGCGGAGTTGGAAAAGAAGCAAGAGAGGTCTAGAGCGATAACGGAAAAGAATATTAAGGAACCATCACCCCCCTTGCCGCCTCCGGAGTACGAGTTCAACTTTTACGGCGAAGAGACGGACCCGCCCTACTACAGGAGGACCTACGAAGCGTCCAACTCTACTCCGGAGAACTCTAGCCCAGACATCTCCGAGACCTTCGACGAGAACATGTTCTTCCATTCGACTCCTATGAAAGCAACCAACAAGGTCCAGTCTACCCCGAATTTAAACGTGTACAAGGACACCGTGGACATGTACGGCAGCGTGTCGCCGAGCGAGGAGTTGAGGTCGTCCATGCAGCACGTGCCTCTGAAGACGGAGCCGAAACCCCAGGGCATCCTGGGCTCCAAGTCCCAGGGTCTGTCCGGGTCTGGCGGCTCCAAGGGCGTGCACTTCTGCCCGATAGTGGCAGAGGTCAGCTGGAGAGAGAGGAGTTACTCGGAGGACTCCAACATCGAACTCTCCAGCACGACTTCTTCCTACAGCAGGTTTGTGACTTATTTATTGTTAATACACAAACATCTTTAGTTTCTTCATTAGTTAAATCAAGGTTGCATCAATTAAACCCGCTTGATACACGCGGTTTCCAACAAACATACATAGCTTTGGACCCTTCCTTTGGACATTTGTATATCATTTATTAATTTCATATTTAAAGATATTTTTTTTGTTTTCTATACAAAACATGTATGTCAAGTTAGGATCAGTACTTTTTCCTACCCCGAATATGAAAACAACATGATGGTATGTATGTATGTATGCAAGAGCGTCGCCAGCCCAAGACCCAGGGGGGGGCAATTTAACCCATTCATAGGCTATTCTCCGTATACCCTATAGTCTCTAGGTATATATCTCTAGGGGGGGGCAGCTGCCCGCCCTTGGCGACGCCCTTGTATGTATGTATGTTTGGAGATTAAGTATCAAACTATTGAGTCCCCGTAGATATTGTGTAGTGTATACTGCCATACAAACTGTATAAAACGATGTTGTTACTAAATTCAATTTTTACAGAAATTGTTCGAATCGAACACGATATTATGTACCTTTTATAATTTTTTAAATTATTTATTTACTCAGAATATGAATTTATATCATATATAATAGTTATTTATTTATTTTTTCATACATAAAAACACATATGATGATAAAAATATATAGAATAAGAAAAAAAAAACAATTAGGTACCTATACATTTGGCAAAAAGAAAAAAAATATTTAAGTACCTAAACAGCCAAACAATAAATTCAATAAAAAAAGTAATAACATATAAAAGAAAACAAGAAAAAGCATAAAAAACACATGGACTCAAAATAAACTAAAAAAAATGTAGGAGAGTCTTACACGACCAATCGCTGCTGCATAAAATTTTGAACAATTCCATATACTCGCCTGTACTTGTCAACCTAGTAGGTATCCATGTTCCCTGGTAGAATGGATCGTAGACCTTAATTACTTCATATTCCAACAAGTAGAACAAATATCAGGAAAAATTCAACAATTACACGAATATGCAGCCAATATAACAATACATTCTCAGCTGAGATAGACATATTCAACGCGAAATATTACAGATCTAGACATGATGTTCTGAAGGTGATGCGCAACCAATATCCCTCTATCCTGCATGTCCTCCTAGTCTCTCTTCTCTCATTTCTCTTTCCTTCCCTAGTTGTTGTATATGTGTGTATATATGTATGTGTACTTATGTATGTATGTGTGTGTGTATGAGGGTGTGTATGAATGTGTGTGCATGAATTATTTTTGTCTTGTAAACTGTTATTTGTTTTAATATTATGTTGATGGAATGCTTTTTTTGGCTCTAACAATGTAAAAATTATTTTGTATCATTAAACTGTAAATGAGCTGTAGCTTCCCAAAGAAAATAAATAAATAAATAAACCAAAACATTAAACATAAAAGTATTATGAATACAAAAAAAAATAACAGTAAAAGCAGTGTCATGTAAATTATAAATAAACAAAAAAGATATACAAAAAAATAAACATTTTAAAAATCGAAAATATACAAATCCGCACTGACAATATCACAAGTCGTTTCTCTCATTAAAATATGTGCATATCGTCCGTTTGTTTATATGTTTGGACAACATAAAAATGTCACCTAAATGAGAGTATTTAGGATATAAAGGGGGGAGAGTATTCATTCCCAATAATATGGAGACGGCTAACTAGCGAGTGATATTCTGTCTGTATGCTTGTATTGTTGTAATGAAATATGATAATTAAGAACGTCGTGCTGGATATAATTTGTCCTAAAATTGTATATTCGATGTGTTTATGGCAGGTCAGGATAGCATTGGCATGACCATGTGAAAAATATTGCGACAGATGGAAAAGTATTTTTTAGAGGACATATAAACTTAAACCTATTGGGACATATTATACCCCAATATTAATTTAAATATGAATTTAAATTTCTCTAGTATGTTTATCAGTGCGTCCAATTCTGTAACATTTTGAACAAAAATAGAAACGTTCTAAAATATAAGAATTAAGGTCTTTTGAAGTTAATTTAGTATTCTGTGAGTGACTTTGTTCCTACAACAAAAATATAAAAATTAATGCACCGTAGATATAATATTCAAATATTATATTTACGGTGTTTGTTTGCGTAATGTTTATACATATATGTCATGTAGCTGTGATGTTACCTAACCTAACCTTACATTTCGATTGATCTGCACTAATATTCTTTACATAGGTTTGATGATATATAAAACAAAGAAAATTACATATTAATACAAATTATAAAAAAAAAATCTTATGATCGCAGAGTAGCCATAGCAGATTTAAACTATTACTGCCTCAGAACCAAAAAAATGTAATTAGGTAAAAATCAAATTGTGATTTTGATACCATTGGAAATATATTATATTGTGTACTTCAATATTGCTGTGAGGCACCGGCTTATAAAAGTGATTCCATTGTATCAAGCAAAGATAATTATTAATATAAATTATATTGTGTACTTCAATTGCTGTGAGGCACCGACTTATAAAAGTGATTCCATGGTATCAAGCAAGCATAATTATTAATAGAAATTATATTGTGTACTTTAATTGCTGTGAAGCACCGGCTTATGATAGTGAATCAATGGTATCAAGCAAATATAATTATTAATAGAAATTATATTGTGTACTTTAATTGCTGTGAAGCACCGGCTTATGATAGTGAATCAATGGTATCAAGCAAATATAATTATTAATAGAAATTATATTGTGTACTTTAATTGCTTTGAAGCACCGGCTTATGATAGTGAATCAATGGTATCAAGCAAATATAATTATTAATAGAAATTATATTGTGTACTTTAATTGCTTTGAAGCACCGGCTTATGATAGTGAATCAATGGTATCAAGCAAATATAATTATTAATAGAAATTATATTGTGTACTTTAATTGCTGTGAAGCACCGGCTTATGATAGTGAATCAATGGTATCAAGCAAATATAATTATTAATAGAAATTATATTGTGAACTTTAATTGCTGTGAAGCACCGGCTTATTTATTTATTTATTTATTTATTTATGATAGTGATTCCATTGTATCAAGCAAAGATAATTATTAATAGAAATTATATTGTGTACTTCAATTGCTGTGAGGCACCGGCACATTAAAGTGATTCCGTTGTCTCAAGCAAAGATATTTTTTATAGAAATTATATTGTGTACTTTAATTGCTTTGAATCACCAGCTTATAAAAGTGATTCCATGGTATCAAGCTAACATAATTATTAATAGAAATCATATTGTGTACTTTAATTGCTGTGAGGCACCGGCTTATAATAGTGATTCCACTCTTTTCTTTTGTCGTTTTTGGATGTCCCGTAATAACCGAGTACCTATATGAAATTATAACAGGCAACAATAGCATCTCACATAGTTCAGCAAAGAGGTTCATCACCTACTTAATAGACATTATTTCTACATATTATAAGACAACTTTGTCAAACTGAGACACAGAAAATGGTATTTGTATTTGCCCAGACAAATAGATTAAAATGGTTTCAAAACACGTACGTACTTGTTTTTGTTATTGTTAGCATGTCATCAAAACTAAACACGCAACATATTATAGTAGATAGGTACTTGTTAATTTCTCTCTTCATGCCAAGTCAGAATGATGTGGCGAAATGTATTTATTCAAGGGACAAATACAGTCTTATAAATTATACAAAATTATTAACGAAAGTGTTATAAAACGAGTGGGTTGTTGGCCAACGCTAAACTCCTCACTAACAAGTCACTTCACAATTTATTCAATTTTTTAAATTCAAATGGGTTTATTTTATTTTTATTTTATTTAGAGGACAACATACAGGATATAATAAATTATATAAAATTCATTCATACCATCACGGCATATCCCACAATGTGGGGTAACCAGCGGAAGGTGTGCGGGTGTGCATTGCCTTATAAAAGGGAGCACAACATATCTGTGTATACCCACACACCAGTCTCGTCTCACCTAAAAAGGCACTACATTCAGAATGTGTGATGGTGAACCTCATTGCTGAATTATGTGAGATGTTATTGTTGCCTGTTGTATTTTCTATTACCCGGCTCTTACGGGACACTCGAAAACAATAATAGAAAAGAGTGGAAGCACTATTCTAAGCCGGTGCCTCACAGCTAAAATAAAGATGATTTGATTAATAATAAAGCCAATTACAGGTTGTCACTGAAGTTATTGTAGTATATTAAGATACATTAGGAATGGTTACATATTATGGTGAGATATTGTGTGAATTATGTGTGAAATTGTATATATAAATGTGTGCAGTATATTTAAGTGTTAAATTTGATTATGAGGATGAAATTTTAAGTTTTTTTTTGGTTTGTTATATTATTTTTGATTCAAATATGTTGTAATGAAAACTCAATAATTCTTCGATGCTATTCTGGAAAAAATAAACGCAATATCATATTGGGTGTGAATGAATGATTTTCATATTTACCACAAACAAAATGTAACTGACCGCATTTTGTCATAACTGTGGGTCTATTTTGGATTAAGTATTAGAGATAGATACTTGTCCATAGATGATAGCGGCTAAGTATAAGTACCTACCTACATAAGTATCTACTTCTAGTTGAACTATTTTTATCTGCCCTATAGCCCCTATACATACATACATACATTCATACAATGTATATTTTAAGAGCACCAAGAAGAGAAGTCATTGCACAACAAGGTATCTCCAAACTAAATATACAAGACGCAACTGGATGAATACATACCTATATACTTGACGAATATAATTGTAAACGCACGTGGTTTCAATGTACATATATACTTATGTAATTTAGAGAGCATTTAGCGCTGAATCCAGTGACTGAAATCATGATATATATAAATCCGCCTAATACACTATGAAGTTATATGCGAAATGAAATTAAGTGCGAAATAAAATTGTTATTGTTAGTTAGGTATATACAAATTTAAAGTGTACGCATGAGTTTTTGTTATTGTTAGTTTGGTGTATACAAATTTAAATTTTACGTATGAGTTTTGTTATTGTTAGTTAAGTATACCTATATAAATTTAAAGTGAACGTATGATTTCAGTTATTGTTAGGTATATAAAGTTATTGGTCACCTACTTTTGTCATAGTTTAATGACATATTCAATATACATATGCATACAACTCATATTTTATTTGTAATAGCCCTCACAATATGTGTTGATTGACCATGAAATTTAGCAACTTACACACAGATGGTTCGGTTTTCACTGTCGTGCGTCAGGGGTACTTAACCATTTATTTATTTATTATTATTTATCGTATGGTACTAGTGAATCAAATGTTTAAAATCAAAATGAACAAAACACAGCAATGACAGCAAACAAATACAAAAGAGCACGATAAAAGATTTTCTTGTCTATCAGAGCTATGGAGGATTGTTTGAAGCTCCAGTGTGATATTGATAACTTGTCAAAGTGGTCAATCACTAATAAATTGTTGTTCAATATTAAAAAATGTGTCGTCATGAGCTACAGTCGCTCGACAAACCCTATATTATTCAACTATTTGATGGACGGTACCACGCTAGCACGAAAAGTCACATTTAAGGACTTGGGGGTGATGTATGATGCTAAGTTGACCTTCGCTGACCACATCACCAACCTGACATCCAAATGTGGACAGTTGCTAGGCCTGACTTTTCGCCTGGGAAAATATTTTACAAATCCGGAGGCGCTAAAGAGTATATTCAACTGTATGGTGCGTACCAAGCTGGAATTTGGTAGTGTTGTTTGGGCACCATGCCGGAAGAAATACTCCGAAATGCTGGAACAGATCCAGAAAAAGTTTTTAAGGTACCTTTACATGCGTACGCACGGAGTGTACCCAACTTACATGCATCACCCTGATCTCCTTGAGGCCTGTGCCTATCAGAGTCTCGAAAAAAGGCGAGATAATTCGTTACTTCTGGTGGGTTACAAGGTTGTAAATAATATCATTGACTGCCCAATTTTGCTTGAGCACCTAGGCCTTTACGCTCCCCCGAACTACATGAGAGGTAGAGGACACCACTTATTTAATTTACCTGCCGCTCGAACAGACGTGGTTGCTCGTAACACTCTCGTACGAATGTCTGTTCTATTAAATGATTTACCTGTTGAAGCTGACGTCTTCTTCTGGGGCGTTCAGCGATTTAAAAAATATATTAAATAAAATAACGAACAGGTGTCGCACTGTAACTGGCGTAAAGCTGTCGTGCGAGAAAAAAAAAAAAAAAAAAAAAAAAAAAAAAAAAAAAAAAAAAAAAAAAAAAAAAAAAAAAAAAAAAAAAAAATATGTCAATCACACATTCACGTTTATTAATTTTTATAACCATTTATAAAAATAAATTATTAATATTAATTAAAAGCTTTTACAAATAGTCCAAAACACCATTGTTAAAATCATCATTAAGAAACCTTTTGATTATCCAACAAACCAACTTTATCTTGATTTTTATGTTCTCAACATAAATTCACTTTTTAAAAGAGCCTCTCTTTACCAGATATTTAAAGATCATTTCATAAGAAATTTATATCCAACCTCCAATTCAAGAAAACATCCAAGAAGAAAGACAAACCTTGATATACCATTATTAAAAACGACTACCGGCCATCTCCATTATACATACCAAGGTATTAAATGGTTTAATGAGCTGACCGGTAAATATAAATTAAATACAACTGATTTTGAAAGCTATAAAAATGCTGTTAAGTCTCTTTTTATTTTATAACTTCTTAATAGAATTGTTTAATATTTAATGTATTTTAATTGCATGTTTTTTTTATGTTCTGTATTTTAATTGCATGTTTTTTTTCTGTTCTTTATTTTTCTTTGATATTGTGTACATTATTAATTTTTGATGAATTATGATAATGAAGATTAATTTTTAGTTTATATAGGAATCCCACCCAAACCACGAGTATAAGCTCTTTTTGGGGGGTAATATGAATAAAATATTTTTTGTGTATGCTATTATAAGTATTGTAAAATTGTTATATTTTATTTCTATATATATAAATAAATAAATAAATAATAATAAATAAATAATACACAAATTCTGTGGCTGGGTTGTTTCAACAAAAGTATCGGTTGCGTATAAACAAACATTGGATTTTTTCCCTACCGGGAGTCAATGATATTTTTATTGACAATAACATCTCAATATTTCAACTTAATCTCTATTGGGATGTTAAAAATTTGTCAAAAAAAATAATATTTGAGTCTCATCTGCATACTTAAATATGTGACCAAAGTCCAAATGAATGCATAATTATATAAATTTCAGATGTAGGTATAATATATAGAGTTAACAGTATAGGACCTAGTATAGAACCCTGTGGAACACCTGTTTCGACTAAATAAAATTAGGGATATATGATCGTTATATTTTATTGTTTGGTATATGTTTTCAACGACTTGGAAAAAGTACCTAATTGGTTTATTTTTGTATTCTAAAATAATCTTTAACTTGCTCGATAGAATTATTATTGATAGTCCACTGAGTCGAACACCTCACTCATATATATCCAATACGGCGATGAAAACCATATTTCTAAGCCATGTTTTGGAAACTTACGATATTAATCGTCTCACAGATTCAGATTAAAAACATAATTAAAAATTATGTCTCCATTAAACTGTGTATCTTTTATGAAATTTACTTGGCTCCACACTACATTCAAGAACTGTGTCAATAGAATGTTCCATCAGGGAGACAGCTAACATTGAGATGACCTGGATCACAGAGTACCAACTATTTATAACAATTGGACATAATCAATAAGGCGGCTTACTGTAGTCGTCTTTTCAGTGTGAATTGGCCCTTTAAAGTTGAATAAACTGCCCCCTCCACGTACGTAGAGCTCAGAGCATTGAAATGAAAGGTTAGGAGACATCACGGAGACATGACATAAATAAATAAATATGGTCGAACTGCAATGCGCAGTATACGCATGCGTAGTCTGCGCCATCGACAATTTAAGTTCAAATTATAATAATAATAATATATTAAAATACATACAGGAACTTATAGTTGTTGAACATGTAATTTATAATTTACAGTGTATAAAATAAAATATAATAGTTGTTGGGAAGTACCATGTTTTTAGTTCCTCCAATAAATATTTGTCTATCTAACTAGGAGTAATTCCTGTTTTAAGTAAGGAAAATTTTATCACAATTTTAATAACAAGTCCATTTCAAGCTACATGATTGTAGTATTGAAATAAAAAAACGAAGAATTATACTCATAGTAAGTAATGAAAAAAGTATCCCAATTAGAAAGCAATCAATAAACAAATAAATAAGTTGATGACCTTAAGCAAATGACCTTAAGGGGGGGATTGCTGCCAACGTACATATTTTTCAATTTGATATACCATCATTATTTCTTATCAAATCGTTTTGAAAACAAATAATTTAGATAGTTTGGGTATTATTGAAAAAATATATCTTTACTTTTTGATAATGTTCTGTATATTTTTTTTAAGGAAAATAATGGTATACCCCGATTTTCAACGTTTATCTTATATTTTTAATAAAATATAAGGCGTAGTTCAACATATTTTTTTTAAATTAAAGAAGACAAAAATATCTAGAAAAATATGATGTGACGTTGTATTAATGCTTCAGTTTTAGTAAATAAACCATAGAAACATTTATTTTCCATTCAGCGCCATTGCGAAATAAAAGTTTTTTTGGTTTATTAACTTAACATGATGCATAATGCAACGTTACATCGTATTTTCCAGATATTTTGATCTTCTTTAATTTATAAAAAAAAAAATAATGCTCTATTATTTATAGTTTTTTAGAAATTTAAGATAAATGTCAAAAATCGAGGTATGCTTATTATTTTCCTACAAGAATATATTATACAGTAGGTACATAATTAAAAAGTTAAGGTATATTTTTTTTATTAATATCCAAACTAAGTAGGTTATATTTTATTCAAAATGATTCGTTTTGTAGTAATGATGCAATATCAAATTGAAAAAAATAGGTACGTTGGCAGCAGTCGCCATCTTAATTCTAAAATGTTAGATCTGTCCTATTTTTAGTTGAAAAAGTTACCGAATCGGACGTAATATATCACCACTATTCATTACTACTTAGTGGAAAGTGAAGTAAAGATGAGCATATCGGCTCGTCGTCCAGCGATTAATCACGGGGCACGAGATATATGTGCACGAACAAGTGCGTATAATACATTGCACAACGCGCCACCGCATCCATTGACAGTTGCGCATATTACATACATAGATACTAGTATGTTTATTAGTATGTGGCGTGCTCTGCTATATCGGACTGGGCTAACCGAATGACTTTGCCAAGTTTATGTTGTATGTATATTATATGTAATATTATATTCGTCATACACTCAATACATACACAACTTAGTATAAATACATAACTATATATGCACTGAAAAAAATATTATGACAGCCGAACTGGCCACCTGCGATTTAGCCAAACCTTTTTTATCAGTAATAAATATTTATCTATTTATGACTGCACTGTTCGGCTGCGTGCACAAAATATTTGGTTGCACAAAACTAAATGTTTTGTGGTCACTATAGTTCGGTTAATTTTAACACGATTTTTTTATAATATTAACAAAGTTATAGGCCAACAAAACTTTTATACTCAGAATTTTGCATTTTTGTTTCAATCAGGGGTTATCAACGTTTGAATTTTTACATATATCTCAAAAACCATAAAAGCTAGAACGCTGAAAATTGGTACCACAAATAGACAAATACATAATCTCGAATTTATTTTTTTTGTTGATATTTCAGAGTTTCTCAAAAACATTTTTTATAAAGAACAAAAAATATGAAAAAAAAAATTTAACTGCTTAGGTATATTTTCAGTTTTTAAAAATATCGAAAAAAGCCGAAACATCTCAACATCCCCAAATATAAACATTGTAGTAGTATTTTCATAATTTTTATGTCAAGTTTTATAAAAATTGAATTTAGTGATGACATCTTTTTATACAATTTGTATGGCAGTATACATTACACAATATCTACGGGGACTCAATAGTTTGATACTTAATCTCCAAACATACATACATACATACCATCATGCTGTTTTCATATTCTAGGTAAGAAAAAAAGACTGACCTCATACTATCCTATCCTGACATACATACCTACATGTTTTATATAGAAAAATAAATATCTTATAATGTTTATAAATTTGTGGTAAAGTGTTTATTGTTTGGTACGTATTCTTCAATTATACATACTATCGCCATCGACAGTTGGATCTCATGTGTTACATGTAACTAGTTTTATAAGCAGCGTGTCCGACAAGCCTATGTTATATAACAAACTATACATGCCACATAGTATATTATAGTACGTATTTATTTTTTTAATCTCCACTGCAATAAATACATTATATCGCGGCATATCTAACATTGTGTGGTTACCAGCGACAGGTATGCGGGTGTGCATAACCTTATAAAAGGAAGCACGACACATACTTGTATGTCCACACACCAGTCTCGTCTTACTTAAAAAGGCACTACATCCAACAGAATGTGTGATGGTGAATCTCGTTACTGAACTATGTGAGATGTTATTGTTGCCTGTTATATTTTTTTAAATGAATATGTCCTTGTTAAATAAGTACCTACATATACATCTTCCTACGTTCCCTAAAATTAGCATAAATGCTTGTGCTATAGGTGAACGAAATCGGTCGAGGCAGGATTCGAACTCGCGACCACTGGATTACTAACCCAATGCGCTACCGCTCTGCCATCGACCCATTTGAAATATATTCTCGATTACCCGCCTCTTACTGGAAACCCGAAAACTATGATAATAGAAAATAGTGGAAGCACTATTCTCTCACACTAATAATACCTAATTATACAATGTGAAAAATATAAAAATACACTTGTATCGTGTTAATGGTGGGCGGTATGGAATAGTGGTCACGTCACGCTAAGCACCGGACTAAATGAATTTCATATTATTTACAAAGATGAATTAGGTAAGTAAGTTTAGTATAAAACTCATCTCTGAATACCGCGAAACACATACAATATTTAATTATACACGATGACGGTAATTTTAGTCATTATTATTTTTACTTTCGGACATAAACGTGACATATACTTATATTAAATAAATGTAATATGTACTTATTCAGCCTTGTATATAAGGCTGATAAAAGAGGAATGAAAAGTAGAGGTCGGCCAAGAAAGAGTTGGCACGATCACATAAATGGGATTTTGAAAGATGGTGATGTTAGAAGTAAGAATAATAGAAGAGCGTGTATGAGACGATGTATGGACGTGAATGAAGCGAGGAATGTATGTCAAGAGAGAGGAGTCTGGCGTTCGGTTCTCTCTGCCTACCCCAAATAGGGAAATGGCGTGATGGTATGGTATGGTATGGTAATATGTACTTATATAAAATATTGATATAACAGTTAACATAAATAATGTGAAATGTACTTTTTTATTATGTAACAGTTTAAATGAATTGTAACATGTACTTATATTTATGTAACAGTTTACATAAATGTGATATGTATCTACTTATATTGTTCATTTATGTGACTTGTAGATATTGTTCATTATGTGACTTGTAGATTATAGACCTACTTATATTTATTAACAGTTTACATAAATGTCATACAATCTTATATTAATGTAACAGTTTACATAAATGTCACATATAGATAAGTACTTATATTAATGTAACAGTTTACATAAATGTGATATGTGCTTATATTTATGTAACACTCTACATAAATGTGACATTTAGATACTTATATTTATGTAACAGTTTACATAAATGTCATATACTAATGTATGTAACAGCTTACATAAATGTGTTATATGGTAACTTATATTCATGTAACAGCTTACATAAATGTGTTATGTACTAACTTAGGTATATTTATGTAACAGTTTACGTAAATGTGAGAGGTAGGTACTTATATTGTACATTTATGTGGCATGTAAATACTTATATTTATTAACAGTTTACATAAATGTCATATATACTAATATGTATGTAACAGCTTACATAAATATGACATGTACCTACTTATATTTATGTATCAGATAACATAAATGTGATATGTACTTACCTATATTTACATATGTGACAGTTTACAGAACTGTCACACAAAGTTCTGTCTACGATAATAATATTTGTTTTATTGTCAAGGATTTCATTTATTTGTTTTAAGGTACCGGTTCAAAATGGTGCTTCCATTATTTTCTATTATCGTAGTTTATATTTGAGAATTACGTTGCTAGTATTGGTTTTAAGCGGTTGCTTTATAGCAATAAATTCCTAGTCAATCTTCCTGTTGTTGTCGTTATGAAATATAATAAAATAAGTTAGATGGATGGTGGCAGAGCGGTTAGCACGCTTGGTTTGCAATACAGTGGTCGCGAGTTCGAATCTTGCCACGACTAGTGAGGTATGGTGGTACAATCAAACTAATTTATAACTTTAATTAATTATTGATATGCTAATGTTAGGTACCTTTTTGTAATAAACAACATATGTACATACATACATACCATCACGCCATGTCCCTTACGGGGTAGGCAGAGAGAACCGATCGCCATATCTTTCTATCCTGCTGGCACACATTCTTCGCCTCGTCAACATTCATGCATCGTCTCATACATGTTCGTCTATTGTACACGCTTCTAACATTTCCGTCTTTCAGAATATCGTTCACATGGTCGTGCCATCCCTTTCTTGAGCGGCCACGGCCTCTCAATCCAATCCTATCCGCATTGTATATTTTCTTCGTCAGGCGTTCCTCATTCATTCTACCCATGTGGCCAAACCATCTCAGTGTGTTCACTTTCATTCTATTAATGATATCTTTCTTCATCTTACATTCTTTCCTTATGTTCTCATTTCTTACCCTGTCATACATCGTTCTATTGCAGATTCTTCTTAGCGATCTCATTTCAACAGCATTTATTCTGCTTTCGTGCGACTTCTGCCATGTCCAGGTTTCACTTGCATACGTCAACGTTGGCACTAAGATAGCGTTATGAATGGCAACTTTGGCAGCCTTTGATATGTTGCGATCATTCATAACTGGTCTCAGTGCTCCATTCACTCTGTTTCCTGCCATAACTCTTCTTTCGATATCCTTATCAGGTCGTCCATTACGTTGAAACATGCTTCCCAGATACCTATACATACTCGTCGACTTGCTCGAGCCATTCGTTCTCTACTTTTATTTGGCTCGCTGTTCTGCTTTCACTCTTCTCAAACACCATAATCTTTGATTTGCTGGCATTCATCCTCAATCCGTTCTCAATGCATCCTTCATATACCATGCTTACAAGATACAATATGTAATATGTAATAAACAAAAAGTATATATTTATTTATTTTACGGTTAAAAAACCATATACATAAAAAAAATACAAAAATTAAAATACATCATAAGAGGCTGCCTAAAAAAGAAAAAAATATATACATAGACAACAATAAATCAAGAAATGAAAGAAATAATGAGAACATAAAGTGAAAATGATTTTTTTTTTCCTTTTATAGAAATCGAAATTCTTTGTCTAATTACAACGCGATACTTCGTAACGGTCCCTTAAGCCGGCCTGACACCAGGTAATATTACAACTCATATTTCAACTCATTGGAATATGAACTGAAAAAATGACATTGTGCCTGACACGATATCATTTAAATGACTTAAAAATGTTATCACTCTTAAAACATTATATTGAAATTACATATTGATATTACAGCAATTATCCCTCTTGACTGTCAAATAACTTGCATATTTGGTTCATTAATGATTCTCGCTGGTTTTTTTATTACATTTTGAGTTTGATTACCTGTTTCGAAATATTATGAAAATCAAATGAGACGCTCTAGTAAAAAATGTACGCGATCTTGGTTGGATAGGAGAAAAAAAATCAAGGAGTTTTTTTTTTGCATATTAAACGAAAAACTCTCATTAGAATATCCATTTTCAAAATGAGATTTTTTGAAAATAAATGGAATGTATTTATGATACTCAAAACTATACATTCAAAGGCCAAATATAATATAGTGACGCGAGAAGCAATATCCTAAAAAACAGTAGTAAGAACATTTCAAATCATAGCAATTATATCGAAGAACTCCGATGTGCCGATATTTTTTTATAGCTAGGAATATACGTCTGGATCAATCAAAAATCAAAAAGAATATGAAAAAAATTTTATAAAACATTATGAAATAAAAAAATATTTCTTCCCTTGCATGACGAATGATTATGTAGTAGATAAATAAGCATAGACAAAAGAGATACCTACACACTTTCAGTTCATATGACTTCAAAAATACTTTTCAACTCATATTCCAGATGAGTTGGAATATTACCTCGTGTCAGGCGGGCTTTAGGTACTACGTTCGCTACCAGCTTCATCATATAGTATTGTCACAACTAAAACTTAACAAATTGTACCACTGATAGAGTTATTTGTCCGTAAATAGTTGAGCGGGATGTCGTGTCGTCATTTTGTTTTTCACTAAACAAATGCCGTCCCAATTAAATTAATTAATCTCTATGTGGGGGGACGGTTTAATTGTTATTATTATGATAGTGCCTCGCAGAAAGGGACGCAGAGGGCTTAGGCTATAGTGACAGCGTGGATAGTGAATATTGTGATTTTTTTATAAATGTGACTGCTTTGACAATTTGTCGCAATGATAGAATTAACTGCGTAAGTATCGAGTATTTTTTAATTGAATGTAATCATTTTTTGTCTGTGTGTTGGTCTCGTAAAAATAATAACTATCGAAATTCTAGACTGTTTAAATAATTGTTTTTTTTTTATTTAACTAAAAAAAAATATACATGGGTGCAAGAGATGCAGTGAATAGCAGAGGTCCCCCAGAAAGGGATGACATGACCATGTGAATGATATTTTGAAAGAAGGAAACATAAAAAGTTTGAACAATCGACGAGCATGTATGAGACGATGCATGGATGTAAAGGAAGCCAGAAATGTGTGCAAAAATAGAGAAGTATGGCGCTCGATTCTCTCTGCTTACCCCGTAGGGACATGGCATGATGGTATGTATGTATGTCTACGGCATAAATTGCTCTTTACAAATATACATTATAAAAAATACACATAGAATAAAAAACAATGATAAATTTTGTAGAAAGGAAATTCTTACTAATATTAATTATAATCAAAAAAAAAGTCTATAAAAACAATATGACAAGAAAGCAAACAATAATATATAATTGAATTCAAATGCATGATATTACTGTACAATGTACAACTGTCTTATGGGTAATTGTTTTCAAGTACTGCCCCTCGCCGATCGTAATAATTTTTATATCAATAGATAGATAAACGCGTATATATCACGGGAAAAATAAAAACTTTTGGCGATAAGACTTTAAAAAATTATAAAAAATAAAATAAAATTGCGAGAAATGTATAAAGGAATCCATAATAAAAATGGTTGGTTTCCTGACTCTACTCTAGTTTCCGAAATTCACCACCAGACTTAAACATATATCTCAAAAACTATAAAAGCTAGAACGCTGAAAATTGGTATAAATATAGACTAAAAAATCTTTAATTTATTTTTTCGATAAAAAATCCAGAGAATCCCAAACATTTTTTTATTTTATTTAATTTATATTAAACTTATGTGTTTAACTGCCTATATTTCCATTTTTTTTTATTTCAAAAAAAGCCGAAACACCCCAATTAGATAATTTAATTTTCTATAAAAAATATTAACATTGTAGTTGTATATCTCAATCTTTTTTAACAATTTTTATAAAAATTGAATATATACACAATATTTACGGGGACTCAATAGTTTGAAATTTAATCTCCAAACATTCATACATACCATCATGCTGTTTTCATATTCTTGGTAGGAAAAAAAGACTGAGCTCCATACTACCTATATTGACATACATACCTACATGTTTTATATAGAAAACAAAATATCTTAAAATGTTTATAAATTTGTGTTTAAGTGTTTATAGTTTGGTACGTTTTCTTCAATTTTTTTTTAATGAATATGTCTTTGTTAAAGAAGTAAGTACATATACATCTTCCTACGTTCCCTAAAATAAGCAAATAAATGCTTGTGCTATAGGTGAACGAAATCGGTCGAGGCAGGATTCGAACTCGCGATCAATGGATTACTAACCCAGCGCGTTAACCGCTCTGCCATCGACCCATCTGAATTATACATACTATCGCCATCGACAGTTGGATCTCATGTGTAACATACAACTAGTGATATTAAAATTATTACGATCGGTCAGGAACAGTACTTGTAAACAATTAAGGTCGAATATATTATTCTGTACAATTGTCGAATGTATTATTCTGTACCACTGTCGAATGTATTATTCTGTACAACTGTCGAATGTATTATTCTGTACAACTGTCGAATGTATTATTCTGTACAACTGTCGAATGTATTATTCTGTACAACTGTCGAATGTATTATTCTGTACAACTGTCGAATGTATTATTCTGTACAACTGTCGAATGTATTATTTTGTACAACTGTCGAATGTATTATTCTGTACAACTGTCGAATGTATTATTCTGTACAACTGTCGAATGTATTATTCTGTACAACTGTCGAATGTATTATTCTGTACAACTGTCGAATGTATTATTTTGTACAACTGTCGAATGTATTATTCTGTACAACTGTCGAATGTATTATTCTGTACAACTGTCGAATGTATTATTCTGTACAACTGTCGAATGTATTATTCTGTACAACTGTCGAATGTATGTCAAACGCACCTTTTCATATAGAGAATCTTCCAAGTAATTTCATTATTATTAACTCACCAATACATATATTGCACCACCTTGGAAACCAATATATGTAGTGCAGTTGATATATTTAATGTACACACTACCCCGTATTCAGTAACTATTGGAACTAAATTAGGAATGTTCTAAAATAAATTGTAGATTTTCGATTTACGTTCTTATTTCAGCTTTATAAAATATCATCTTGGACTAAATGAAATACGAACGTACCTATTTTGGTCGGAAATTATGAAATTTTCATAAGTATTCAAAATACGTCTAATTCAGTTACTTTTTAAGAACGTTCCGGCCAATATACGTACGTTCCTATTCCATTTAGTCCAAGTTTATATTTTATAACTCTAAAATTAGACCGTCGATCTAAAATCTACAATTTTAATATGTTCCTATTTTAGTTACAATAGTTACTGAATACGGGGTACTATAGATGATTTCAAAAGGATGCTTAGCGCAAATTATATTTTTTGATTTTTGATTTGTTTATTTTCTGGTTTAAAAAAGAATCTGTAATAATGTTATTTATTAATATTTATTTATTTAATACAATACACGGCATAAGCCATTTACATGTTACATAGAATTACTTTTTTTTTTAAATTAACAACATTATATATTAAAAAGAAAAAAAAACAGAATTAACAAGAAATTTCATTTAAAAATTAACAATTAACAATACTGGTCGAATATATAAAAAATACAGAAACAACAATTAATTGACTAAACAAAATTTAAAAAAATATTATTTTCTTTTTCTTTTTGTGTGTAGTTATATTATTTTATATTGTCCTTTCTTTTACTACTTTTTATTGTTTGTTTTATTGATTTGTTTGCACTTATTGTTGTTTTGTTGTGTCTACATTGTTATTATTTATCTTGTCTTTTATTTTAAATGTCCTATTAAGGGCGTACATATATATAATAAATTATATATCTTAATATATTTGTATAATGTATTTGATAAATTATTACATAAATACAAAATGAATAACAAAATATTATACATACACGTCACGTCATTCTCACATTGCATTGTTTATATTTACAGCGGGCATGATCCTCCGCCACCTCCTTCCCCAACACCACACCGCCCCGCCATACATACAGTAACGCCATCTGCGGCAGAGTGGCGAACTATCTCCGTGGGCGAGGCGCTCAAACACAACAATACTCAGACAGTCACACGAGCGGCGTCAGCGGCGGACCGCGCGTGCGCACCTCACACCGCCGCCATGGAGGCATCTATAGCACCCCAACCTCCCCCAGTCAAACCATCGCGCAGCCGCATCGGCGGTTTCCTCTCGCGCTTCGCCAACTTCCGCTTCTCGTCGAGAAAACACAAAAAGCCGGCGCCGGCCGAACCCAACAATGCGTCCTCCGCAACCCGCGCAGCACCACCAGCGCCCGTTCACCAGCAAAACGCCGGCGTGAAGGGCGACGAGATTGCGACCGGCGGTAATGTGGGCACCGACGCCAACAACTTCGTCTACATACCGCTGAAGCCGGCTTCGGGGCGCCCGCCCCTCCCGCCCGGCCGCGCGCCCCGAAGTCCCTCGACGCCGACGGAGCCCCCTAAACCGGCCGAGTCTCCGGGACCCGGCCTCCTGGAGACGGACCTCGACACGGAGACGACGAGGAGGGTGCTGCTGGTAGGAGGGGCCAGGGCCAGGAGCCTGCTGCAGATACCGCCCCCCACTCCGGTGGCGAGGTCTCACAAGTCTATGGAGTACCTTCTAGACAAGGATAACTTGATATGCGTTGAGGTCAGTCATTATTTATTTACTTTTTTATATTAAATTAAATTATATATACTGTCCATTATTTACAAAATTTTATTTTACAAAAAATCTCTGCTCACATATATAATTAACAGATATCAAACGAATTATTCTTTTTTCATTTCATTTATAGGAAGGAATGTGTTTGGGAGACCATATTTGTGTCTTTTTTTACTGTACCTAATGTTGTTTGTTATTTTTTTTTTAATATACCTACTTAGATATTGTCTCTGAATCATTATTTTTTTTTTGTAATATTTTGTTTTGTATTATCTTTTCATTAAAAAAAAGTGGAACGTCAAAAGTGTTATGTGACAAAATATATTTAAATTCTATTTTTTTTAAATTTTATTTAAACAGTTTGTCAACAGCTATGATAATTTTTACCAATAAACATTTGATATTTAAATAAAGCCAATTATTGATGAATATTATTGAATTAAACTATACACTAGTTAAGATTAGGTAGGTACTAAAGTTTTTTTTAATATACATAATTAAACTGCTCACAAACAACACTAGGTAAAAAAAATACAATGAATAAGCTTAATACCTATATAATTGTTACAACTATCCCTACCTAGTGTCAATTACTTGTGGCAAACCAATTCATATAAGTACCTAATAACATACTGGGATGTGTTGTGATGTGTAGTGGGTGAAAGTGTGTAATGAGGTGTTATCTTGTTAAGCTGATTTTAAATTGAACAGTAAGTTTTTATATTGATAAGGCGAGTTATGGAAAATATCTACGTAGTTGTAGGGTACCTTTGATGCTTATTGTAAGTGGTGAGGATTCTGTTTATTGTATGGTGAGTTAGTTCTATAGCAATAATTAAAAATAATCTAAAGTAATAAAGCAATCAAAATGTTAGTGTCTGTGTGTGTGTGTGTGTGTGTGTGTGTGTGTTTGTCTCACGCCTTCTGAAAAACCAAGAGCATCTAAAAATCTAATTTATGTGCGAACATGTACCAGTATACCTGATGCAGTGTCACGCTAAAAATAATGCGATAAAAATGCTGCATTTTAAAAATATTTCAATAATTATTTTTTTCATACAAAATTTTCCAAACCATATCTTTCAAAAAAGTGTAGGGGAAAAGGGGGTAATGGGAGTCACTTAAGCAAGATATAGAATAAAACACACAATTTTTACATTATCTTTATTTTAATCAACTTTTAAGGTATTTTAATCGTTACACTATCAGTCTCAGACAGTTTCATTACCTTTGGAATCATGTATTAATTAACATTAAACTTAAAAAAAAAAACATCTTTGACCACCATTGTCCATATCTGAGGGTAATTATAGTCACTATGGGGACAATGAGAGTCAGCCCAGCCTAACAATTGTCACATATGTAATCTTTTGGCGAGTCCCATCCTGTGCAACTAGCGTGTGCCCACAAGCCACAAGAAGTGCATCTGTACCATAACTCATTGTTGCGACCAAATTCATCACATACCAAACATTTATTCAAATCGTCGTCTTCATCATCGTCACATATCTGATTAAGACTAATATCTGATTCTGAAGAAGTGTTTAGATCTTGAAGTACACGCCTTTTGGCCTTATTCGCAATTTCTTTCTTAGGTTTCTGCTTCTTGCTAGCTTTCGGCAGAAGGTTTTTTGCTTTTGAGGCTCTCGATGCTTTCTTATTTTCTTTTTCAACAAGGCTATCTTTAACGGGTGTTGATGTCATAATTTTTGCGTGTTGCTTCATTCGTCCTTTTCTTATGGGCTTTTCAGGAATAATTTTGATAGGCAATGGAAGCAGATCTTCAATATTGGAATTCAATATTCCAGGAGCTAACGTTGCTGATGAAGTCGATGGTATTGAATCAACTACTATGGATGATATTGATGGCATATGATGTATTTCTGCAGACGATGCAGATGATGTTAAATTCGTTGTAACCGATGAATTACACGGCATTGGATGTGTTGTTGCAGATGATGTAGATGGTATTGGATCTGTTGGAGAAGATGTAGATGGAATGACGATTGAGGTATCTTGAATAATTACTTCAGGTTGGGTTAAGACTTCAGCTGCGATAAAATCTTCTTCAGAAAAAATATTCGGATTATATGGGACAATACCTGATGCCCGAAATCCTGATTCACCTTTATTTATAGATGCCACGGTAGAATATGCTCTATTTAAAATAGCCGCCACGTCGTATGGAGCTATTTTCTCTGCAAGGCGATTTTTTAAAAATAAATCGCACTCCTTTTTGTAAATAGCTTTAAGAGGACCAAAAAATGTGAGATCTAATGGCTGCATCCTGTGGGATGTATGTGGAGGCAGTGACAGCATATGTATATTATTTTGTTTACAAAAATCATAAATCATCAAAGAAGTATGACTGGCGTGATTGTCAAGTATTAATAAAACAGGCGCCTGTGACGATAGCTTGGTATACATGGCAAAGTGTTGCAGCCATTCAAAGAATAGATGTTCATTAATCCACCCATTATCTGAACATTTGTATATAGCTCCTGCAGGACCGTCTTTCTCAAGCTGAGGAGTCATTCTTTTTCTCGGAAAGATGAACATTGGTGGGACAAAACTACCAGCAGCGCTCATGGCACACAAGAGTGTAATATTTTTTCCTCTTTCCCAACTTGTTATGGAGCCAACTCTTTTCATGCCTTTGGGAGCTAATATTTTTCCAGGATCTTGCACTGTGGAAATGCCTGTCTCGTCGCAGTTATAAATATTAGTAGGAGTAAATTTATATTTGTCCATTAGATCTCCTAATAATCTGTGGAACAGTTGGACTTCTTCTTTATTGAAAGCCGTTATTCTGTTGATACTTGTAGCTTCGGGTTTCCGAACAGAGATGCTATTTCTTTTTAAAAAGCCATCTAGCCAATCGTGTCCAGCCATTTTGGCACTCTTGTCAAAATTGTGTGAAACTTTAAGCTCTTCTGCATACTGGTATGCTGCTTTCCTTATTTGAATCGCTGTGACTCCATAAAAAATAGAAGATAAGTATTTTATCCGGTTTGACAAAACCTTTTCTACATCTGCTGTGAATACAGGAAGTCGTCCGAGACGTGGTTCCGATGAATTGTTCTTCTTTAACCGCTTTTGGAGACTTGAAAAAGGTATATTCATGGCTTTAGCAGCACTTCTCATAGAGTGGCCTTGACTCATGAGAGCCCCAGCTTTTGACAGTGTTTCAGATGACCACTGAGCCTTATTTGTGGACCTGTGACGTATTTTCGGCATTTCTGGAATAGTAATTAATGAGAATTATTTTTTTAGGTATGTTACAATGATTGCGGGCAATGGGAGTCAACTCTCATTGCCCGCACTACAGTGACTCTTATTACCCGATCGTACTAAATGTGTGAAAATTCAAAATAAAACTTTAATTTGCTATTAAAATACCGGAACTGTTTTATAAATCGATAATATAAGCTTAAAGACACACAATAATCTACTCTAAGTATTTAAATTTTATGTTTTGATGTACTTACCGCTTATTTTGTGCACTTGTAAAATTACATCAAATGAGCGCGAAACTGCTTAGCGGCCTTCCCGTGCAAACGATGGACGCGTACTGAACGGTCGAGCGAGGGGCCGCGAGTTGTCACTTAACGAGTCTTTATGGACGATATTCGTTTGTTTAGCTACTTTCGTCTATGAACTAGAACGCTGACCACCATTGCCCTCTGACTCTCATTGCCCCTTTTTCCCCTACTTTTTGCACGCAAATATCTGTTAATTTAAAAGTTAGAAGTACGTATTTACATGAATAAAATATATTTTCAAGTATAACTTAGCTTTTAAGTGAAAAACATGTTGAATATTTTGTCTAATTATAATGTTTAACTTATTTTTAAAGTAAGCGTTTTGTACAAATGTACATATAACCCCGCCATTTTAATATCTTTTCATACGATATTTAATTTTCCTACCGAATGAATATGTTCTTTAAAATAATATACCTTTGAAATAAATGTGATTATGAAATAATAAAATGAAACACAAGACTCTATAGCAAGTTTTATGACATATATTGTAAAAGTCTGTTAATTATTAGTAAAGATATAGGCATAATAAAATTGCATAATTTGTATATAATATTTGATATTTTGGACAATTATTGATTTTCGTTTTTGTGGCTTCGAACAAACCAATGTAGGTACCTACCTACATATTCAAAAAACGTATCCGAACCATTTCATATTTCTTACGTGTTCGAATTGGTTACTATGGTTACAAAAAGAATGTAATATTCAAATAATTTTTTTTATGAATCGAATTTATTTAGAAGACTGTTGTAGGTAGGTACCTACCTAATACTATTTACATACTAATCAACAATATACTGATTTCCTATAGGAAAATTATTTTATTTATTTATTAATAAACCGTTTGTCCGATTACAATGAAACTTTGGTGAATTGTCGAGCGTATGCCCGGGATGGTTTCTGAATTTAAACTTTTTTCTTATTCTTCTTCTTCTTCGTGTATTTGATCATTTTACCTATGAAGGGGGAGTATCCTGGGAAAAGAAGGTCCGACTGTCCCTCCATCTCTTCGCAGGTCTTCCAGGACGGGTTCTGCATATAAACTTTTTTCTTCTTTTTCTTCAACGTGTATTTGGTCATCTTACCAATGAAGATGAACTATCCTGGGAGATGATGGTCCAATTTTCCTTCCATCTCTTCGCAGGTTTCTGGATTAAAACTTTCTTCATCTTCTTCTTCGTCGTGTATTTGGTCATTTTACCTATGAAGGTGGACTAACCTGGGAGAAGAAGGTCCAATTTTCCTTCCATCTCTTCGCAGGTTTCTGGATTTAAACTTATTTCTTCTTCTTCTTCTTCATCGTGTATTTTTGGTCATTTTACCTATGAAGTTGGAGAATCCTGGGAGAAGAAGGTCCAACTGTCCTTCCATCTCTTCGCAGGTCTTCCAAGACGGTTTCTGGATATAAACTTTTTTCTTCTTCTTCTTCATCGTGCATTTGGTCATTTTACCTATGAAGGTGGAATATCCTGGGAGAAGAAGGTCCAATTTTCCTTCTATATCTTCGCAGGTATCTGGATTTAAACTTTTTTCTTCTTCTTCTTCGTGTATTTAGTCATTTTACCTATGAAGGTGGAGCATCCTGGGAAAAGAAGGTCCTTTCATCTCTTCGCGGTTCTTCCAGGATGGTTTCTGGATTTACACTTTTCTTAACCGACTGAAGGGACGGGATGTAATGAAGGGAAGAGAGGCACTAAAGGGCCTGAAGGGACGGGAGGTATAAAACAGCCTGAAGGGACGGGAGGTACTGAAGGGCTTGAAGGGACGGGAGGTACTGAAGGGTCTGAAGCGACGGGTCCTGGAGTCTAATTCTTTTTCTTCTTAATTTTATGTAGACCTTTAGGACAGTTTTTATACAAATTATTTCCTATAGTCTAATTCATCTTCTTTTATGTATACATTTGGGTCATTTTTTTATAAAAATTATTTCCTTTAGTCTAATTATTCTTCTTCTTCATTTACGTAGACTTTTGGGAGAGTTTTAATACAAACTATTTCCATTAGTCTTATTCATTTTCTTCTTCTTTTTTGTAGACCAAGGGTGAGTTTTTATACAAAATTTTCCTATAGTTTAATTATTATTCTTTAATATAGACCTTTGAATTAGTTTTTATATTAACTATTTCCTATAGTCTAATTCATCTTATTTTATGTAGACCTTTTGGTCAGTTTTTATACAAACTATTTCCAATAGTCTAATTATTCTTCTTTTTCTTTTTTGTAGACCTTTGGGTGAGCTTTTATACATACTATTTCCTGTTGTCTAATTCATCTTTTTTTATGTAGACCTTACTTATGTATTCAGTTTTTACACAAACTATTTCCTTTAGTCTTTTTCTTCCTTTTCTTATTTTATGCAGAACTTTGGTGAATTTTATACAAACTATTTCCTATAGATTAATCTTCTTCTTCTTTTATGAAGACCTTTTGGTCAGTTTTTATACAATCTATTTCCAATAGTCTAATTCTTCTATTATAGTTATGTATTGTTACTTATTTTATGTAAACCATTGGGATAGATTTTTATATAAACTATTTATTATAGTCTTATACTTATTCTGCTCTTTTTTATTTAGACTTTTGGATTAGTTTTAAGTCTAATAGTCTATTGTGAAGAAATATTATTAACGATATGCACACTTGATGAAAATACATATGTAAAAATGAATGGGATGTGACGATTGTAACCTGCACTAGAATATTTTCAATACTTTTGTTTAATAAAATTTAAACCATTTATATAATCCTATTTGTAATAATATTCAACACCTACATATTTGATTTAGTTGACAATATTTAAAGAATGGGGGTTGTGGCCATTACTGAACTCTTCACAACGTTTATATTCAAATTAAAAACTATTTACCATAGTTTAAGTCTTCTTCTTCTTCGTTAATGTAGACTTTTGTGTCAATTTTAAGTCTATTAGTCTAATTGTGCAAAAATATAATGCACCCTTGATGAAAAAATATAAAAACGAATGGGATGTGACCAACGCTAGATCTTTTCGGTACATGATTTAATCAAATTTTAAACACATTCCAACATTACTAAATTTTCAATAGGTACATATTACAATTTGTTTTCGATGATAATATTTAAAAATGGGGGTTGTGGCCAAACCAATCTCTTTACAACGTTGATAAACAGTCATATATTTAAAACCATTTCAGAATTCATGTGCAGAAATTGTATATTATACTTCATTCACACTTTATAGCAATATATAAAAAAGAATGGGTTGTGGCCATCACTTGAACATTTTACAATGCTTAAACTCAATCAAATTTCAAACCACTTTTCATAGACCGATATTGAAAAATAATTGGGTGACAATATTATAAAAAACGATTGCTTATTTCTTCACAATTTTACATTCTTGGCCAACGGCGGGACATAAAAGCTAGTAATTAAATAAAATTAGATTAATTGAAACCATCCCGTTTCTGCAAATTCCACGCAGTACGCATACTCACCTATGTGTATATAAATAAATGTATAAAATATTGTTCAGATAAATTTTCTAAGACATAGATATTTATTTATTTTATTTATTAATTGTTAATACAAAGACATTTTTACATATGTAGGTTAAGTAAGTAACGCCCCACTAGGCAAAACCTGTTCTGGGGCTATTACTTTTACCCAATAAGGTATACAAATTATTTACATATAGGTAGAGGATACAAAATATATAAGGTGCACAAATGTTACATTCAAGTTATAAGAAAATGATTACAAAAGAGTAAGAAGTAAAGTTTTAGATTAAATAAAATAAATGATTAAGAAGATTAAGAAGAAAGGAAATATATGAATAAAAGTGAATAAGTCAGATGTTAAGGATGGACAACCTCCTCAGCATAGAGCCTGCCTGAAGAAATCAGCCATTTTTTATATGAATTTTAAAGGAATTGTGATGTGGTGTTTTCTTTATGTCATTGTGTAGTTTATTAAATATACGTGGGGCAATAAAATTAAACTGTCTTTGTCCAAATGAGGTCTTCATAATTGGTACAGTATAGTTAATGTTATTTGCATGTCTAGTGGTTCGTGTTTGTTGGGATCTGTTGTGTAGGGTTATGTTTTTATGGAAATGTACAAGTGCAGCTTTGAGGTACAGCTGTCTCGGGTATGCTTGTCAATATCATTTCAATCCTCCTGGTGTTTAAGGGTATGGTGTGAGGGCTTTGAAATCAGAAGTCAGGTACGTTTGATGGAGTTGACAGTCTATATTTTCGGTACAAGAGAGATTTCACAGATGAAAGATGAACAATAATACAGTCCAGTACGAGAGTTATTAACAATTTTATCCCATTCGCTGAACGAGTCTTTGACATTTAAATTACTATCTTGTTTCGATGTAGAGATATCAAAATTGTTATTTATGAAAAGAAAGCGTTTAAATACTAATAATAATAATCACATTTTCATAGCGCCATTTTATTTTATTTTAATTTATTTTGGATATCCAACAGTACAGTAGAATATTATAATAACACAGTATGAGATTAAGTACAATGAAAATAATAGTAAATGACAGACTGCGGTACATGATAACAGGACATCATATTTATTTATTAAAAATCCTTTTTTACATATACAATAATTTCTTATGTAGGTACAATATAACTTGATAAAGTAGTAAAAAAATATATAGAACTATAATAAAGTTTGTCATAAGTGTATACATATTTATATATATTTTAATTTGTGTATTAGGCTACTCTACTAGGCTGGCTATGCCTGTCCCAGAGTAGCGTTATATAAATCAGTTCTATTATTTTATATTCGTCAAAGTGTTAGTTAATTTTGATAAGGTTTAGTGGTAGGTTGAAGTGAGACAGGACAGAAGTGCAAGTGTACCTACTATGTATTAGTGTAGTATGAAATATTGCTTAATGTAAATAGGGTTAGTGCTAATATAATATATCATACATACATACATACATACCATCACGCCGTTTCCCTATTTGGGGTAGGCAGAGAGATCCGAACGCCAGACTCTTCTATCTTGACATACCTGTTTTGCCTCATTTACATTCATACATCGCGTCCGGAATGGGACACTTGACTGCGGCCACTTGGGTGCGGGACACTTGGGTGCGGGACACTTGGGTGCGGGACACTTGGCTGCGAGACACTTGGCTGCGGGGGACATTTGGCTGCGGGACACTTGGGTGCGACGGACACTTGGGTGCGAGCCCACTTGGTTGCGAGTCCATTTGGTCGCGACGGACACTTGGGTGCGAGCCCACTTGGTCGCGAAATCAAAAATATTTTTTTCTGCTTAGGAATGAAATATTTCGTACTGATTTTTGTAATGCTCTTTATATTTATTTATTTATTTTTATTTAAAGAACCACTTACAGCTAAAAAGTTACTATACATCGTTGTTTCATCAAATAAGGGCAAGCTACTACAAAACTGGTCAGCCAATTACAAGTGCCACATCCTGCATTAAATATCGGCCTACAAATCTATAAGAAAAGGAATATCAAAAAAGAATCTATATGAAAATAAAAAGATACAACAGAAACTATAATGTATATTATTTTTATAAAATATACAGTTTTGTTCTTCTCAGTAAATATATTTTTTGTAAATATATCAGTAAATATATTTATATCAGTAAATCAGTAAATATATATCAGTAAATATATTTTTATATTTTTTGTTTTGTCGCCTATACACAATATGTTAGAAGACTTAATAGTTTGATACTTAATCTCTAAACATACATACATACCATCATGCTGTTTTCATATTCCGGGTAGGAAAAAAGGGACTAACCTCCATACTATCCTATCTTGACATACACAATAATAATAAACACTTCCTTGCACCATGCGCAAGTGGCGAGTTTATTGCCGTATGGCAATTTCTTCCAACTAACCAGTGTTTCCAGCCCAGAGAAGCAATATTTGCGTGAGAAATGAATTTAAATATATTTCTCCTCTACTGGGTATCGAACCCAGGACGCCCGCACAGAAACCGAACGGCTTACCAACAGTGCCACGGCGGTCGGCATACATACCTACATGTTTTGTGTAGAAAACAAAATATCTTAAAAAAATTCAATAATTTCGATTTATTGGTTTATAGTTTGGTACTTACTTATTCTTCAACTATACAAGTATACATACTATCGCTATCGACAGTTGGATCTCATGTGTTACATGCAACTAGTGTGTATGAAAAATTCTCATATTTTTATAGTGTAAAAAATAATTTGGCTTAATAACCTTGTTTTTACTTTACAATTTTCAACATAAGTACAAATTGGAAGAAATTGCCACTAGGCAATAAGCCCGCCAGTGTACTAATTATAATTTCAAGAAGATTTAATAAATAAATAATTTTTTTATATTTTTAATGTCTGTATATAGGTACCTACTTGTATATCAACTACTTATATGATAAAGAACATTACAAAAATCAGCACGAAAAACTTCAGCCCTAGGCAGAAAAAAAATATTTTTGAATTCGCGACCAAGTGGGCTCACACCCAAGTGTCCGTCGCGACCAAATGGACTCGCAACCAAGTGGGCTCGCACCCAAGTGGGCTCGCACCCAAGTGTCCGTCGCACCCAAGTGTCCCGCAGCCAAATGTCCGCCGCAGCCAAGTGTCTCGCAGCCAAGTGTCCCGCACCCAAGTGTCCCGCACCCAAGTGCCCGCAGCCAAGTGTCCTAGACCGCATCGCGTCATACATGCTCTCCTATTGTTCTGACTTCGTATGTTCCCCTCTTTCAAAATCTCATTTATATGATCATGCCAGCTCTTTCTAGGTCGACCCTTACATCTCATTCCACTCTTTTCAGCCTTGTATACTTTCTTTGTCAGTCGTTCATCGTTCATTCTCTCTACATGTCCGAACCAACGCAAAGCATTTATCTTCATTCTACTCAAAATATCCCTTTCAATCTTACATTCTCTTCTGATATCTTGATTCCTTATCCTATCATAAATTGTTTTACCACACATTCGTCTTAGGGACCTCATTTCCACAGCGTTAATTTTACTTTCATGCTTCTTCTGCCATGCCCATGTCTCACTTGCATACATTATGGTGGAACGACAATAGCGTTGTGCACAGCGAGTTTTGCTGGCCTTGAAATAATTGGGTCAGCCATTATTGTTCTTAATGCACCATTTACTCTATTTGCTGCCGTTACCCTTCTTTCTATATCCTTTTCCAATTTTCCATCACGCTGAAACATACTTCCTAGATACACATATTCATCCACTTGTTCTAGTAGTTCATTATTAAATCGTATCTCGCATATTGTTCGTCTTTCGCTCTTCTCAAATACCATTACTTTAGACTTCAAGAATATATCAAGTGATAGTTAAAGTTATACATACATTTTTAACAAATGATAACAAAATTAAAGGATCATACCTAGAACAAACAAGGAACAGTACAAAGAAGATTATATTACAGGATCATAACATGGGATTATAACGTATTTAAGGCTTAACGAAATAGGTGTATTTGCGATCTTTAGGGTGTTACATATAATATGTATATCTAGAGTGTGGAATTTTGAGTTATGTTATCAGTGCAAAGTTGGTGCTTTATCGCAATTTTGAACGAGACTATATAGATATTGAGTATGAAAGAACTCAATGTTATTGAGCAGGTTGTTGTTGAAATTGGAGGTGGCCCGGTTAGTAAAAAAGTTTTTCCTAAGATTAGTTTTACAGTGTGAAATAGAAAAAGTTGGTTAGAAAAAGTATGAATGTCGGTAAATATAAGATATTGGTATTCGATAAAAAGAAAGTATAACTGAATGTATGATAAAAGTAGAGAAAGAATGGCTAGAACAAGTAGAGGAATATTATTTATACTTGGGGAGTATATTTGAACGGAATGGAAGACCTGATAAAGATATTGAAAGAAGATTTATGGCAGGTAATGGAATAAACGGAGCACTCAGACCAGTAATGTCCGATCCAAGCATCTCAAGGGAAGCCAAAACTACCGTTCATAATGCAATTTTAGTGCCTATTTTGATGTATGCCAGTGAAACATGGACGTAGCAAAAGATACATGAAAGTAGAATAAATGCTGTGGAAATGAGATCACTAAGAAGAGTATGTTATAGAACCATACCTATGATATAATTGAAAATGAGGACATAAGGAGAGAATGCAAGATAAAGAAGAATATTATCAGTAAAACGAAAGTGAATTCCTTGAGGTGGTTTGGACATATTGAAAGAATGAACGACTGACCAAAAAATATACATGGGTGTAAGAGACGGAGTGAATAGCAGGGGTCGTCCCAGAAAGGGATGGCATGACCATGTGAATGATATTTTGAAAGAAGGAAATATGAGAAGCTTGAACAATCGACGAGCATGTATGAGAAGATGCATGGATGTAAAGGAAGCAAGGAATGTATGCAAAAATAGAGAAGTTTGGCGCTCGGTTTTCTCTGCTTACCCCGTAAGGGACATGGCGTGATGGTTTGTATGATCTCTGTCATTTTAGCCCATAAAATAGTAGTGGAAATGAATGATTTCAAGCTATGGTAGAGATTCTCAGGTTATGAAGGCAGATAATAATGAATACATACATACCATCACGCCATGTCCCTTGCGGGGTAGGCAGAGAGAACCGAACGCCACATATTTCTATCCTGGCATGCATCTCTCGCCTCGTCCACATTCATGCATCGTCTCATACATGTTCGTCTATTGCTAACAATTCAAAGACAATGGTCTTTGAAAAGAGTGAAAGCAGAACAGCGTGTAAAATAAGAGTAGAGAACGAATGGCTCGAGCAAGTCGATGAATATGTGTAGGTACTTGGGAAGCATAATATTTCAACGGAACGGACGACTCGATAAAGAGATCGAAAGAAGAGTTATGGCAGGAAACAGAGTGAATGGAGCACTAAGACCAATTATGAATGATCGCAACATATCGCAACATATCAAAGGATAATAATGAATTGTGTTAGGATATTGTGTTATGTTAGGATCTTGGAGTATGTTCCGTGGTTATGATATATTTAACAAGATACGAGCAGATTGTATTCTGCCATTTCTTTTCCACCAGTCTATAACCACTTTTTTGAAGTTTGTTCCGTCGCGTGAGATATTGTGTTCTATGTCTGGTAATATGTTATCGTTAATTCTAGGAGCAAGAAAGGGATAATGTCGCTGGAAAAAAGTATAAAACAAAATTTCTATTTGGAAATTTACTGCCTCGCTAGACGAGTCGGTTCTGAGGCAGTTTTTTTTTTCAATTTGACCTAAGGTTACCTACGTGTTTTTAAGTGCAAAATAATTAAACATAAACAGAAGAGAAAATATACTGTAATATTGTGAAAAATATACCGCGATCTCGTGATAATATTGTGAAAAATATACCGCGATCTCGTGATAATATTGTGAAAAATATACCGTGATCTCATGATAATATTGTGAAAAATATATCGTGATCTCGTGATAATATTGTGAAAAATATATCGTGATCGCGTGATAATATTGTTCAAAAAATATCGTGATCGCGTGATAATATTGTGAAAAATATACCTACCGTGATCGCGTGATAATATTGTGAAAAATATACCGCGATCTCATGATAATATTGTGTAAAATATATCGTGATCTCGTGATAATATTGTGAAAAATATACCGTGATCTCATGATAATATTCTGAAAAATATATCGTGATCTCGTGATAATATTGTGAAAAATATACCGTGATCTCATGAGAATATTGTGAAAAATATATCGTGATCTCGTGATAATATTGTGAAAAATATACCGTGATCATAAATACTTGTGCTATAGGTGAACGAAATCGGTCGTGGCAGCATTCGAACTCGCGACCACTGGATTACTAACCCAGCTCGCTAACCGCTCTATTGTGTGTTAACCGTGTACCATTGAAAGAATGAACGAAGAAACGCGCAAAAATTTTGAACGAACATGTATGAGATGGTACATATATGGCTTCCGGTTCTCTCTGCCGTCTCCATTATGAACACGGCGTGATGGGACGCAAGTTGTGTGATGTAGTTAAATAATGCAAGCTATGTCACATACAAACAAACTCGTAATATATCATCTCTTGAGATGGTTTAACACACACACACACACACATAGTATTCGTTTGTGCGTTTTATCTGCTGTCATATAAATTCCTGACGCGTATAAACATGTATCTACTCATATACCACACCTAACTATGACAGCATTGCCTAATACATTATATACTTACACACTATATATTATATAAATACCTATATGTTACCTTGATTATATAAAACTACATAGTTGTATGTAACACATGAGTACCTATGTATCTATAGTTGAAGAACACGTACCAAACTATAAACCCTTAAATCCAAATTATTCAATATTTTGAGATATTTTGTTATCTATACAAATCATGTAGGTACCTATGTGTGTCAAGATAGGATAGTATGGAGGTCAATCCTTTTTTTTTCCTACCCAGAATATGAAAACAGCTTGATGTTATGTATGTATGCTAGTGAGACATGGACATGGCAGAAGACGCATGAAAGTAGAATTAACGCGGTTGAAATGAGGTCATTAAGACGAATGTGTGGTAAAACGATGTATGATAGAATAAAAAATGAGGATATTAGACGAGAATGTATGATTGAAAGAAATATCGTAAGTAAGATGAAAATAAATTCCCTAAGGTGGTTCGGCCACATAGAAAGAACGAGTGATGACCGTCTGACAAAAAAAGTATACAAGGCTGATAAAAGAGGAACGAAAAGTAGAGGTCGGCCAAGAAAAAGTTGGCACGATCACATAAATGGGATTTTGAAAGATGGTGATGTTAGAAGTAAGAATAATAGAAGAGCGTGTATGAGACGATGTATGGACGTGAATGAAGCGAGGAATGTATGTCAAGAGAGAGGACTATGGCGTTCGGTTCTCTCTGCCTACCCCAAATAGGGAAATGGCGTGATGGTATGGTATGGTAGGGTAATTTTTTTTTGAAAAAATATGTTTGAGATTTTTTTACGTCTATATTTGTATCAATTATCAGCGTTCTAGCTTTTATGGTTTTTGAGATATATGGAAAAATAAAGTGAAATTTCTAAGTTGAAAACCTGAGTAGTAGGTAGTGGTTTTCGGAGATAACAGCCTTAAAAGTGTTGATAATCGCTATTTTAACACTTTGTTGTTGCGTGCAGGGCTGCTCATGAAATTGAGTAAAGTAATATTAAAACCAGACTAAAGCAATCTTTGAGGTTTAATTAATTAAATGGCAATATTAACTTGAACAAAAATTAATGACAATAATTTCACATTAAACGTTGATACTTACTTACTTCCGATGGCTATACAACTCCGGTAGAGCTTTAGCCTCCTGAACAATAGCTTTCCAAGCCTTCCTGTCAGCTGCAGTGGACTCACAGTCATCACAAGCATTCAGCACGTTCAGATCTCGGGTAACATTGTCCATCAATCTCTGCCTTGGTCTTCCCAGGGGTCTCTTGCCCACAGGGTTATTTTGCAGGATACGTTTAGTGGCTCTTTCTTCCCCTGATCTGACATGTCCAATCCAAGCTAATCTTCTGAACCTGATTTCGCTGGTGATTAAAGGTTATCTTGTCAATGCACGAATTTCCTCATTGCTTCGTGGTCTCCAGGTACCTGCCGCAATTCCTGATCTTGGGCCTAATATTTTACGCAATATCCTGTTTTCAAATGTTAGCAGTCTTTGTTGGTCCTTGAGTGTAATGCACCAGGACTCAGCATCATACATGATTACTGGTTTAATTAGGCTATTATATACCTGGAGTTTCACTCGTCGCGATATGGACTTTGGAGACAGGAATGCTCCTAGTGCCGCTGCTGCTCTTGTGCCACTTTGAATTCGGGACATCATCTCAACGCTCATCTCATTGGTGTTAGTAAGAATGCTACCCAGATACGTGAACTTATCTACTTCTTCTATCCTATCCCCACTGACAACCACATCAATATATGGTGGCTTCCTAAAGTAATTTAATTTGGATAGGTAGACTTAGAGGTACTTTGTCTTCTGGGTGTTGATTTTAAGTCCCATTGTGACAGCCTAATTCTTGATGGTGGAGTACATATCCTCCAAGTCATGGTGTTCTTATGCTACCAAGGCTATATCGTCTGCATACCCAAAAATTATATGCATTCCCCCTAACGGCATACCACCTGATGTATTCTCAATACCTTTTTTTTAACATGTCCACATAGGGGACACCAGCTATTCGGATTTGAGTCCATTTTACTCTTCCGAAGAAGCGCACTACGTAGCGTTGGGAGGGGTTTGCAATCTAGAAAAGAGTTTATTAATTCGGATTTTAAAAAGACCCGGGTTGTACGAAGTTGGAAACACAGAAACAAAGCCCGACTGTGGAAGATCGTTCCACAGTCGGGCTGCTGTATTAATAAAGGAGTTCGAGAAGCGACTGGTTCATATGTTGAAGGTCCACTGTGAATGGGTGCTGCGATTAAGTAAAGCGAGTGACTCTATTGCGAGTGGGTGGAGGAGGGACCAAAGATGCAAGTTCTTCTGAGCAATTCCCGTGGTAGTATCTATAGAATAAACTTAAAATACCGACTCTGCGTCTGTGTTCTAGTGATTGCAATCCATCAGTCAGTGATGGATCATCAATCAGATGTATAGCACGCCTTTGGACAGCGTCGAGGGTATTCAGTAGGTATTAGGGGGCGCCACTCCAGAGGTGACTGCCATATTCAATAATTGGACGTATTTGCGCTTTGTAGAGTATACAGATCTGGGTCTTAGTAAAATATCTACGCGCTCTATATAGTACGCTCAATTTTTTGGAGGCGAGTTTCACCTTAGCTTCGATGGAGCCCTTGTAGTGTAATTGGTTCGTTATAGATACTCCAAGCAGGTCGATAGAGCTGCTGTTAGGTAGGGTGCTTCCGTTGAAAGACACTTGCACTACCCATTCCAAAGCTAAGTTGAAGAGGATGGGTGACAGTAGATCTCCTTGTCTAAGCCCTCATTAAACGTTGATACTGACAAATTTTTATAATTAAATGTAGAGTACTGATTTATACATTTTAAATATTCAGGCAAGTTAAGAACGTGTCTTGAGTGTTTTAGTCTCCCTGTTGTATTTTCGACTATCCGGACATCCGAAAACTACAATTATTGAAAAGAGTGGAAACATTATTCAAAGTTGGTGCCTCACAGTTAAAAATATTCAGTGTGTTATAGTATGTATGTAGGTATATGTGTGTGTGACCGTTACTAGTAGTGCTCAGTTAATATTCACACACACCATCGGATAATCCAATGAAATTATTCATTGCACACAATTTGACCGGCCCATTGTTTAACGACCGACAGATATAATCAACTCTAGTGGATTTTTTTTTAACCAACGCCAATTTCTACTAACCTTTGTACATCATACGTACCATTACGCCGTTTCCCTAACTGGGGTAAGCAGAGAGAACTGAACGCCAGACTTTGGGTTACCATATCTCAGGATTTGTCCTGAGATTTCAGGATTTGTCGACTTTTCTCAGGATTGCGGCCGAATTTTGCAAATCTCATGATATCTCAGGATTTTCAATAAAACACAGCTTACATTTGAAAGATCTCTTTAATTAAAAGTTAAGCAAACTAAAAATAATCTTCCTTTGGTAATAATCCAAGTAGGTACTTAATCAGTTTTATCGTACTTAATATGTGAAGATACCTTTTTAAGTAAAGTTTTTTTCTTTAATTATTGATTTATAAAATAATGCTCCAATTGTTAAACTCTTCAAATTATATTGAACCAAAAGTATAGCTCTAACTGAAGACACCTTTAGTCGATTTCTTTCTTTCGACCATTGAGCCCCCATGATAGGAAAAACTCTTTCTACGTTTGCATTCTGGGCTGTAATTGCAAATATATATTGACAAATACGCAGTATCTCTGGTAATCGTGAAATACCTATTGTCTTGAAAATGTTTGCCCAGTTTTCCATGGAAATCAGACCTTTTCTCCGGACTTTTGACTTTTTCATCTGGTAACCCTAGCCAGACTGTTCTATCTCCTAACTGAAAATTCCTGCACAAGATTTAAATTATGATTCCCTACTAGCCTATCTGCAACTCCATGACCTCTCCGATAGAAGTAATGTATCCGATCTCATGATCATCTATAAGATAATCAATTACTACTCCAGCTTCTCTTACCTCAATAGATGGCGTTCCAATAAAATAAATAAAAATAATAAGATTGTTGTTCATAATTTCACCCATAGATGGCTGTAGTAAAAATTCCTTATTTTCAAGCGAAAAGAATTTCAGTATTACAATATATAGAACTTTCAAAATTGAATTGATAGGGATCTCATTAAAAGGCATAATTGGTGAACGTTGCGCAAGCGCATAAAGTGATCACGTAAACCAGCCGATGACAGGTCGTAAGCCCTGTAGGTGCCTTGATTTCCCGGTTCTCCTACAATAAATATTCCAACTTCGTCTCTATTGAGATAATTATAAATCTGTTAAAAAATATCTTTGACTCCCGACAGGGAAAAAAATCCAATGTTTGCGCATATGCAATAATAAAAATATTCGGTTCTCTTACCTCGTTAGTCAGATACATACATTACCATATTACAACAAGGAATACTCGCCATACTATATAACATTCCTATGTAAGATATCCAACACTAATTATTATTTTTATAACTCACCAATTAATAGAACCGTTACACTTTCTGCCCATTCTGAGCCACATTGCACCCCATGACTTGCGAAGACAGTCTGCAGTGGTCCGTGAATATGAAAAGCTTATCCGGAACTTGGAGTTGCCATTCCATCCCGATCTTGAGTATCTCGAGTCTCACAGTAGGCTTAAATCACGAAAACCTCCACTGATTACGGCGAAGACCTTGCACGATAGCAATTTCTGTGTTGTCGAAACCTGGAGGTCTAGATGGGAGGCGGCATCGGACCCAGTGTTCAGCCATCTACCTTGCATTACGAGCAAACCACCTGGTTTCAACAAACCCCGAAGAATCTGGACAGCACTTAACCGAGTGCGGACTGGACACGGCAGATGCGCCGACTTCTCCTTCAAGTGTGGATGGCGGGACTCTCCTGAGTGTGACTGCGGTGCGGAGAGGCAGACTGTGAGCCATGTGGTGTCTGAGTGTGCTTTAAGAGCCTTTGGGGGGGACCCCTCGGAATTTATGGTCCTGAGAGAAGCAGCGCCCAATTATTTAGAAAACTTAGATTTTATTTTTTAACTTTTGACGGGCACTACAGTGCGACATATTGTTGTGATATACTAACTTTGTGACCATAAGATAAATAAATAAATATAATTCATCGGTTGGGTAATGATTATGGTTATCTGACTGATGTATTCTTCCATTCTATTAAACACTTGATAATTCTTCAATGCCGTTTTATGAAAATGATGTGCGTTTTTGTCCTTTCTACTCTTCCAAGACACTCCACAAAATTTTCAAATTTTGTATGGAAAAATTTCATTATTTTCATGATATTTCTCATTATTTTCATGATATTTTATAAAAGTGATGTCTCTTTTTATCAATTTGTAAATAAAAATAATAAATTTTAAGTTTCCTGAGCTTGGGGTCACTTTGAAATATTTGACAGTTAAAAAATATTCACAGCACTTATCAGATATCGTTCAAAATTTAATGGGGGTCTAAGCGAGTATCAGATATACAAATTTGCAAAATTTGAAAAGAATCGAATGACTACTTTAGTCTATAATCGATAAATAAGAACAAACACGCCGTACATAGCACAAAGTACACAGCACACACACACAGATACATTGTGATGAAACTTTAAGAATACAATTTCAGCATGATACTAGTTGTTAATCTGTAATATAAAAAATAGACTTAATAATCGCGAGTTCAACTTCCCACTGTATCCCCTTGGGGTAGTGAGGAGTAAAAATGGGATAGTGATCTTAAACGTCAAAATTAAAAAATCCGCGCAGCGAGAATATGTCGGCATTCTTTCTTATTTTCGACTGCAATGCGTGCGAATGAAATGGCCGAAATCCTTTTTTGATATTTGGCTGGCCGCAAGCGGTCCGCTGCCCGCAGTTTGCTCGGGGCTGGTATATGTGTATATTTAAGTGTGTATGTTTGCATGTGTGTATACCGCCTGACCTCTATTATAATGTAGTTTAACTCCGCTGTGTTCATACGTTGTATAAGGTACGTCCATTGATTATTCAACTTGGGACATTTTTTTACCATCCATGACAGTTATTATGATAAATATGCATCACCTTTAACTCCTCATGACACATCGAATGATGATTACTTTTTAATTATGTAGTTATATTGCACAAATGTATAGGGACACGGCGTGTTAGTACATATTATTATGCTGTCCTATTACTGACCTTGCATAATACAAACTTGATTAATATTAGACAACTCGATTCGGATTCGATCCCCGGTGGAGACACAGTTTTTAATTGTTTTCAATCTGAATCTTTTTTTTTTTCGCTACTCCCACCACCACCCGCTCTGCATATGGGGACTATAAACGGCCCCTTCACAGAACGCTAAGTGAGCGACAAGATTAGTAATCTCGGCACCATAGTGCAAAAGAAAAATCGACGAATGTGAATGGAGGATTCACACTCGGGAACTTCAGATCTTATAAATGAGAAATATCAAGGGTATGAGCAAGATCTCTGTAAAAAATAACCTACTGGGAATCTAACAATAGTAAGGTACCATAACTATGACAAAACTTTTTAAAGGCTTTAAAATTGTTCTTCGAGATCACAAAATCCGCGTGACCAATGGGACCTTGAAGAGACCCACGGACAGCAACGAGGAGCTCCGATCTAAAAGAGGACACCATTGGGTGGCAACACTCCCACAGGATATGTTCCGAAGTTTGGTCTGGGCACTGACAGAACTGACATGAGGCAGAGGGGGCAATATTAAATCTTTGTACGTTTTGTGTTTTTTTTATTATCTATATTGTATTAAATAAATAAATTGTTGTTTCAAAACAATATGTTATTTTATTATAACAGTTAAGATTTCAAAACACCTTTTCAGCGTGTTTCACTGAAACCAAAGCTACACAATCCTACGGATTTTTCAGGGTCCTAAAGGTAAATGAAAAGAAACATTCTATTAAGCATCTAATTATATTGAATTAAAAATTGGGATAGTGGACATTTTACAAATTGAGATAATACGAATTCTGTATCAGTGACTAACTAACTGTATATTAGTTTGCTTCACATTTTATTTTATACATGAATTACAAAAAAAATAAAATAAACATTAGAAACATCTGTGTATTGACGGGCCGGCCATGACGTAATAAATATTTCACAAAAAAACATTTTAAAAATTGAGATAAGACAAATTCTATATTACAATACATAGATTAATTATTATCTTTGTAAATTTATGTGATTGTAAAACAGAAAAAAAATAATAAAAATTCTGACAAATATGTCGACTATTATGTTAGCGTCCCGCAGTTGTCACAACACAAAATAATGGATGCAAACAGCTGTAAACAACGAATACCATAGAGCATAAGACGGTATTTTTTTTTTTTTTTTTTTAACATGTCTACGTAGGGGACGCCAGCTATTAGGATTTGGGTCCATTTTACTCTTCCGAAGAAGCGCACTACGTAGCGTTGGGAGGGGTTTGCAATCTAGAAAAGAGTTTATTAATTCGGATTTTAAAAAGACCCGGGTTGTACGAAGATGGAAACACAGAATTCGGAAGATCGTTCCACAGTCGGGCTGCTGTGTTAATAAAGGAGTTCGAGAAGCGACTTGTTCGTATATGTTGAAGGTCCACTGTGAATGGATGCTGCGATTGAGTGAAGCGAGTGACTCTGTTGCGAGTGGGTGGAGGAGGTACCAAAGATGCAAGTTCTTTTACACGTGTTAAAAACATTGATCGACGATTAGTTGATTTTTTCTTAATTGTGTATTGAAATAACCAATTTTCTAAATTGGCAATTACGAATCTAATCGACGATCAGTTGATTGACAATTAACTCCATTTTTTATTGTCCATTGAAATATCGGCCATAAGTCTGCTTTAATTTTTATAAAACTGGCTGTTATAGAAATTATTTTCAAAATATACTATATAACCTACTATAGCCTCTTAAAAGGATGGTATGCGAAGACCGGACAATAATATAGTTATTATGAACCTATTGTAAATTGTACGAGACAATATCCATAAAGACGACATATCCGAAATACATATTCCCTAAAGGGACTATTGTTTGGAACCCTCTTACTGCTTATCCAATCAACTGGGTTGTAAAACCAGGGACCGCCATAATAATTCGTTACAGTTATTGTCGGGGGTTACAGAATTGACCAGTGGTCAGAATATGGTCACTGCAAAATTTTCCAATGGACACATTGTAAAACTTGCCCATTCAATATAAGCGTAGTTTCATTTTTATGGATTGTGCTGAAATTTCATCTAAACGGATTGATCTTTTCGACACACTTCCAATACTAGAGACCTAGGAGTAGTTTTATAGATATTCGCGCACTGTAGACTTTTAAGTCGGGCGATAGTTGATGACAGGTCATAAGGCCTGTTAGAATATCTTTGTTTTTTTCTCTGCTTTTATACACAATCTCGTCCTTCAAAAATGATTCGAAAAATACCTATAGTAGGTACACACCTACTTCTATGTGTTTTACTGCTCCCACAATATACCTAGCATTGTTCTAATGCAGAAAAACATTACATTAACTATTACAGAGTTAATATAATAGTTAATGTGATGGAATGTAATAGAACGATGCATGACAGGGTCAGAAATGAGGACATAAGGAAAGAATGTAGGATAAAGAAAGATGTTATTAATAGAATGAAAGTGAACACATTGAGATGGTTTGGCCACATGGGGAGAATGGATGAGGAACGCCTGACGAAGAAAATATACATTGCGGACAGGAATGGAATTAGAGGTCGGGGCCGCCCAAGGAAGGGATGGCACGTCCATGTGAACGGTATTTTGAAAGACGGAAATGTTAGAAGCGTGAACAAAAGACGGACATGTATAAGACGATGTATGAATGTTGTCGAGGCGATGAATGTATGTCATGATAGAGGTAAGTGGCGTTCGGTTCTCTCTACCTACCCCGTAAGGGATATGGCGTGATGGTATGTATGTATGTACATCACATTAAAAACGTTTGACAGCGTACAATATCCTAAAATGTACATTGCCAAATTGAAAAATAAGAAACGCCTGGTTTCCTATAAATCTGTTAATTTTCCATCCCTTTTGATCGCTCCTCATCCTCTCCCTTCCCTTTCTGATTTTCCTCTCCTTTCTGAATTTGTGTAATTTCTCACTTTTGTTTTGTTGTCTTATACTGGTTGTGTTATTATGTATATGCCGAAACTATGTTATGTACTTTTGATCTCAAATGGTTGACTCCAAGAAATTGCCTCCAGCCAATAAGTCCGCCATTTGCAGTATGTAATTTTATGTATGTACAAAAAAGTGTTATATAAATAAATAAATCACATACATACATACATACCGTCACGTCATGTCCCTCACGGGGTAGGCAGAGAGAACCGAAAGCCACATTTTTCTATCTTGACACACATTCATCGCCTCATCAACATTCATACATCGTCTTATACATGTTCGTCTGTTGTTCACGCTTCTTACATTTCCATCTTTCAGAATATCGTTTACATGGTCGTGCCATCCTTTTCTTGGGCGCCCGCGAACTCTTATTCCATTCCTGTCAGCTTTGTATATTTTCTTCGTCAGGCGTTCTTCATTCATTCTCTCCATGTGGCCAAACCATCTCAATGTGTTAACTTTCATTCTGTTAATTACATCTTTCTTCATCTTACATTCTTTCCTTGTATCTTCATTTCGAACTCTGTCATACATCGTTCTGTTACAAATTCTTCTAAGCGTTCTCATTTCAACTGCATTTATTCTGCTTTCGTGCGACTTCTGCCATGTCCAGTTCTCACTTGCATACGTCAGGGTTGGCACTACGATTGCGTTATGAATGGCAACTTTAGCATCTTTTGATATGTTGCGATCATTCATAACTGGTCTAAGTGTTCCATTCACTCTGTTTCCTGCCATAACTCTTCTTTCAATATCCTTATCAGGCCGTCCATTCCGTTGGAACATACTACCCAGATAGACGTACTCGTCGACTTGTTAAATCACAGTCATCCATATTATGTAACAGATGGTTGTGAGGAAGATATTGTCACTAGGCAATCAGTCCGCCATTTGTACCGACAAAAAAGTGTTAAAACAAATAAATAAATAAACGATTCGTTACATGAACGAAATTCTACTATTTGGGTCCGTGCTGTTTTCGTATGAGTCACTTCACATCACATCTCATGTGTCCTTCTCACAGCTGTTTAGTATTTATTCACGGTACAAGACCACTCGAGGAGAGACAAATATGTTTGGAATTTCACTATACCTACATATACCTATATATTATATTACAGACATGCCATACCTATGTACATATGAAGTTATTTGTTTACATTTTGTATGGATACAAAACAACGGAACTCAGACATTTTTACTATGGAATAGTGAAAAGTCATGATATCAAAATTTGTAAGGACAAAATGAGGATATACAAAACATGCGTCAGACCTATCCTAACATACGCCATTGAATCCAGGGCTGATACGGTCCGTACTAAACAACTTATGCGCACCAGTGAAATGAAAATAATTATCGATGAAGTTTTTATTTGGTAGAATTCCATTATATGTTATATCTACAATAAAAAGTAAAGACTTTTTGATTCTACATTAATTTAATTGAGCGCGATAGGCCTATTTCGCCTTGTTAGGGCATTAACTAGTTTATAAGCTAGTTAATGCCCTAACAAGGCGAAATAGGCCTATCGCGCTCAATTAAATTAATGTAGAATCAAAAAGTCTTTACTTTTTGTTATAGATATAACATGAAATGAAAATACTTCGATGCATAGCTGGCAAAAGTCTTCGTGATAGAGTCATGAATACAGAGATCCGAAGAATTTGCGAAGCTGAGGACATCGTAAGATGGGGGCGCCAAAGAAGAAGGTACTGGAATGAACACGTCTGCCGCATGTACGAAGATAGGATCCCAAAGATAGCACGAGACAACGTACCGGAGGGGTGCAACATTAAACAGGCCCTAGGCCTAATAATGAAAGAAGAAGAAGAAGATTTTTTTACATCAATTTCAGAACGGGTATCACGTAGAGAGTGCACAGTATGAGTTTCGTCGTGATGTGTTTGTTTGTTTGTTTGTATGGCGTAAACCGTAAATATTATCATTAAATCGCCCCCAAAATTTTTAAACACATATCTGGAATTGTAACTAATTTTGAGATTTAACATTGTTTCATGGCGCATTCATATCAGATCGGCTCACAACTGTATTTGTGTCTGCAAGGAACAAAAACCATTGGCAATTTATTTATTTACGGTAACAGTCACAATTACAAAAGTACATTAAATAAGACAATTACCCACAGAAGGACCAGAATATGTACAAAGTTAACAAAAACATGTGAATGATGGTGTATCTGAATCAAAAGGATCTAGGAGAGGATTAAAAGGGAAGATTAACAATATTACAATATTACTACATGCCATCATGATGAGAACTCGATTTCGTCATAACGATTTATCATAATAATTACATTTTGGCATACATCGCATACACACATACATTAGAAGTAGGTAAGTTTATTACATCGTAATAAACTTAAACATCGCTTTCCTTTGTAAACATCGCTTAACTTAAATAAAAAAGGTATTATTAGAATTAAATACATTAAACTAGATTTAAAATTCAACTGCTACCATATCTATTCACCTATTTTATCTCGATAATTCATGTATGTATTTGTGACCAATATTGTCTTGTTAGACAAGGTCTGAAAAAAAGTACGAAATAAAATCATAACTCGAAATCTACATAATAGTGATTTTCTGTTCTCCACCTTCTGACTGTACTGTATGGGACGCACTGTACGAAGAGTATAACATTACATATTTAATATTAAGATACAGGTGACTTCATACGAACATACCTATGTAAATACCTGTTGATTGTACCTACATAATATGTACAAAAGGTCAAAGATGAAAGATCGCGTGACTATTTATGTAACTAATATTGTTTTATATACAATAGTGACATCTATTGATATTTTGTTTAACTATTATGCAACATATTAGTTTTAACCCTTTCTTAACCGATGATTCCAATTGGAATCATTAATGTATTTTACGTATTATCACAATGAATATTGTTTTTAGCTATGTTATTTCTCTTTTAAATTATTAATCACAATATTCGAATATTCTTTTTTAAATGCATATACGCAAACATTGGATTTTTTTCCCTTTCGGGAGTCAAATGATATTTTTATTGACAAAAATTTTTTCAACATCTCAATAGAGACGAAGTTGGGACATTGTAGAAGAACCAGGAACTCGAGACACCTACAGGGCTTACGACCTGTCATCGGATGGTTTATGTGATCACTTTATGCGCTTGCGCAACGTTTACCAATTATGCCTTCTTATTGAGTTCCCTTATAAATTAAATTTTTGAAAGTTCTATATATTTGAATAGTGTGTAACATTTCACCTGAAAATAAGGGACTATGCTATTGCCATCTATGGAGTAAGAAGGCATAATTGGTGAACGTTGCGCAAGCGCATAAAGTGATCACGTAAATCAGCCGATTCTTCCTAATTCTTGTACAATATCCCAACTTCGTCTCTATTGAGATGTTGAAAAAATGTTTGTCAGTAAAAAAAAAATCACAATATTTTGATCGCTTTCAATACTGAGAATGACGGAAATATCTATACTCGGTTATTGCGACTCGGTTATTGTACAGTTGAAAAATCGGTTATTGCAAAATGTACTTTTCTTGCTAAACACGGTTATTCAAATTTTTTAATAAATGTGAGTTTTTTTTGTTTTTTAGCATGCTATATTTTTTTTATTAGGTAATTATATTTCCTTCAATCTCTAACAATAATTAAAAGTGAAAGTTTTTTTATTTTATTTAATGTAAGTATATAGTTTTATATGTGAATGATGACAATTGGAATCGTTTAAATTTCCAAAAAAAGCAAAAAAAAAATTATAAAAATTATCAAAATCTCTTTAGGTATATCACATATTTTGCCCATTTTTTATAAAAGATATTTTTTTTTATAATATTTTCATAATTCGGTTTAGAGAGGGTTAAAAACAGTACCAACGCAGACTCGTCTAAATATCAATTCTGTTACTCCTCACTACCCCAAGAAGATATAGTGAGGAGATGAATTCGCAATTTTAAAGTTTTTTTTTTTTTGAGATAATCAACAAGTATCATGCTGAAATTGTATTCTGAAAGTTAAAACACCATGATGGTATGTGCTATGTAAGGCGTGTTTATTCTTCTTCAACGATTATAGACTAATGTACTAATTCGATTCTATTCAAATTTTGCAAATTTGTATATCTATCTAATACTCGCTTAGACCCCATTACATTTTTAAGGATATCTGAATAGTGCTTCTCATTTTACTATCTGTCAAATATTTCAAAGTGACCCCAAGCTCAGGAACTTTAAAATAATATATTTTTATTTTCAAATTCGTAAAAAGGCACATCGCCTTCATAAGATGGCATTGAAGAATTATCACGTTTTCGTAATAAAATATACGAATCAAAAATAATTTAACAAACTCTTTTCATGAAATGCTAAATATTTTCCATTAAATATTTGAATACTTTGTAGAGTGAATTGGTAGTGATGAGTATTGGCTACAAACCGCTCGTTTTTCACTTGTGAAAATAAACGAACGTACAGAGCACAAACATTTATTTTTAATGAAATATAAGGCGTAGTTCAACATATTTTTTATTAAATTAAAGAAGACAAAAAAAAAATCTAGAAAAATAAGATGTCACGTTGCATTAAAATGCTTCAGGTTTAATAAATAAACCTAAAAAACATTTATTTTCCATTCAGCGCCATTGCGAAATAAAAGTTTTATTGGTTTATTAACTTAACCTGATGCATTAATGCAACGTTACATCGTATTTTTCCAGATATTTTTATCTTCTTTAATTAATAAAAAAAATATTTTTCTATATCTTATATTTTTTTAGAAATTTAAGATAGATGTCAAAAATCGGGGTATGCTTATTATTTTCCTACAAGAATATATACAGAACATAATTAAAAAGTTAAGGTATATTTTTCTTTATTAATATCCAAACCAAAGACCTTATATAATAACGTAATTATAAGGTCTTTGATCCAAACTAACTAGGTTATTTTTTTTCAAAATGATTCGTTTTGTAGTAATGATGCAATTTCAAATTGAAAAAGTAGGTACGTTGATAGCAGTCACCCTCTTTATTTAGGGAATGTAAGAAGATGTATAATATATACCTATACTTGTTTAAATAAGTAGATATTCATTTTTTGTATAAAATTAAAACAAAAAAAAATAATCGTATCACATATCCAGACTGAAAAACATGTATATTATATCGAGCTGAGATAACCAAGTATTATTGCTAAAGCTAAGACGTCAAATAGACATCATAGATATTATATAATAATAAATTAAATATTTAATGTTGGATGTCTGTTTATATGGATAGCTAAATTGTTATAAATGTTATAACTAGATTGTGCTAATCCAAGATTAGCTATAAACAAACAAATCGCCAGATGAACGACTCAAATAAACGAATAGCGATATAAAAAACTCAAACATCGCATCTTGAAAATACATATATTGTCGGCCTTCGTGGCTCAGTTGGTTAGGTATCTGACTGCTGATCCAAAGGTCCCGGGTTCGATTCCCGGTGGAGAACAGTTTTAAATTGTGTTTTCAGTCTGGATCTGTGAGACGATTAATATCGTAAGTCTCCAGAATGTGGCAACTTGTTATTGGACTAACAGTTACTAAGTAGATAAATATTTGACATAGTAACTGTTAGTTACCCGGGAAGCAATATTAAATAAATAAATAAATATTCTCAAATTATGTTGATTTAAGTTTCAGTGTCGGCAACTCGACGTTTTTTATTCAAAAATACATACATAAATGACAATCGATTTTTTCGTTCCTCGTCTCACTAGGAAAACCTGTTCTGATGTGGGTAACTTATAATATTTCTGTTTAAATATACTAGTTGGATGTAACACATGAGATCCAACTGTCGATGGCGATAGACAACTGTCCCCGCGGTCAATTGTCCTCAAGGCCAACTGTCCCCAAGGTCAATTGTCCGTGCGGTAAATTGTCCTCACGGTCAACTGTCCACGGTTAACTATCCGGGAATCAATATTTTTTCGTGAAGAAAATGCAAAATTAAGAGTTTTCCTTTAAACAGAAAGAATATTTCATTCAATAGTACCTACAAAAACTCAGCCGGTAGATTTTCAAATTTCAGTGCAGAAACTGTGTTTCCGCCTGGAATTAATCCGGGACCGTTAGCTCTGTTGTCAGATATCTTACATCAGAGCGAATGTATATTATCGTTATTATTAAGACCACAGCCAAAAACCCCCTTTAGGGAATAGACAAAATAACATAAATATTATAATTATATTTTTATTAATGAATAAAATAAAATACTAAGGGGCTGTTTCACCAAAATCCGAATAAGTCCCGAATAACTATTCGGCAAGTAGTGTTATTCGCCGGTTAAAATGTTTTGAATAAATTCTGCGTTTCACCATCGTTGGATAAGTTCCGAATAGTAAATTGACGAATAACGATGGCAACGTCGCATTTTTATAGACAAATGCATAGAAATGTACCTACTAGTTTTCAAATCCTTCTATGGACAAACGCCAAATGCGTTTCATTTTGACATTTAGAATCGAAACTGTGTGTCGTAGCTTTTGAATTTAAATAATAATAAACAATATTCTATGTATTTAAAATATTACTTAATTTTACATTTGAATGTCATTTATTATTTACATAACAAATGAATATAATAAAGTAATGTTTTGTATATTAAAGTTTGTATGTGCTTCATTGTATTTGTCGTAATTCGATATTTTATCAAGTCATATACTATTGATACTGTAAGCTTTGACAAGCCAAATTTCTTTTAAAATCAACTTCATCGAATTTGACGAAGTAGTCTTTTCATGGCCAAAATATTTTATTTATTCGTGTAGGAAACATTTCCGCATCAAAAACATCGTCTATTGCCTTAAATAAAATCATATTTAAAAGAAAATAACAATGAAACACATGATACCGGCAATGAAATGCAACTGTCAAAGTGACAAATAAAGTTCCGAATAACTTTACTGGGTAGGTAAAGTCCCCTATAAGTTACTTGTCACTTTATCTGACGAGTAGCGCTATTCGGGAGTGGTGAAACGCAATTTTTACTTTACTTGAGACATAACCGCTAAATAGGCATAATCGAGAGATATTCGGGACCTGGTGAAACAGCCCCTAAGTGAGCCACGAAGGCCGACATATTTTTAACCCAACAATTTATTTATGTTAATAGAATTTGGTATATTGATGTTTCTGGTTGAATAACATAAAAATTGTAGTTGTTTTTTTTTTATTACATTCTCTCCGGTCAGTCGCTGATTGACGCTGGCGTCTCGCTCGGCCGAAAGCGATAATGAAAATAATAATATCATACCGAGATTATTGTTATTGACATCGGTTTCGACCGAGTTCGGCTCACTTTACACGGTCTAACCATTCATTAAAATAACATCCCGCCAACAGTTAGTTACTTCTAGAAAACAAAACGTCAATCTCCCGTAACGCAATAATTCAATACTGCTCAGATTGAATTATTGCGGAGCTTTTGTATTTTAGGGCTATGCATATCTCCAGGTATCACCAAAATAAGTAGTTAAATGGGTAGGTATTCAATTTAATATTATTTTATTTTATCCAATTATTTTTATTTTATGACACCTATTTAATTTAATTTTATTTTTTATTTATTTTATTTTATTTTATTTTATTTTATTTTATTTTATTTTATTTTATTTTATTTTATTTTATTTTTTATATTAATTTTATTTTATTTTATTTTTTATATTTATTTTATTTTATTTTATTTTATTTTTTTATATTAATTTTATTTTATTTTATTTTTATTTTTTTGGGATCTGGCATGATGGTAAGCATTAATATATTATATTAACATCTTACATAGTTCCTTTTTACGTGTAACACAAGGCCGGCATGTGGGGATGTATACACATACGTGCCGTGCTTCCTTTTATAAGGAAATGTACACCCGCCTATCTGTCGCAGGTACCCTGAATTTTAGGATATACCATGGTGGTAACTATTCATTTAAAACAGCATTTATGCTCAGTTTATGGAATATGAATATGTATAATGTATATGTACCTAATTGTTTCAAGGACATATTCTTTAAAAAAAACATGTATAATTTTCGATAAACATCTTGAACGAGCTTCCGGTTGCGCAGAGCGCAAATTTGTGTCCTTTTGCTTCGTTGGTTTACGTGCAAATCGCCCCCCTTCTCGACTTAAAGTTCAAGATGTTTGGCTACAACTTATACACGTCTTGCGACTTGTTATATAAACAGGCATTTTGATTTAGTAATGCGTTTTACTATACCGTACGGATATGTTATGACCCGATGCTATTTCTGGAGTCGTTATGAAGTTGGAGAATGTCGGTTTATAGTTGCAAAGATCAAATAATCGAGTAGATAGCTACCTACATACATATATTATAAACCGTATTGCTATCATTTGATTTGACAGTTACTACCAAAATGGCGGACAAAGTTTTATCAAACACTCACTTCGATCAAAAGAATAGAAAGAAAAAAATAAATGAAAGTATTCTAATGTGTTTTGGCCAATTAACGTCTAACGAATATATGAAGTCGAATGATGTATCAGCAGAGGCGGAGGTCGACCATAAAGAGCTGACATGACCACATTAGAGATTCTTTTAAAAGAATCAGTAAATAAATGTAATAAACTTAACGTCAGGCATTCGTAATAGTGATTTTCCTTTCCAAATTTTTCCCATTCCTATTCATAGTTCTGTCCTTATTTCCTAGCTTGTCCATTGTTTAACTACTTTTGACTGATCTTATTTTAATTGTTTCTTTATCTTTGTCTTTTTTGTTTTTCTTTTTCGTAAGATCGTAATTAAGTAATTGGTGTTACTATTTTGTTTATATATTTAATAATTAAATTTGAATTTATATGTATATTAAAAAAAAACTGTTTGTAACCTTAAATAAATAAATAAATAAATTAGATGTACTAGACTAAACTTTGTCAGTAAGTAGATGCAATAGACTAAACTCTGGTAGTAAGTAGACGCAATATACTAAACTCTGGTAGTAAGTAGATGCAATATAATAAACTCTGGTAGTAAATAGATGCAATAAACTAAACTCAGCCAGTAAGTAGATACAGTAGGCTAAACTCTGTCAGTAAGTAGATGAAGTAGGCTAAACTCTTATCAGTAAGTAGACGCGATAGACTAAACTCTGGTAGTAAGTAGATGCAAAAGACTAACATCTGGTAGTAAGTAGATGCAATAGACTAAACTCTGTCAGTACGTTTATGAAATATACTAAACTCTGTCAGTAAGTTTATGCAATATACTAAACACTAGCAGTACGTAGATGCAATGCATAGTCAGTAAGTAGATGAAATAGACTAAAATCTGTCAGTAAAAAGATGTAATAGACAATACTCAGAAAGGCAGAAAGTATATGCAATAGTCTAAACACTGGTAGTCATTACATACAATAGACTAAACTCTGGCAGTAAGTAGATGCAATAGACTCAACGCAGTTAGTGAATAGATGAAATAAACTAAACTCTATTAGTAAGTCGATGTAATAGACTAAACACATTCTTTTCCAGATGATTCATAGCGCAGGAACGTTTGTAGGTACGTTATTTTTAGATTTTATGATGTTGGTACCTCAGTGCCTATATTTTAAACGAACGAACGAAAGATTCATATTAACCAATACTTTAGATTTCATAGCAGTGGAGAGTAAAAAACTTATATTATATTAATATCTTTTTTTATATTGCATATCGTGCAACTAGCAGGTACTATGTCAAACATTAATTTAACACGCACCCAATAACTAGGAGTTCTCTTCAATCAACATCTTTCCTGGACTGAACAAGTCAGTGAAGTCAGCAGAAAACTTTTCTATAGTATTCACTCTGTCAAAAAACTTCAAAAATTTCTTCCAACCAACATCAAAATAAAGCTCGCACAAACTCTCCTTCTCCCCATTCTCGATTATGCTGATATTCGCTATTTGGATCTTACTCAGGAACTTCTAAACAAATTAGATCGATTACAAAACGTCTGCATACGTTTCATATTTAATCTTCGCAAATACGATCACATATCATTTTTTCGCGAGGAACTCAAATGGCTTCCTATCCGTCTGCGCCGTGATCAACACACTCTTTGTCTTCTGTTTAACATTTTGAACAACCCTAATGCTCCATCATACCTGACCGAAAGATTTCAACCTCTGGCCTCTCATGGACTCCCGCTTCGATCTAGAGAAGAGAGAACCCTCGCCATCCCATCACATGCCACGGCTTTCTATTCATCATCATTTACTGTCCATGCTGCCCGGTTATGGAACAACTTGGCCCTTGACATTAGAACTGCACCAACGTTAGGAACCTTCAAAACTAGATTAAAACGCGCGCTCTTACTTTCCATTTCTTAACCTACATACTTCCCATTTATTTCCCTATTCTTGTAGTTAGTCATATCTCCTCTCCTTTTTTCTCTTCCCTCCCATAGTGTTGTAACAGGTCTTTCTATCTATGATTTGTTTAATTTTCATTGATGTACATATTTATATTCTTCTTACTTTATTGTGTTTAAATGTAATATGTTTATGGTTATATATATATTTTCTTTTTTTGTACATGTACCATTTTGTCTCATAACTGTCACAGATGGTTGTCTGGAAGAAATTGCCATTAGGCAATAAGTCCGATATTTGTACTAGCTATTAAGTAATGTACATAAAGTGTTTAGATAAATAAATAAATAAATAACAAGTTGCCAAATTCTGGAGACATACGATATTAATCGTCTCACAGATCCAGACTGAAAACACAATTAAAAACTGTGTCTCCACCGGGAATCGAACCCGGGACCCTTAGATCAGCAGTCAGATACCTAACCAACAGAGCCACAAGGTCCACATCATATTAATAAATCACAAAACACTCCTTAGCCAAGTATATCACTATGGGATCATATTTTCATTATGAGTCATGAATCCATACATCACTCACTAAATATTGAAATTAGAAACTGACCTAAACAGTTAACCGCTCAGGAATTCTGATCCTTTATAACGACATCGTTATGATATGACTTTCGCCATATCATAACGGTTGAAAAATTACTCGTTTATATATGTGTAGGTACTTACTTGGATATTTTATCTCATTGCTGTGAACAGTATGTTTACTGTGGTAGGATTTTATTTTTAAGAGGACATATGACTGTAAATCTAGTTCTGACTGAAAACATGATATACATATTAAAACCGCCTAATACATTATGAAGTTACGTGTTAGTAAAGGTAACAATCGCGTGCGTTAATAAGGGTTTATTTGTGATTTCAACCATCTAAAAACCAAAAATTTGTTGTCTTTTCGCCTATTTAGATCAAACCAGCTCCCCTAGACAACGTGTCATTATACTCAAGAAAAGAAACAAGAAAAGATAACTCAATGTATGGAAGTGACAGTTGTCACGTGACTGGCAACTGTCACTTCCATACATTGAGATATCCTTTCTTAATCTTTTCTTGAGCTAAATGATATGTTGTCTAGGGGGGCTGACTTGAAATGAAAAAAAAATATAGATCATTCACTTTTATTTTATGCACTCTTTAAGCACATAAAAGATTTATTTATAAGACAATATAGTTATGGGATATTTAGTAAAAATGTATAAAACAGGGTATTTTAATATTGTGAAAAACATTCATTAGAAAAGTCTTGAAAATACCTATGGGTTGTTTTTTAAATACACGTGCTATTATTTAACATGTTTGAGAAATTTGATTTCAAAATGCAATGTTTTGTTTGATATAGGTAGGTACCCTCTTAAAAATACTCATTTAGATAAATTATATTGATTCTAAAGCTTTCATTGTTAACTGAATGGAAATCTGTTTTAAAATATTTTTTGTCTAAATTCAATTGCAATCGCCGAACGCTTTCGCCGAGTAGACTCGGCATTATCGAGGTTTCATTTTAAACCTTGATGATGCCGAGTGACCACGGCGAAAGGGTTCCGTCATCGTTACCGAATTTTGTTTGAAAATACTAAAATTTATACAATTTATCTTTTACAATGCAATCCACACCCGCACACCTGTCGCTGGTTACCCCGCATTGTGTGATATGCTGTGATGGAATGAATCACCGAGCGACTCAATATGGTCAGTACGAAATGATATTATGCACTTATTACCTAGATATATTGAGGTGGTACCTATGTATATAAAATCGAACTCAGAAAAATATATTTTTGTACGATTATTGTTACTCTCTCATAATGTGTAATTTATTTTTATATTAATATACTCTCCATATTGACCGACTGACCTTTCCATAGTACCTACATATATTATACATATTATGTGCCTCACGACCCTCTCTCTATCTGTTTTAGCTTAGATACTCGTATGTACCGACATGGCCGACCACGGCCCTACACATACGTAAATAACCTCGAATTGTAGTGTGTATGTGTGTGCATGTATTAGAGCTTCAAATTATAATATTTGGAATTCGAATAATTCGGAATTCGAATGATTCAGAATTCGAATAATTCGGAATTCGAATAATTTGTAATTCGACTTACTCGGAATTCGAATTATTCAGATTTCGAATAATTCGGAATTCGAATAATTCGGAATTCGAATACCTAATTCGGATTTCGAATAATTCGGAATTCGAATAATTCGGAATTCGAATAATTCGGAATTCGAATAATTCGGAATTCGAATAATTCGAAATTCGAATAATTCGAAATTCGAATAATTCGAAATTCGAAAAATTTGGAATTCGAATAATTGTCACGTGACTGGTAACTGTCACTTCCATACATTGAGTTATCTTTTCTTGTTTCTTTTTTTGAGCTACATGACACATTGTCTAGAGGGGCAGATACGCATAAAAGTTCACGCACATACATACACACCCACACACACATAGCCTAACATATACACCCTCACACATACACACACTCACACACATGGTATTTTTAACTTTGTCTTACTTAATATTCATTGTTTTTTTCTTACACTACTATAATTTATAAGGTAATAATGTATACATTTAATTGATGCTGGGCGTGATTATTTTTTTATATTGTATATCACCAGTTTACTTGTCCAGTCATTTTTTTTAAATGAATATGTCCTTGTTAAACAAGTAACATATATACATCTTCCTACGTTCCCTAAAATAAGCGCCCTTGAGGTGAGTTTTCACGAAAACGGCGCTATATAAATTATCCAACCATACATATAAGCAAATAAATGCTTGTGCTTAGGTGAACGAAATCGGTCGAGGCAGGATTCGAACTTGCGACCACTGGATTACTAGCCCAGCGCGCTAACCGCTCTGCCACCGACCCATCCAAATACATTGTTTGTGTACTTTAAATAAAATACGACAGGACAATACAAGACAATACGCGGTGAAATACGCTGTCCACATATACTCTGCTCTATCTACCTATGTACTTATAGTAAAGATTTTAAGGATTTAACCGTAGAGATAGTTCGTGAGTCTATATATAAAGCCGGCTATTACACAAGTATATAATACCTACGTATTAACAATGAACAGACTAACAGTCGTCTGATGGATGTGAATTTAATCGAATTAGTACCAATTACCACATCAAACTGACCATTCACCATTCACCAATTGGTTGGGATAAACTAATATATTATATGTTGAAACCACGGAGTAAGAAAAGGGTATATAAAGCTAATGATAAAAGAGTAACGGAAATTAGAGGTCGGCTAAAAAAATGTTGGCACCATCACATTAATGGAATTCTGAAAGATGGAGATATCAGAGGTAAAAATAATAACGCGTATGAGGCGATGCATGGACGTGTATGAAGCGAGATATGTATGTCAAGAGTCATGATGGAGGAATCTGGCTTCCATTCCTCTCTGCCTTCCCCAAATAGAGAAATGGCGTGATGATATATCTGGGTATGAGTAAAAATTGTTAAATTATAGCTTTCCACTATTCCTATTAAAGAAAAAGAGTGTACCTACTCATACACAACAACTTTTCTCTATTTGTAAGTACAGAATAAGCAATTCCACAGTATTCTATCCTGGCATAGTTTTTTTTCTCCTCACTACCCCAAAGGGACATAGACGGGAGTTATGAATTTAATTTTAAGTTTATTTTTTTATTGCAGATTTTTGCTCTGTTTCGGTATTATTCATAGATTTAGCGTTTATTATGTCCTCTTAAGTACTGTTTCAACTTTCATTCCGAAAATATTCAACAACGTAATATTGGTTGACACCAAATTTTGGTGGCACAGTGACGACGCGGTTTGCACCAAGCATTTTCGCTTATGTCACGTATATAGACTATTGATCTGTGGTTGAAACGTTTATTGAGAAATGGATCAGTGCTGGAAGAAAACTTATTATTTATGATAAAAAAAACATACGCGCTGTAATCATTATCAGTGGCTCCACAGTCCAGGATGAGTTTTGGCCTCCTCAAGGAGTCGTCTCCATCGCACCCTCTTCATGGCCTTTTCTTTTCGATTTCGCACTCCAGCTATCTGAAGGTCCATCTCGACTCTATCGTTCCATCGTAGTCTAGGCCTTCCTACACTTCTCATTCAAACCGCACGTGTTGTGAGGATCTTTTACAGCTCGTCATCGCCCATAGTCCATACGGTGCACGTGGGCTAACCAGCGGAGCCTCCCTGTTAGGTATTCCAACTGTCGATTTGTTCAGGAGAACTTTGTTCTCTTAACATATCGACAATGTATCAAGCCAGAATACGCGAGAATTGTATGGAGAGGTCTACTTTTTTCACGGCTTTGCCAACTTTGAAGTCAAAAAACACCAACTTAGAGGCTTCGCAGCATATATGTTCCATACACGGATTTACTCAGAATTCGGAGTAGAACATTTCGTGTGTCTGTGTGTGTGTGTGTCTGTGTGTGTGTGTGTCTGTGTGTGTGTGTGTCTGTGTGTGTGTCTGTGTGTCTGTGTGTCCGTCCCCCCCTTATAACTTTTGATCCGCTCAATTTACAGAGCCTAAAATTTCAGAATATATAAACAGTTACAGGCCTACAAAACTTTTATACTCGGAATTTTGAATTTTTGTTTCAGTCAGGGGTTATCAACTTTTGAATTTTTATTTTATTTTTCCATATATCTCAGAAACCATAAACGCTAGAACGCTGAAAATTGGTACAAACATAGACAAATACAAAATCTCAAATTAGTTTTTTCAAAAAAATTCCAGGGTTTCTCAAACATTTTTTATTAAGAAAAATATTTTTTTTATGATAAATTTATGAGTTTAACTGCCTATATTTCCAAAACTTTTACAATTATCGAAAAAAGCCGAAACACCCCAACTAGATAATTTAATTTTCTATAAAAAATATTAACATTGTAGTAGAAGATCTCAATTTTTTTTTAACAATTTTTTTAAAAATTGAATTTAGTGACGACATCGCTTCATACATTTTGTATGGCAGTCGCCTATACACAATATGTAAGAAGACTTAATAGTTTGATACGTCATCTCCAAACATACATACATACCATCATGCTATTTGCATATTCTGGGTAGGAAAAAGGATCTTCCTCCATACTATCCTATCTTGACATACATACCTACATATGTTGTATAGAAAACAAAATATCTGAAAATATTCAATAATTTGTATCTATGGGTTTATAGTTTGGTACATATTCTTCAACTATACATACTATCGCTATCGACAGTTGGATCCCATGTGTTACATGCAACTAGTATTAAATATACAAGTTTCTTTTCAATTACTTGATAGGTTATAACAAGTACCAAAATGAGGTTTGTGGTAAGAACATTGTACACAACTTGAAGCAATATTCATTTCATATTGTCCAACTGTCGATTTGTTCAGGAGAACTTTGTTCTCTTAACATATCGACAATGTATCAAGCCAGAATACGCGAGAATTGTATGGAGAGGTCTACTTTTTTCACGGCTTTTCCAACTTTGAAGTCAAAAAACACCAACTTAGAGGCTTCGCAGCATATATGTTCCTTACACGGATTTACTCAGAATTCGGAGTAGAACATTTCGTGTGTCTGTGTGTGTGTGTGTCTGTGTGTGTGTGTGTGTCTGTGTGTGTGTCTGTGTGTCCGTCCCCCCCTTATAACTTTTGATCCGCTCAATAAACAGAGCCTAAAATTTCAGAATATATAAACAGTTACAGGCCTACAAAACTTTTATACTCGGAATTTTGAATTTTTGTTTCAGTCAGGGGTTATCAACTTTTGAATTTTTATTTTATTTTTCCATATATCTCAGAAACCATAAACGCTAGAATGCTGAAAATTGGTACAAACATAGACAAATACAAAATCTCAAATTAGTTTATTCAAAAAAATTCCAGGGTTTCTCAAACATTTTTTATTAAGAAAAATATTTTTTTTATGATAAATTTATGAGTTTAACTGCCTATATTTCCAAAACTTTTACAATTATCGAAAAAAGCCGAAACACCCCAACTAGATAATTTAATTTTCTATAAAAAATATCAGCAATGTAGTAGAAGATCTCAATTTTTTTTTAACAATTTTTTTAAAAATTGAATTTAGTGACGACATCGCTTCATACATTTTGTATGGCAGTCGCCTATACACAATATGTAAGAAGACTTAATAGTTTGATACTTCGACTCCAAACATACATACATACCATCATGCTATTTGCATATTCTGGGTAGGAAAAAGGATCCTCCTCCATACTATCCTATCTTGACATACATACCTACATATGTTGTATAGAAAACAAAATATCTGAAAATATTCAATAATTTGTATCTATGGGTTTATAGTTTGGTACATATTCTTCAACTATACATACTATCGCTATCGACAGTTGGATCTCATGTGTTACATGCAACTAGTTTATCCAACTGTCGATTTGTTCAGGAGAACTTTGTTCTCTTAACATATCGACAATGTATCAAGCCAGAATACGCGAGAATTGTATGGAGAGGTCTACTTTTTTCATGGATTTTCCAACTTTGAAGTCAAAAAACACCAACTTAGAGGCTTCGCAGCATATATGTTCCATACACGGATTTACTCAGAATTCGGAGTAGAACATTTCGTGTGTCTGTGTGTCTGTGTGTGTGTCTGTGTGTCTGTGTGTGTGTGTGTCTGTGTGTCCGTCCCCCCCTTATAACTTTTGATCCGCTCAATTTACAGAGCCTAAAATTTCAGAATATATAAACAGTTACAGGCCTACAAAACTTTTATACTCGGAATTTTGAATTTTTGTTTCAGTCAGGGGTTATCAACTTTTGAATTTTTATTTTATTTTTCCATATATCTCAGAAACCATAAACGGTAGAACGCTGAAAATTGGTACAAACATAGACAAATACAAAATCTCAAATTAGTTTTTTCAAAAAAATTCCAGGGTTTCTCAAACATTTTTTATTAAGAAAAATATTTTTTTTATGATAAATTTATGAGTTTAACTGCCTATATTTCCAAAACTTTTACAATTATCGAAAAAAGCCGAAACACCCCAACTAGATAATTTAATTTTCTATAAAAAATATTAACATTGTAGTAGAAGATCTCAATTTTTTTTTAACAATTTTTTTAAAAATTGAATTTAGTGACGACATCGCTTCATACATTTTGTATGGCAGTCGCCTATACACAATATGTAAGAAGACTTAATAGTTTGTTACTTCATCTCCAAACATACATACATACCATCATGCAATTTGCATATTCTGGGTAGGAAAAAGGATCTTCTTCCATACTATCCTATCTTGACATACATACCTACATATGTTGTATAGAAAACAAAATATCTGAAAATATTCAATAATTTGTATCTATGGGTTTATAGTTTGGTACATATTCTTCAACTATACATACTATCGCTATCGACAGTTGGATCTCATGTGTTACATGCAACTAGGGAATATAATCCAACTGTCGATTTGTTCAGGAGAACTTTGTTCTCTTAACATATCGACAATGTATCAAGCCAGAATACGCGAGAATTGTATGGAGAGGTCTACTTTTTTCACGGCTTTTCCAACTTTGAAGTCAAAAAACACCAACTTAGAGGCTTCGCAGCATATATGTTCCATACACGGATTTACTCAGAATTCGGAGTAGAACATTTCGTGTGTCTGTGTGTGTGTGTGTCTGTGTGTGTGTGTGTCTGGGTGTCTGGGTGTCTGTGTGTCTGTGTGTCTGTGTGTCCGTCCCCCCCTTATAACTTTTGATCCGCTCAATTTACAGAGCCTAAAATTTCAGAATATATAAACAGTTACAGGCCTACAAAACTTTTATACTCGGAATTTTGAATTTTTGTTTCAGTCAGGGGTTATCAACTTTTGAATTTTTATTTTATTTTTCCATATATCTCAGAAACCATAAACGGTAGAACGCTGAAAATTGGTACAAACATAGACAAATACAAAATCTCAAATTAGTTTTTTCAAAAAAATTCCAGGGTTTCTCAAACATTTTTTATTAAGAAAAATATTTTTTTTATGATAAATTTATGAGTTTAACTGCCTATATTTCCAAAACTTTTACAATTATCGAAAAAAGCCGAAACACCCCAACTAGATAATTTAATTTTCTATAAAAAATATTAACATTGTAGTAGAAGATCTCAATTTTTTTTTAACAATTTTTTTAAAAATTGAATTTAGTGACGACATCGCTTCATACATTTTGTATGGCAGTCGCCTATACACAATATGTAAGAAGACTTAATAGTTTGTTACTTCATCTCCAAACATACATACATACCATCATGCAATTTGCATATTCTGGGTAGGAAAAAGGATCTTCTTCCATACTATCCTATCTTGACATACATACCTACATATGTTGTATAGAAAACAAAATATCTGAAAATATTCAATAATTTGTATCTATGGGTTTATAGTTTGGTACATATTCTTCAACTATACATACTATCGCTATCGACAGTTGGATCTCATGTGTTACATGCAACTAGGGAATATAATCCAACTGTCGATTTGTTCAGGAGAACTTTGTTCTCTTAACATATCGACAATGTATCAAGCCAGAATACGCGAGAATTGTATGGAGAGGTCTACTTTTTTCACGGCTTTTCCAACTTTGAAGTCAAAAAACACCAACTTAGAGGCTTCGCAGCATATATGTTCCATACACGGATTTACTCAGAATTCGGAGTAGAACATTTCGTGTGTCTGTGTGTGTGTGTGTCTGTGTGTGTGTGTGTCTGGGTGTCTGTGTGTCTGTGTGTCCGTCCCCCCCTTATAACTTTTGATCCGCTCAATTTACAGAGCCTAAAATTTCAGAATATATAAACAGTTACAGGCCTACAAAACTTTTATACTCGGAATTTTGAATTTTTGTTTCAGTCAGGGGTTATCAACTTTTGAATTTTTATTTTATTTTTCCATATATCTCAGAAACCATAAACGGTAGAACGCTGAAAATTGGTACAAACATAGACAAATACAAAATCTCAAATTAGTTTATTCAAAAAAATTCCAGGGTTTCTCAAACATTTTTTATTAAGAAAAATATTTTTTTTATGATAAATTTATGAGTTTAACTGCCTATATTTCCAAAACTTTTACAATTATCGAAAAAAGCCGAAACACCCCAACTAGATAATTTAATTTTCTATAAAAAATATTAACATTGTAGTAGAAGATCTCAATTTTTTTTTAACAATTTTTTTAAAAATTGAATTTAGTGACGACATCGCTTCATACATTTTGTATGGCAGTCGCCTATACACAATATGTAAGAAGACTTAATAGTTTGTTACTTCATCTCCAAACATACATACATACCATCATGCTATTTGCATATTCTGGGTAGGAAAAAGGATCTTCCTCCATACTATCCTATCTTGACATACATACCTACATATGTTGTATAGAAAACAAAATATCTGAAAATATTCAATAATTTGTATCTATGGGTTTATAGTTTGGTACATATTCTTCAACTATACATACTATCGCTATCGACAGTTGGATCTCATGTGTTACATGCAACTAGTTTTAACAATATTCGGCTCCTTAAATAGGCTCTCTAGGTCATGATTCTCCAAGTGCCTTGGTCGGAGAGGACTGAAATTTTTTAAATGCTATAACATGCTTAAATTCACCTTCATTACATGAGATACTGCCTTAGAATAGTGCTTCCACTAATATCATTATTTTCACTCATCCCGTTAAGAGTCGGGTAATCGAAAATACAACGGGCAAAATAACATCTCACCATTACCATGAGGTAATTCACGTCCGCACACCTCTCGCTAGCCACCCCAAATTGTGGAATATGGTATGGATGAATGAATACTAAAATTAGTTAAGTACAGCATCATAATCAGCAATCAGTGGTCTATTGTTGAATATAATATTTTTTTGCGTGTGGCAATCGCCATTTTAATATAAGATTAACGGGAAATTTACTGGGACAGTACTTATTTGAAAGAAAAAAAAATATATGACTCTTTTCTCTATCAACAAAGAGGGATAACTTTTCTAATGGTTTATATATTTTTTATTACTTGATCTCTCCCACAGTTTATGAATCTTTCCCTATGATAAGTCATCGACGAACTGTCCCAGAATACGAGTGTTATACCTACTACGCTACGTACCTACTATTTTAGAATGTATTAGAAGGAAATGCTGACCAAATACTCAGCTGGCCCAATTCATATTGTATGCATGGACTACAGTGGATGACGTATGGTCTATTATAGTTGTGGTAGATTGTATAAGTACAGATTTAATTAGTGATGAGCAACCTCGGTCTTGGTCTAGCAAGTCTTTATAAAAATAAATAATCACTAAGCGAGTACAAGTGATATTTTGAAAAAAAAGTTTATGCTCTAATGAAATTCAAAAAATAATTTCATAATTATAACGTCGAGGCTCACCGATATTTAACTATAAATTGATTTCAGATCCCGGATTCGATTCCCACGGTTTTTAAATGTGTTTTCAGTCTGAATCTGTGGATCTGTAGTCTTCAGAGTGTGCAATTTGTTAATGGGTGCGTCTTAAATTGATATTTTTAACAAGTACCCGTTTATTTCCGAGAAGTATTGCTAAAAAAAAAGTATATAAAAAAGTGGGTTATGGCCAACGTTATACTCCTCACTACCAATTCACTCCACAAAGCATTCAAATTTTGAAAAATATTTTTGATTTTAATCTTTTTTTATGAAATCTTGATAATTCTTCAATGCCATTTTATGACAGTGATGTGCCCTTTTAGCAATTTGAAAATAAAAATATCAAATTTTAAGTTTTCTGAGCTTGGGGTCACTTTGAAATATTTGATAGTTAAAAAAAAGTCTACGACTATTTACACGACTCAACCATAGACGAAAACCAAAAATAACCACAGAAAACGCAGATAAATCAAGTTATAAAAATATTTACCTTTGTATATACTTTATTATAATTGTAGATTTCGACGAAAAAATGATTTATAAAATTAAGTAAATGTAAAAAGATGCCAATATTATTTATTTTTTCTTCATGTTGGTTTCCATGATGCATTTTTATGACCATTGAAAAAATGACAAAGGTAAATATTTTTGTATTTTGATTTATCTGCGCTTTCTATGGTTTTAAATGACCTAAAAACATAGACGACGTCAGAAAATTTGTCGTGTAAATAGACACTTTTTGGCGGGAAAACGCTTTTCCCGCCAATTCCGGCCGTAAAAATAGTGGCACCGTAAAAAAAATAAAAAGCACTATCCAGATATCCTTCAAAATCTAAGTCTAAGCGATTATTAGATATACAAATTTACAAGACTGCACGACTTGCTCATCACTAGATATAAATATATATATATGTAAGATGGATACTAGGTACGTGATTCAATCAAGATGTATTCGGGGAATAAAGAATATATGTAGAATACTATGTGCGTGAAATACGGCTAACAGGAATGTATGATAGGATACAGATGTGATGCAGTATAATATTATAGTCTACTGTCTACAATACATAGGCAGATAATACAATCTTTCTATTTTTGTATTGTTATACCTCTTCTATTTTGCTGATATCCTGATTCTCGTTCCTTCATTGTTTTTATACTTTATTGACCATTTTGATATTAATTTCACAACGGGTATCACGTAGAGAGTATACTATGAGTTTCGTTGTGTGTATGACGTTTGACTTACTATGAAAAAATATACATTCTCCATAGATTCTGTAAAGTTTAAGGTTCAGATTACATACATATACCGTCACACCGTTTCCCTATTTGGGGTAGGCAGAGAGAACCGAACGCCAGACTCTGGGAGGGTAACCCCTGGTTACCCTCCCAGCAGCTCCACGAACAACAGACTGCCACAGGGAGCCTTCGCCACGCCCATAGTACTTTCAGTTCTTCGATTTCCACACCAGGCGCAGCGTCAGCTGCATCTGTCTCGTCATCAACTCGGGTACCGCCGAGTGGGTCGTGCCGACCATTCATCACGGGGGGCTCCTCCACCCCTTAGTACTCATGTTTCGAATCCCAGGTGGCATAGTTAGCTTTTTCACACCTATATTAATAAAGAATTAACGAATAAAGAATCTTTGTTCTATGTAAAGAATAAATCTATCAAATCCAGCCATTAAAAATTAATTGAATTTTGACGTTGCTATCTCTTAGGCTTAAACCTTTTTGTGATTATGAAATATTATTTAAGTCAACTTTTTGTTTCTATAAGTCTTTGGAACATAGTAAGTTGTGTATATTAATTTGTTGTGTCTTCTACATAATAATGTAGTTCCTCAGTAGCTTATTCTTACTATGTTGTTTGTTATAATTCCATTAGTATATTATAGTTTACGTCACTTCCTAGCACGAGCACATCCATCTTGGGTAATGTTGGCACCTAACACCTCCATGTCGCTTCTTGCATGGCAATTGCTCCGTCGCAGATGGTTATTCATTATACCAAGGCCCTCTGGATTTGTTCGTTTTCTCCTTAGACAGGCCGAAAGGTAGGAAAAAATGGCCGACGTATTAGATTTTGCTGTAAAAAAAATACTAAATTGTATTTATATCGCAGATTTGGTGGTTTACAATATTTGTTCGTGTGCATATCAGTGTGCATATTTGTGTACATTCCGTATGCCCAAGGTCATACGGAAGGACTACAAATAATGATTCTTCTTGTGCTGACTCTTCTTCTGAAACTCTTCTCGATCTTGCGCCTACCTAATTAGTGACGTCGCATCCGAAATACAGAACCACTGCCTGAGTTTTTAAGCCACGATATTATTTTACTCTCCATACTCTTTCTACCCTTTATCTTTCCCTCCACCATAAGTTGTAGAAGGACATATTTATCACCACGGAATATGTGGCCAAAGTACGCGCCTTTGCGTCTCCTAACAGTGGTCAGGAACTCTCTCTCTCTTTCTCCATCATATTTTAAATTCTTTCATTGGAGACTTCATGAACCACGAGATTCAAATAATGATAGGTACTCAATTATTACTTTTGCCAATAAGCACTTCCTCATAAGTATTAGCAGACCAATGCGTAAATTGTAAATTGTATATACTTCAAAATTAAATGCAACAAACGCACCGATCAAGCTTTCAATTGGAAATACTTTTAAAAAATTATATGTCGCATTGTTTTCCAATAATTATTATTGAGTACCTAACCTATTTAAAAATTTAATCCTATACAGAATGTTTTATCAGTTGTCAAGTTACGGCAAAACAGGCTATCTTTGTGCGGCAAAAACGTCATCAAAAACATGAATTAAAATAATATTTATTTTTACTTCTGTGAATATTTTAAAGTTTGCAATAGTTCCGTGAGATTGTAGGAAGAAAAAGGATGTAGGCAGTTAGTAAGACGCATGTGTACTAATATAATATAATAATGTATTCCTACCACAGAAGAGGGAATCTAACTGACGTGAAGTAAATTACATGGTGCTTGGAACTGTTGATGGCTGATAATAATGTAAGATGCTTTAGGTATACCACATGTTTTAAGCACGTGTGTGCAGCACCTACCTACGTACAACGGACGTTGAACCACGTGTGCATCATATCACAGCTCCGTATACGTATACTGCGTTTCATTAAAAAGTACACTTCGTGGTTTTATTGGTATGATTCAATTTGGTGTTGTTTTTACGATAAATCTGCACAAACCGTTAATAATTAGTTAGTTTTGTTTAAAAATAACCATAAAAGACCTTTCATTTATCATTCTATCCTTAGATTATATATGATACAGATACCTAGTCAGCGCAATGAATGTATGCCAGCTAAAACTACGAGGAAACAGAAGAATTTCTTGTATACGTACACCTACCGACACGCACACCTACATAAAACGTAGACCAACCGATCTACCGCCTCACACACACATGTAAAAAAAACTTGGCATACATTTGAATTCGAAATTTGTACTAGACGCGGCTTCTGTACATTATAATTCTATTATTCTATGATATTAAATTCAGATTGTTTTCGATTCTTAGCATTTCTTATTACTAGTTCGATATAACACATAAGATCCAACTGTTCTTGTACATACCAAACTATAAACCCTTACAAACTATAAATCCAAATTATTGGGTATTTTGTTTTCTATACAAAACATGTATTAAAATTAGCCATACCAAATCTCGCAGATCTTTGCATTGTCGATCTGTCAGGAGATATAAATTCTCTTGATCAAAACGACAGTCGGAAAATGAAAATACAAAAATGATTATTGAACGATATTCTTACTGCTACCTTTTTAATTCTTTCTTACTTTCCTCATTGCTATGATAAGAATTTGCTGTATTATATTAATCTTAGGTGATTTTTTTTATGAATTTATTTATTGATATTAATAGAATTATTATAAAATAAAACATACTCACATTTTCAGTCATAATCCACGTAATGAGTTTATAATTAGAATCTGGGCGCTTTCGATACCATCATTAAACCATAATTAAAACTTCAGGGTCTATTATAAACCCATTAAGGGGATTATTACCAGATCAGCTAGATTTCGTATATTTAGTTCATTTGATTTTATTTTTGTGTTTATTTTTATATAAATCTACATATAGGTATACTTATACTTGAGTTTTCAAATATCTTTTACTTATTGTTTTTTTTCTTTTGTTACAGGTAAGAAAATCTTTACATCAGTCAGTCATATTTATATCAACAAGGTATGATTTTATTATAATAATGAACAAAATAATGAAGAAGAAGAATAAATTAAGTAAAATCTTGTACTAAATCTAGTTACACTTTAGTAAAATCTTGTACTAAATATAGTTACAATTTAGTAAAATCTTGTAAGTCCTAAATCTGGTTACAATTTAGTAAAATCTTGTACTAAACCTAGTTACAATTTAGTAAAATCTTGTACTAAATCTGGTTACAATTTAGTAAAATCTAGTATTAAATAACTGAAAACGTGATATTTAATTAAAACCGCCACAATGAAGTTACGTGTTAGTAAGGGTAACCTTACAGATATCCACCAATTCATGTCTGGGGAATCCACAAAATTGTTGACCAATTCAAACAGATATATTATAATATCAATTAGGGTCCTGCGGTTTGCCAGAGTTACCAAATTATAGTAATCGATTGATTCAGCATAATAAGTTTATCTTCGAAGTTTTTCAACATGGTTTAAACTAAGTACCTACATCAAGTGCAGGGTTCTTCGGGTTGTGTATTGTGTCCTGTTCTACAAATCCAGTAAACATTTTATAGAAATAAACGTCAAATATTGGTTCAAGCGGCTGGCGGTAAGTACAATATTATAAACCTTCATCGTTCTATGCTTCCCTTGGAAATATTGCCTACCTTCCATTTCCAAATCCATACATTCCTTTTTCTCCAACACATTGTTATATGCATTTTCGATATACCAAAAATTTGTGGTATATTATAAACTGTTGGTCTGACTGCAAGGTATGGAATATTTGTTCCACCTTTCTCCATCGCATTCCATTGTCCAATAATAGCACAGAGAGTTAGTTCTCCTCCTGACATATATATATATTATACATAATATAGGTATCTCATGTATTTGGAAGCTGCATTCTGGACTAGATCCATACATCACATACAGGGTTTTCCAAAAGTCAACGATAAGCTCAGTACAGGATATAGGTTAGGTTATGACAGTCAATAATAAAATAAGGAAAAAAATTAAGTCGCTTAGTTTTCGCGATAGAATATTTTTTTACGTGCAAATCGACACCCTGTCCCACATTTTAGGTCCTGTTTTTGTTTGAGTAAAATGTCTACAAATTTTTGTGACCTAACTTTAACACCCTGTAAAAAAATGTACTACGTTGATCGTGGAACTTTCTTAAAAAGATAGTCCATTTAGTAAAGATTTTAAAATGATATAACAAATAAAATATATTTTTAATTGCATATACGCAAACATTGGATTTTTCCCCTGTCGGGAGTCAAATGATATTTTTACTGACAAAATTTTTAATCTATTGAGATGTTAAAAAGTTTGTCAGTAAAAATGTCATTTGACTCCCGAGGGAAAAATCCAATGTTGCGTATATGCAATTAAAATAATATTCGATGTACTTTAATTTTGGTACTCTTGTTAATTTAAGCATCGATTATGTTACGAATATGTAAATATATGTAATGTATGATATTTGGGTGTAGATGGATTCGTTGTGCAATAGTCGTTTTCTTCAAGTAGGATGCCCAAGGTTCATGTATTTCCTCTCCTACACATCTATTGTATTTCATGCCCAAAACTCTTAACATTATATTTATCATCATTTGTATACATTATGTAGGACATATATTATGGTAGATGGTACAGTACTTGTTTACTTTACGTGTCCGACAACCCTGCCACTCCAATATGCAGCGACTACTATCGCCTTGTCGTTTCCCGTAATTATGTCTCCATGGGTGCATCCTTCCCCCATAAGTGGACATATCAGGAGGTGACTCTCATCCTGGGTTACGCCGCAGTCACATAGACCCGAATGCACAGTCCTAGGTAACTAAATACTAACTCCTAACCTCTCTGGAGTATTTAGTATTGCGTAGCAATTGCGTTACAGAGACATCACTGACTAAATACTTCGCCAAACTCAAGATTGATGGCGTAGAATTTCACATTATTGTGTCTGAAGAAAATAGATAGAAAGTTTTCTATGGGTTTATACTGACGTTTGATGTTTTTTTTGTCATAACAACACAAACACATGTAACCAATCGGATAGCCTAGTCTTCACACCATTTTTTTTAAATCTAACCTACAAAAGTCTGGTAAAAATAGGTTGGTTAGGTTTGTTTGTAGTTATAATTGCGACTGGCGTGAGCCAGTTGCATTATATATTTAAAAAAGTAACTAACACATTAAAAAATAACTAAATTAGTATTTTTACCAAACTTTTGTAGGTTATGTTTAAAAAATGGTGTGAAGACTAGGCTATCCGTAACCAATCTCACACTGACAGCTCGATGTCACGATTCTTCTGAAATTTCAGCGAATTTTCGGCATCTTGTATACTGTTCGCTACATACTGTTTGTGATTGTGATATTTGATTTGAGTAAAATACCAAATACATATTTGACAAAGTTGCTAAAATCATCATCCATCGAAAAAATCTCGTATTTTAGTATTAAACCACTCGTAAGAGTCCTCGCGATCAACCTTACTTTTTGACAGTTCGTAAATGCTATTTTACGCCGACGCGCATGCGCTAAGTATTTAGATATGTCTCTGCAATGCGATTCTCATACAAAAACTTGGTAGCATCCTCCAGTTAGGAAGCCACGTGATCTACTAACTTAAGTGAGCGACTGTAAATGAAAACATGGTTAGTATTTAGGTCGGACTTTGCATTCGGACCATATAGTGTCATCTTCAGAGAGGTACCCCCATCTTGCGAGGTTCACTCTACATCGTGTGACACCAACCCTTAATCTGTTGAGGTTAGTCCATGTACAGTAGGGTGGGTCTTCTCCTATTGGGATACCCTCATGTGGATGCATCGACAGCCCCGCTCCAAGGTCCTGTTTCCACAGATCCTCTCTCCTTTGTTGTGAGTTTTCAATCGGAGAGGTACTTGGTAGATGGTACAGTGTGCATGCATTTGTTTTATTCGAAAAGTTGGGAACTTGCAATTTGTTATTTAAATATATCTACATATCGAATATTTTTGTATATAGTTGCTTCTTCTTCTTCATTTTCTTCGTTTAGTATAAGACCTAGTTGATATGTTCTTCAGAAACTATGCCTCCTCGTCCTATGCGGCGTCCAGAGGGGATTTCATTCGCCGCTATATATATGCAAGTCTATCACTGTCCATCCTGGATACGTGGTCCCTCCAATGTCTTCTTCTGGATCTACTCCACCGTACCATGTCCTCTATTCCACATGTTCATTTGCTGCTATATACGCAAGTCTATCACTGTCCATCCTGGCTACGTGGTCCCTCCAATGTCTTCTTCTGGATCTACTCCACCGTACCATGTCCTCTATTCCACATGTTCATTTGCTGCTATATACGCAAGTCTATCACTGTCCATCCTGGCTACGTGGTCCCTCCAATGTCTTCTTCTGGATCTACTCCACCGTACCATGTCCTCTATTCCACATGTTCATTTGCTGCTATATACGCAAGTCTATCACTGTCCATCCTGGCTACGTGGTCCCTCCAATGTCTTCTTCTGGATCTACTCCACCGTACCATGTCCTCTATTCCACATGTTCATTTGCTGCTATATACGCAAGTCTATCACTGTCCATCCTGGCTACGTGGTCCCTCCAATGTCTTCTTCTGGATCTACTCCACCGTACCATGTCCTCTATTCCACATGTTCATTTGCTGCTATATACGCAAGTCTATCACTGTCCATCCTGGCTACGTGGTCCCTCCAATGTCTTCTTCTGGATCTACTCCACCGTACCATGTCCTCTATTCCACATGTTCATTTGCTGCTATATACGCAAGTCTATCACTGTCCATCCTGGCTACGTGGTCCCTCCAATGTCTTCTTCTGGATCTACTCCACCGAACCATGTCCTCTATTCCACATGTTCATTTGCTGCTATATATGCAAGTCTATCACTGTCCATCCTGGCTACGTGGTCCCTCCAATGTCTTCTTCTGGATCTACTCCACCGTACCATGTTCTCTATTCCACATGTTCATTTGCTGCTATATACGCAAGTCTATCACTGTCCATCCTGGCTAAGTGGTCCCTCCAATGTCTTCTTCTGGATCTACTCCACCGTACCATGTCCTCTATTCCACATGTTCATTTGCTGCTATATACGCAAGTCTATCACTGTCCATCCTGGCTACGTGGTCCCTCCAATGTCTTCTTCTGGATCTACTCCACCGTACCATGTCCTCTATTCCACATGTTCATTTGCTGCTATATACGCAAGTCTATCACTGTCCATCCTGGCTACGTGGTCCCTTCAATGTCTTCTTCTGGATCTACTCCACCGTACCATGTCCTCTATTCCACATGTTCATTTGCTGCTATATACGCAAGTCTATCACTGTCCATCCTGGCTACGTGGTCCCTCCAATGTCTTCTTCTGGATCTACTCCACCGTACCATGTCCTCTATTCCACATGTTCATTTGCTGCTATATACGCAAGTCTATCACTGTCCATCCTGGCTACGTGGTCCCTCCAATGTCTTCTTCTGGATCTACTCCACCGTACCATGTTCTCTATTCCACATGTTCATTTGCTGCTATATACGCAAGTCTATCACTGTCCATCCTGGCTACGTGGTCCCTCCAATGTCTTCTTCTGGATCTACTCCACCGTACCATGTCCTCTATTCCACATGTTCATTTGCTGCTATATACGCAAGTCTATCACTGTCCATCCTGGCTACGTGGTCCCTCCAATGTCTTCTTCTGGATCTACTCCACCGTACCATGTCCTCTATTCCACATGTTCATTTGCTGCTATATACGCAAGTCTATCACTGTCCATCATGGCTACGTGGTCCCTCCAATGTCTTCTTCTGGATCTACTCCACCGAACGATGTCCTCTATTCCACATGTTCATTTGCTGCTATATACGCAAGTCTATCACTGTCCATCCTGCCTACGTGGTCCCTCCAATGTCTTCTTCTGGATCTACTCCACCGTACCATGTCCTCTATTCCACATGTTCATTTGCTGCTATATACGCAAGTCTATCACTGTCCATCCTGGCTACGTGGTCCCTCCAATGTCTTCTTCTGGATCTACTCCACCGTACCATGTCCTCTATTCCACATGTTCATTTGCTGCTATATACGCAAGTCTATCACTGTCCATCCTGGCTACGTGGTCCCTTCAATGTCTTCTTCTGGATCTACTCCACCGTACCATGTCCTCTATTCCACATGTTCATTTGCTGCTATATACGCAAGTCTATCACTGTCCATCCTGGCTACGTGGTCCCTCCAATGTCTTCTTCTGGATCTACTCCACCGTACCATGTCCTCTATTCCACATGTTCATTTGCTGCTATATACGCAAGTCTATCACTGTCCATCCTGGCTACGTGGTCCCTCCAATGTCTTCTTCTGGATCTACTCCACCGTACCATGTTCTCTATTCCACATGTTCATTTGCTGCTATATACGCAAGTCTATCACTGTCCATCCTGGCTACGTGGTCCCTCCAATGTCTTCTTCTGGATCTACTCCACCGTACCATGTCCTCTATTCCACATGTTCATTTGCTGCTATATACGCAAGTCTATCACTGTCCATCCTGGCTACGTGGTCCCTCCAATGTCTTCTTCTGGATCTACTCCACCGTACCATGTCCTCTATTCCACATGTTCATTTGCTGCTATATACGCAAGTCTATCACTGTCCATCATGGCTACGTGGTCCCTCCAATGTCTTCTTCTGGATCTACTCCACCGAACGATGTCCTCTATTCCACATGTTCATTTGCTGCTATATACGCAAGTCTATCACTGTCCATCCTGCCTACGTGGTCCCTCCAATGTCTTCTTCTGGATCTACTCCACCGTACCATGTCCTCTATTCCACATGTTCATTTGCTGCTATATACGCAAGTCTATCACTGTCCATCCTGGCTACGTGGTCCCTCCAATGTCTTCTTCTGGATCTACTCCACCGTACCATGTCCTCTATTCCACATGTTCATTTGCTGCTATATACGCAAGTCTATCACTGTCCATCCTGGCTACGTGATCCCTCCAATGTCTTCTTCTGGATCTACTCCACCGTACCATGTCCTCTATTCCACATGTTCATTTGCTGCTATATACGCAAGTCTATCACTGTCCATCCTGGCTACGTGGTCCCTCCAATGTCTTCTTCTGGATCTACTCCACCGTACCATGTCCTCTATTCCACATGTTCATTTGCTGCTATATACGCAAGTCTATCACTGTCCATCCTGGCTACGTGGTCCCTCCAATGTCTTCTTCTGGATCTACTCCACCGTACCATGTCCTCTATTCCACATGTTCATTTGCTGCTATATACGCAAGTCTATCACTGTCCATCCTGGCTACGTGGTCCCTCCAATGTCTTCTTCTGGATCTACTCCACCGTACCATGTCCTCTATTCCACATGTTCATTTGCTGCTATATACGCAAGTCTATCACTGTCCATCCTGGCTACGTGGTCCCTCCAATGTCTTCTTCTGGATCTACTCCACCGAACGATGTCCTCTATTCCACATGTTCATTTGCTGCTATATACGCAAGTCTATCACTGTCCATCCTGGCTACGTGGTCCCTCCAATGTCTTCTTCTGGATCTATTCCACATGTTCATTTGCTGCTATATACGCAAGTCTATCACTGTCCATCCTGGCTACGTGGTCCCTCCAATGTCTTCTTCTGGATCTACTCCACCGAACGATGTCCTCTATTCCACATGTTCATTTGCTGCTATATACGCAAGTCTATCACTGTCCATCCTGGCTACGTGGTCCCTCCAATGTCTTCTTCTGGATCTACTCCACCGTACCATGTCCTCTATTCCACATGTTCATTTGCTGCTATATACGCAAGTCTATCACTGTCCATCCTGGCTACGTGGTCCCTCCAATGTCTTCTTCTGGATCTACTCCACCGTACCATGTCCTCTATTCCACATGTTCATTTGCTGCTATATACGCAAGTCTATCACTGTCCATCCTGGCTACGTGGTCCCTCCAATGTCTTCTTCTGGATCTACTCCACCGTACCATGTCCTCTATTCCACATGTTCATTTGCTGCTATATACGCAAGTCTATCACTGTCCATCCTGCCTACGTGGTCCCTCCAATGTCTTCTTCTGGATCTACTCCACCGAACGATGTCCTCTATTCCACATGTTTTTTCTAGTTTCAACATTGCGAACACGATCTCGCAGAGTTTTTCCTGTGATTGGCCTTAGAACCTTCATTTCCGTTGTCCTTAGGAGCTCCTTGGTTCGTACAATGTCTGCTAACGTTTCCACAGCATACGTCACGCATGTCTTATATATTCTACGCGTGTGTTTATTATTCCGGATCATATATAGTTGCATTATACACAAATATAGGAATTTTTTCACTGTCGGGAATCAATCATATTTTATGGCATTTTTTTTTCATCTCAATAGAGACGAATATTATTGAAGAACCGGGAACTCAAGACATCGGTCGGTTTACGTGATCACTTTATGCTCCTGAGCAACGTTCACCAACTATGCAAACTACAAACGTTCAAACATTCATTGTGTATAATTGTGGTACGTCTAGTATATTAGTCATTGAATAATACATCGGATGGCGTGTATATAAATAAATAAATAAACCATTTATTTGTTGCCATTAATGTTACATCAAACAAACAAAAAAAGAATATATATATATATACAATTTTGAACTACAATTGACAACAAAAAGGCTATTGCTCAGCTGCGCACTACCAAGTATCCCTGGAGTGCTGCTGGTTTTCAGCAAAGCCTTGGGACAACACAAAACATTGAGGACAGACCACATGTCATAACATATAAAAATCTAATAGTAATTAAAAATAAAATGTGTTCCTTTTTTTTTTTTTTTTTTTTTATTTATTTTTCAACATAATTTCATTTAAAAAAGATCCCACTAACCATATATGGTTATCAGTGGTTCTCTTTTTTTATGGTTCTCTTTTTTTCACTGCTGGCACCCTTGTTGGTTCAATAACCATATCTTGCAGTGTTTCTTAAAACTCTGCAAAGAGTTCATCGCACGTATGTTCTGCGGCAACTCATTCCAGTACTTATATACCTAAAACTACCCTCGAATGCGGAGGTTCGATGTCTGGGGAGAACGAGTAAATGGTCTCTCTGTCGCGTTGAGTGGACGTGCAAATCACGTGACCACTGTAGTCTGTCAAACAGATAGGAAGAATATATTGCCCAAAATTTGACTTTTTAAAGCTATTTTACATTTGATGTTTTAATTCTCTAATGCAAGTGGACAGGTCATTGAAAAGTATTATTCTCCTGTTTTGTATATTTAATTTCTGTTACGAAAATTTCTGAATCGAAATTGTGCTGATTTCACTTTAAAATAGTGTTGTTTAACTTACAAACCAAAGACTGCACCAAATATAACACAGGGATTATCTCTAGCATATTGGAGAGCAAAATCTCTAATTGACAGCAAAGCGCAAGAGAGTGTCAATGGTCTGGATGTATATGCATTGTCTCTGTCTTAAATATATATAATATTTTTTTTTATATAGCTTTATTATTGTTGTCAAACCTCTTTATGTAGAATGTCATTTTTATTATAAACAAATAAAACATAATGTATATTTCATATACATTTCGATTATTAATTCATTAAACGTTTTACATATATTTTATGTCAAGTGTAGAGAATCTATTACAGACCAGATGTTTGCCACTCTGCGTGGTTGAACAGGTATTCTGCAAAGATGGAAATTGCACTTACGCCATTTAGTAGGTCTGCCTATACAATCTACATAATACCAACCAATAGAATGCAAAACGACTGCTAAACAGTTGGCTATACTGTCGATAGGCAGTGCCAAGTGCTTTATGAATGGTTGTTCAGGAGGTACCAACATTATAATATTATGTAGTTGTAATGTGCATTGAAACTTGCTTCATTCATTCCGGTGCATGACGAGTAACGAGTTCATGGATCCATAATAGGAGTCTAGAGAAGTATGCGGAGGATTTAATCTTCAATTTCAAATACATTATCAATTTCGAATTGTCGCTACAACAAACACGATTGAAATTGTTTTAATACAAATGCTACTGGTATAAGATATGTTTGGAATTATTGTGATTGTCGTGCGGATACAAATTACTTGACATTTTTTTACCCTCCAGAAATTGTTTAATATTTTACCTGATTAATTGTACATACTTTTTTTTTTGTTTAAGGCAATTCACCCTGTAAAGAGTGCTATGTGCCAATTATTTCATGTCAGAGGAGAAAAGTTAATTTTATTATAAATTTATGTCATTCAATGAAAGGAATTATGAAATAACGGACAGTACACGAGAATTATTAAGAGACAAAAGATGTTGGATATTAAGTGGAGATTGGTGAGTGATTTTAATTCATTGTTTGTATATATTTTTGAATGCGGAATTATTTTTACAGTTAAAAAATAAATGATCAATTGTCTCATCCTCATCACCACACTGGCAAAGTGGGCTATTTAGAACTCTAATTCTATACAGATGGGAGGCAATTGAATATACATACATACATAATTGTACATACTTTATAATAATTTGGATAATTTATATAGCGCCGTTTTTGTCAAATATCTCACCTCAAGGGCGCTGAAAATTGATATCGTTGTATCAATTTGGCTCTGGTAAGATTTGCGAAAAAGGTGCCTTTTGAGTTTTTTTCCTGAACGAAGATATATTTTCGGTTTGTCTGAGGGTGTGGGGAGCTTATTCCATGCATTTGGTCCTGCTACAGCAAACGCACGATCACCGAAATTAGTTGTGTGCACCCTGTTTATTTCAAACCTACTTAATATGTCAAGTGCTCGGTAGCAGCATGTCGTACCCAACACCGCTCTGTAATTTTTGCTTAAAACGTGCGTTTTTTTAGAGACGTTTACTATTTCTGATAAAGAATGAGTAATAAAAATATCTTAAGTGTAATTTCACTATTTTTCCGGTCTTTCTAAGTGATTTAATTAACAAATATTACGTTAAATCGTGTTACTTAAAACAATCTATTTGGTGTTAGTGCAGCGGATAAAACATTTCGACCTTTTCAGTTATCAGTGCAGTGTTGTGTTCAGTGCAAAACATTTCACAGATGTTCACCACATGTTTGTCTCTCGTGAACTATAAAGAATCTTAAAAGGGTTTATAACATAATTTGTATTTTCCAACTGTCGATTTGTTCAGGAGAACTTTGTTCTCTTAACATATCGACAATGTATCAAGCCAGGATACGCGAGAATTGTATGCAGAGGTCTACTTTTTTCACGGCTTTTCCAACTTTGAAGTCAAAAAACACCAACTTAGAGGCTTCGCAGCATATATGTTCCATAGACGGATTTACTCAGAATTCGGAGTAGAACATTTCGTGTGTCTGTGTGTGTGTGTGTGTCTGTGTGTGTGTGTGTGTGTGTGTCCCTTATAACTTTTGATCCGCTCAATTTACAGAGCCCAAAATTTCAGAATATATAAAAAGTTATAGGCTTACAAAACTTTTGTACTCAGAATTTCGAATTTTTGTTTTAGTCAGGGGTTATCAACTTTTGAATTTTTACTTTATTTTTCCATATATCTCAGAAACCATAAAAGCTAGAACGCTGAAAATTGGTACAAATATAGACAAATACAAAATCTCAAATTAGTTTATTCAAAAAAATTCCAGGGTTTTTCAAACATTTTTTATTAAGAAAAAAAAAATTTTTATGCTAAATTTATGAGTTTAACTGCCTATATTTCCAAATTTTTTAAAAATATCGAAAAAAGCCGAAACACCCCAACTAGATAATTTAATTTTCTATAAAAAATATCAATATTGAACAAGTTAATCTAAATTTTTTTTTAACAATTTTTATAAAAATTGAATTTAATGACGACATCGCTTCATACAATTTGTATGGTAGTCGCCTATACACAATATGTAAGAAGACTTAATAGTTTGATACTTAAATCTCCAAACATACATACATACCGTCATGCTGTTTTCATATTCTGGGTAGAAAAAAGGACTGACCTCCATACTATCCTATCTTGACATACATAGCTTGGTACATGTGTTGTATAGAAAATCAAATATCTTAAAATATTAAATATTTTGTATTTATGGGTTTATAGTTTGATTCTTATTCTTCAACTATACCTACTATCGCTATCGACAGTTGGATCTCATGTGTTACATGCAACTAGTTTTATATTTCAATGTTTGAAACTGTCACTGCATATAGAACTCCATAATCAACTAGAATTATGAAAAATATATATCATTTTATATATTTAATACGCATGTCTTACTTATGTCCGATAATGCCTAAAAGTTCTGAGAAAGTTACGGCAATATTTTTGATATTTACTCCTTAGAAACATTGCGTGAAATATCCTTCCTCATTAATTATGTATGTGGACTACTTATATGGGTATCAGGATATCATAGAGTTTGTAGTTAAATTTATTGCTCCGCATTGCCGCAGCGGGCAGCAGCCGATCCAACCAACAATGCATTCGTGAGATTATAAAGCTGGTAATTTTTTATATGGTACTATTATTCTGATAATTCCCAAAAAACCTCTTCGTACCGTATGCCATCCTTGGATTTGAGTTTTGTCTAAATATTATTTGTAACAAATAATTTTTAATTACAAAAATTGACAACCGCTATTTTTTTACTCCTCAGTAACCCAAGGGGATATAGTGGGCAGTTATGATTTCGCAATTTTTAAAGCTATTTTTTTTATTGCTGATTATCAACTAGTATCATGCTGAGATTGTATTCTGAAAGTTTCATCACAATGTATGTGTGTGTGTGCTATGTTGTGCTGTGTGCTATGTACGGCGTGTTTATTTTACTTTATCGATTATATACTAAAGTACTCATTCGATACTTTTAAAATCTTGCAAATTTGTATATGTGAAACTTACTTAGTCCCCATTAGATTTTGAAAGATATCTGAATAGTGCTTCTAAATTTTTTTACTTATCAAATATTTCAAAGTGACCCCAAGCTCAGGAAACTTGAAATTTGAAATTTTTATTTTCAAATCGGTAAAAAGGCACACCACTTTCATAAAATGGCATTGAAGAATTATCAAGTTTTCATAATAAAATATTTAAATAAAAAAAATAATTTAATAAACTCATTTCATGGAAACGCTGAATATTTTTATACAAAATTTGAATACATTATAAAATGACTTGTTAGTGACGAGTTTAGCGTTGGCCACAACCCACTCGCTTCGATTTTATCTGTCAAAACTTTCAGAATGCTCTGACATTCTGGATTTTTTACTCCTCACTAACACAAGGTGATATAGTGGGGAGTTATGATTTCGCAATTTTTAAGGGTATTTTTTTTGTTGCAGATTATCAACTAGTATCATGCTGAGATTGTATTCTAAAAGTTTCATCACAATGTATCTGTGTGTGTGTGTGTGCTATGTGCTATGTACGGCGTGTTCATTTTACTTTATCGATTATAGACTAAAGTACTCATTCGATTCTATTCAAATTTTGCAAATATGTATATCTAATACTCCATTAGATCCCATTAGATTTTGAACGATATATGAAGAGTGCTTCTCAATTTTTTTAACTGTCAAATATTTCAAAGTGACCCCAAGCTCAGGAAACTTAAAATTTGAATTTTTTATTTTCAAATTCGTAAAAAGGCACATCACTTTCATAAAATGGCATTGAAGAGTTATCAAGTTTTCATAATAAAATATTTAAATAAAAAATAATTTAACAAACTCATTTCATGAAAATGTTGGAAATTTTCCATACAAAATTTGAATACTTTATAGAATGACTTGTTAGTGAGGAGTTTAGCGTTGGCCACAACCCACTCGTTTATTTTTGTTTTAACAATGTAAATAATCAAAATGTATTATGCGATCGTTAATTTGTCAAGAAAAAATAAAGTGTGAACAAGTGTAGTGTAAAGTGAGTTTTGTGTTGGTCACAATCCACTAATATTCATTTGAATATATGTGTTTATTTGCGATATTTCTTTATTTGAATCATCCTTCCCGCTATAAACCAGTAAAAAAATAACAGTTGATTTTTTATTGAGTAGAACCAATTTAATATGATCGAATTAATTAAACAAATTAATTAAAATTAATGTTTAAATAAATGTTATGACATATTTGTATCAGGGCAAAATAACGGCACAGAAGATATATTGAATATTATATTGTTTATTATAAAACGATATGTTTAAAAATTGTGGAATCACAATTGACTATATTAATATAGTGGAGAGTAAAAATGACTTTTAATGATTTTCTATTGATTGGGTAAATTAAATATTAAACTCATTAATTAATAAATAAATGTTTTGTTTAATTATGACATATTTGTATTGGGGTGACAGAACTGTGCAGTAGATATATAATTATTATAGATTTGTAGAGGAAACATTCCATTTGGTATTAGATAATGCTTGTATTGCACGTATCCGTATCATTAACAGTGGGCGGATGACATTCATTTTGTTATCAGTGTTTGGCATAATAACAACGATACTGTTTTATGGTATCCTGATACTATTTTGATCTTGTGCAATTGTTCAAGAAATGAATTAATATTGAATTGTCTTCCGTCCTGGGGAAGAAGCAGTCGCTTTGAAACCGGTCGTACAAAATAGTTCATTCGTGTTTTAAATAAAGTTAATTAAATTGTGGCTTTGACATTATTTATAAAAATGCATATATGGCGAATGTTGTGCACGCGCTTAAAGTGATCACGTAAACCAGTCGATGACAGGTGGTAAGCCCTGTAGATTCGTCGTCTCTATCGTGATATAAATTTTTAATAAATAAATTAGTTTATACGATATAATTGATAATATGGTACTTTGTGTTCTCTACGGCCCAAACTTCAAGTTAAATCGACTTCATATTGATATTATCCAAAGACCTTATAATAATGTATAGACGATATTATCAGTTTACTAATAAAAATCGATTGCACATCTGTTGACCAGTGTTATAGTTACACACCGTGTAAAGCCCGTGTAGCAATTGTTTAAAAATCTTACTAATAAACGCTGTATGTATTGGGTAGTTGCATAGATTTTTATTATAATATACTAGATGCCGTAGTTAGAAAATTTTATATGAATCGAAGTGAGGCATTTTTCCGGGGGATTTTTGACGTTTTGGTGGGCAGACCACATCGTTTTTCTATAGAGAATAACGAATAATATGAATTGTTCCTCCTCGTCCTTAAATTATAGGTCCTTCTGTCCTGTATTATGTCACTTAGGCCACGTCTCTGCAGTTGGTTTCGTCTTTGAACGATCCGAGAATTCATTGGTCTTGCTCTGGATATGAGTCTAAGAAGATTGCTTGATTTACCATATTGTGATTTGGCGGTCTGCGTTCAACGTACCCGTACCATCTCAACTGTCTTTCCTCTATATTACTATGTATATCAGTAACGCCATTAGGCTTCCACAGATGTGTGGATTTCTTATTTTGTCCCGTAATACACTCCAGCTGGCCATTTCAGCAATTTCCAGTTGCCTAGAGTAAAAGTTTTACATTGTCCAGCATTCGGAGGCATAGAGGAGTGCCAGTCTGACGGTTGTCTGGTACACTTTACCTTTCAACTTTACTGTCATTTTGTCATCGCATAGGATTCCCAACATTGATCTTAACCTCATCAATCTGACACTAATTCTGTGATTTACGTCTCCTGCATACACTCCATTTTGATGGAATAGTGACGATATTTGAAGGAATCACAATTGGGTAATGTCACGCCATTCATTTGTATTATGGGACTGGCACCATTTGCATTTTTAAACTGTATGTACAAATACTGTCTTATCCAAAAGAAAATCACTAGTGTTTTATTTTTATTTGTTGGTAAATTCACAGAATATACTCCATAACATTGTGAACATAATTGACATAATCGTTTTAATATAAATCTATTCCAATTTACAAGTGAAATATTACATATTTAATGCTTGGTAGAAAAAGTATTAACAAATAAAATAATCAAAACTAAAGTGACAGAAGAAATAACAACAAATTAATTAAACAATTAAGCGAAATGAAATAATTGCAATGATTGTATAGAAAACAACTCATAATAAATTGAATAAGTAAAAATGGATATCGTAGCAATATCATTCGGTAAAGGACAAAATTTTAATGAAGAAGAATAAAGTTGTATTTTTCCGATGGTTTGATTGTTGATTGAAATTTTAACGCGTCTTCAGAATTGAACTCTTTAATTGATTAAATTTTCATTACAAAATTCTATTCTTAATTGAATCCTGTTACACTACACCGTTGCCTCGCTGTGTGCCTTTGATAATTTCTCTTTGAGTAATTGTTGACATTTTAGTTTGAAGATGTACTGAGTATAGAACTTTGTATTATATGTACAAAGAGGCGTGAGTGACAAATTGCGTGTTTACACTATAAATGCAGGGTACTCCAAAAAAATGTATACACACTGCGTTATTTTAAATAAAAAATGCGACGTATAGGTAGCCAACAATACAATTTCAAGAGGTAGGTACTTTTCTAGGGAGGAACATTCGAGAACCACCATGGACATTGACCCGGCACGTACTCATTTAACTACCTCCCTGAGGGTATAAAGGGCCAAGTAGTGTTCGACATTTCATCGTAGTTACCAACATAAACCGTGAATGCTTACATTTATTTAATTAATGTGAAAATTTATACTGTCATATATAAAATATATTTAATTGTAAATATACATAGAATGTTAGCACTCCTGTGTACATACCATCACGGCATATCCCACAAAGTGGGGTAACCAGCGAAAGGTGTGCGGGTGTGATTGCCTTATAAAAGGGAGCACAACACATCTGTGTATACCCACACACCAGTCTCGTTTCACCTAAAAGGCACTATATTCAGAATGGGTGGTGAACTTCATTGCTGAACTATGTGAGATGTTATTGTTGCCTGTTGTATTTTCGATTACCCGTCTCTTACGGGACACTCGAAAACAATAATAGAAAAGAGTGGAAGCACTATTCTAAGCCGTAAATATTTTATTATTAATTATGTTGTATTAATTTAATGTATAAATACAACATTTATACATTTTAATGTTGTATTTCTATTTTGTATACTGTTTGTAATTCTATGACGTATTACAAAGAACTAGGTAGGTATATATTTTCATTTCAAAACAATTTTGCAAAAAAAAGTCCTATTTTTTCATATTCTTCATTCTATTATTTACCAAGTATTATAGCATTGGTAGCGGAATTGCTTATAGAAACTGAAAATCTTGGCTTGTCTATGAATATTATGTTAAGAAATTCAAGACTTAATATTTTTTTGTCTGTTTTATTGAAAACATAGTACAAGATTGAACAATTGAACCGTATGTAGATACGATGCTTGACAGGGCCACAAATGTAAATATTATTTTGGAATGTGATTTTAAAATATCGTCATGGCCACTCGAATGAACAACGATGCTGAAAAAACATTAAATTTTCGACACTCCCCAATTTTTTTTCAGGGTTTGCCTAGTCCGAAGGTTCTAGTTAAATGAAGCATAGTTTTTTTGTATAAATTTAGAATTTCATCTTATTTCAAAATTTAAAAAAGAGATATTTAAAAACAAAAGAAACAAAATATTATATACGCCTACTTACATAATTTTTGCTATACAAAATGAATATAATTTAAAAATCGGTTAAATTTAACATAACTATTTTATATTTTCATAACTATTTTATGCTTTCGAAATGTGGTGCTGGAGGCGTATGTTGCGCATCCCATGGACAGCCAGAAGAACCAATGTGTCAATTCTAGACGAGCTAAGGATCGAGGATCGTCTATCGACGATATGTTACAGACGTATCCTTCAGTCTTTGGACACATTGCCAGAAGGAAATCAGACTGCCTCGAGAAGCTTGTTGTGATGGGCAGCGTGGACGGACGGAGATCTCGTGGTCGCTCACCGACCAGATGGAGCGATTTGGTTAAGTCCACAATGGGGTCTTCGGTGACTGGTGCTCTTCGTTCAGCCCAAAACAGATTGGCATGGAGGCGGGCCATACGTGTGGCGACGGACTGCAGCCGCTATCCTCAGTCATGAGGAAAAGGACGAATGGAAATGGATTTTATAATTATTTTGAATACATTGTATTCAATTGCCAGTCTCAAATCTGTTTCGAGTTGGTTGAACCACACCACCCCATTATGCATGTAGTAGTGCTGTGCAAAACATTGTGTTGTACGGGATGAACTATGAACAATATTGACCCACTATATTGTGTCTATTACTCTAAGGCATGGCGCGACCTTGCTATGTCTTTATGTTTTTGAAATGGTACTTTATTTTTATAAATATTTTTGAAAAACGGCACTTGAAAATCACGAAATAGTTGCAAAGTTGGGTAGTCAGATGGTTTTTTTATTTTTAATTTTTATTATGAACTATATTTCCCCGTTTCCAATTTCGGCTTTATTGAGATGTTAAACATTTGTTATAAAATATTTCATTACATATTGTTCGTCTTTTTCTTTGCCTTTTTGCGTCTTATTCGAGGTCGGGGTCGACTTTAGTTATTGATCGATTGTCGCCAATTTTGACAGATAAACCCTATACTTGCGAGTCCCACAAAAATGTAGTGACGTGAGGTCTGTTAAGAGAGCTTGAGCGCCATTATTATTATATTTCGGGCTCTTTTAATACCTTTTCAGGTTTATTACCTGGTGGGATTTTGGGGTAACACGAGCAATGCTGCCAAGTGCTATCCTTACTGAGTGTATAAAATGTGGTGTTTTGTGTGTTGGTGCCATGTGTAGAGATGATCGTTTAAACAAAAGCTGATTAAAATATTCGTTTAAAAAAAATAATCAATCAAAAGTTATAAATTTTAAACCATATTCGTTGAACGTTGCGAGTGTTACAACGATTTCAATCATGAATCATAACGTTCCGATGATGATTTCGTTAAAAGCTGTTTTTCGTTAAAGGCTGTTTTTCGTTAAAAGCTTATTTTATAATCATAACAAAGATGTATTATTTTTAATGACAACGTTGCGAGATGATTGTGATTTATGATTAGCTGACCGGCGGTGAGCGTTGTCGGTCGCTAGACATCTGTTGACATCATCGTGACGAATGATCAGTTTCAAATCGTCTTGTTTCGTTCAACGTTATAAGTTATTACTGATTTTTGTAAACGTTTATTTTTTGTTTCTTTAGTATCGTTTAAAACGCCTATCGGGTTGGTTTATTGTGCGTTGTCGGCTTTGTTAGATGATTCGAGCGTACAAAATTATTATCAACATAATTTTTAAACTTATGTATGTATTGTATAACATTTCTACTGTATTTTCGTCAAAGGGTTCAGACTATATTTTAAATACTTTATAGAGGAAGCAAAAAAATAAAAGTACATTATATTTATTTCAAAAACATACCTTTTTTTCATTGCATGTTAATGTGTTATTTTTTTTAGATTTAGGTATATTGTACTTGTATATAAACAGTACAAATATAAATAAGCCTTTAAGCTTTTTAAGCCTTAAAAATAACGTTATTTAAAATTAACGAAACGTCTATAACGATTAAAAAAATAAGCTGTTTTTCCCACCTCTAGCCATATGTAGTAATTATGTGTTAGTAAGGTCAGTTGTGTCGTCGATTTGGAGGAATTTCCTCACCAGTCTGCATGTGTTTAATATGGCTTTTGCATGGTGACGTAGGTATGTGTATTTAGGTAATTGGATGGTTTCTGAACTGCTGAATAAGTTTAATGAAATAATTCCTGTAGTGGAAATTACTATTGGTACTATTTTATTATATTTATTATTTGTTTAATTTAAATACAAAAAAGTGGGTTATGGCAACACTGAACTTTCCACATTTTGTAAGTATACGCTTTTTTTCTTCTTGTAAGGGTGACAATGACTTAATGTGCTTATTACTTAATACATTTTGAATACATATACATTATGATGATGTAGAAAGCAGTGTAGGTAATGTGTTTTAATCACCACCAAACTGCAAACAGCAAATCGTGTGTGTCTTGATGGCTATTTCATTCCCATGCATATTTCACACTACATATAGATATAAATCAATTCATACATTCAAAAAATTGTTTTTATATTACCGATCACAAATCTAATACATCTTTATATATATAATTCTTCTGTACGTGTGTATGTCACTGAACTCTTCTTAAACGGTTAAACCGATTTTGATGAAATTTTTTGTGTGTGTTTGTGTGAGTCCCTGAATGGTTTAGATTCACAAAATAGAATTTTATACATTAATATAATAAAGAGAAAATAAAAAACATGATTTTTATACTTAACTATAAATTATAATAGGTGGCGCTAATGTCAAATTGGCAATGTTTAGTTCTTTTTCCATCTGACAACACTAAGAAATCTGTCACTTGCATCGTAGTTTGGCTTTTTGACATTTAAGTTCTTTTCGTTCTCTTTCGTTAATATTTATATTTCATTCCGTTCGTTTCCGTGTCCAGACCATATAATTATGTTGTATTGCAATTATATATGAAATGACAATCAATCTAACCTCAATGTGTTTAGCGGCTCATCGAACAAGAAAATGTAAGTTTGTTCAGCGAATAATAACGTCCTTAAGATTCAAATATGTATAATGTTACGTAAATTTTATTGTTTTACAAATAGTTCCGGTAGGACAACGTCTATCGGGTCCGCTTGTATTATATAAATACAATATATGTAAATATAGTTTACACGAATATACAAAAAATGCCCATAATTTAAATTTCAGTATACACTTCGTCACACGTCAACTTACAAAACTCATGTTTGTTTGTTAAAAAAGTGTTTCTATATTATTGTTTATTAATCGATCTTAAACCTATTTCTATTTTAATAACATTCTATGGCAACTCCTCGGCCAATACCTACATTTTTTCATGGAGATAAGCTCTTATGTCATGGTAACAGATGGGAGGTATTACTTAACAGTCATCTGTGTCCACAAATTGCTCACGAATACATGACATGATAATACGACATTTTTTTGCAGCAAATTCAAATAAACGATCGTGTGATACATTTTTTTGGAACACTCGATACAATATTATGTGTAAGGTCTTCGTGGCGTTATTAATATGCACCGTTGAAAGTTTCCAAATCATTGAGTGGAAGTTACGTACATTACATTATACCATAGATTCATTATCGACGTGAGCAAAATACTTAGCAACACTCTGTTTATATACCTCCTTCGCGTTTATGATATCCTGATATTTAATTCAATAATTTCAATAAGGCACTACGCCATATCCCTCGCAGTGTTGCCAAAGTTAAACAATGCCTCACTCTTACCACTTGGCATACTATTCTAGCATCATTTACATCCATGCATCGTCAAATGTTCCTTTCAATACAAAAATTTATTTGTTTTTAAAAAGGCACTACATACGTCACCAAGCCACACTCTTCCTTCTTGACACACTTATGTTGATTCATTTTCTTCTTCAAATATATTCTCGCTTTATCCATGCGACTTCGTAACGATAAAAGTTTGAAATTCAGTAAGTAAGAAGAAATCAATATCTGTAGCCATGTTGCTCTTATAAAATTTTCACTCCTCACTAACCCAAGGGGATATAGTGGGGGTTATGATTTCGCAATTTTTAAAGTTTTTTTTTATTGCAGGTTATCAACTATTATCTGAGATTGTATTCTAAAGTTTCATCACAATGTATATGTGTGCTATGTACGGCGTGTTTATTTTACTTCGATTAATAGACTAAAGTATTCATTCAATTCTTTTCAAATTCTGCAAATTTGTATATCTAATAATCACTTAGACCCAATTTTTTTAACTGTCAATTATTTCAAAGTGTCCCTAAGTTCAGGAAACTTAACATTTGAAATTTTTATTTTCCAATAGCTAAAACGGCACGAAAGTTGGCAATATTGCTTTCAAAATCTATGCAAACATACCTAATAGCATAGGTAAATCTTTCTGTCAACTACCATATGTGATTTCTGTCATTGAATTGATCCTTGATCCTTGGTGTATAGGACATGTTTATGGAATCGAAACCTATCGAAAAATTCTCTTTAATTCTACTTTTCCATGTGGTCGATTCTTTTCCTATACACTTCTCACCGCCATATCACAGTATAAATAATAATAATAATAAAACTATTGAATATTAGTAAGTAATATGCACGTGATTATTAACATTCAATTGACAATATTGACATCAACAAGACCTGTCAACTTACTTGAACATTACGTCATATTGCAGCACACTCTGGTGGTAAAAAAAGGAACTACTCTAAAAGAAGACCTAAGTAACAACACAAACATAATATGCAACCAACTTCACACTGACAGCTCGATGTCACGATTTTTTTGAAATTTCAGCAAATTTTCGGCATCTCGTATCTTAGGTCGCTGAATACTGTTTGTGATATATTATTTGTCAGCAGTTTACAATCTGTCGATTGATGCGGCTTCCAAACTGTAGAATTCCATAATAATTATGATAAATATAAACACATATTTTTGTCAGCAGTTTACAATCTGTCGATTGATGCGGCTTCCAAACTGTAGAATTCCATAATAATTATGATAAATATAAACACATATTATATTCTACAAAAAATTTATTCGACTTCCGACGACCGTTTCGGCTTATAAGGCCATAATCAACTGGTTATAAGGCTTATTAGGCCATAATCAACTGGTTTCATAATCAACCAGTTGATTATGGCCTTATAAGCCGAAGCGGTCGTCGGAAGTCGAATAATTTTTTTGTAGAATATAATATGTGTTCATATTTATCATAATTATATATTATTTGACTGACAAAATTACCAAATACATAATCAACGAAGCCGATAAAATCATCATCCACCGAAAACATCTCGTATTTTAGTATCAAATCACTCGTAAGGTATCAACCTTACTTTTTGACAATTCGCAAATGTTATTTTACGCCGATGCGCATGCGCTAAGTATTTAGATATGTTTCTGCAATGCAATTCTCATAGAAAAACGTCGTAGCATCCTTCAGTTAGGAAGCCACGTGATCTTCTAACTTAAGTGAGCGACTGTGCAATGAAAACATGGTTAGTATTTAGAATTTAGTAAGTATTTAGGTAGACTCTGCATTCGGACCTAAGTCTCCTATTATTTTTATTAAATTGGCTGTAAGTTTGCAGAAGAGATGCTCTTCAAGACGTACCAAGTATAAATGAGTATTGTACACCACAAATGATTACTGTGATGTACACTCGATGACCATTCTGTCTTCATAACAAATTAATAATAACAGTTCAAAAGACGATTTTCTCGACGAGTTAGCTAATTGATTTATATTTACCTTCCAGAGCAGCGCCGGGTATAAAAACTATCAGTTTTTTGTCAACATTGTAAACGAAATAAACCGTTGTTAGACGGTGAATAAAATTATAGATAACCCATTTACAAACGCGAGGTTATCAATCTCTTTATAAATGCACAAGTTTCATTGACATACATTACCTACGTATTCAATATTATGATTGTCAAATGAATACCAACAATCTATAATACTCTGTACCTTCTCTCACATTACCAAAATCGTTTGATGTCAAATATTGCATCTTAACCTCTAATATTATCATTCATAGGTACTTTAGAATATTTTTTTAATTGCATATACGCAAACATTGTTTTTTTTCCTTGTCGGGAGTCAAATGATATTTTTATTGACAAACTTTTTAACATCTTAATAGAGTCAAAGTTGAAATATTATAGAAGAACTATAAACTAAAGGCACCTACAGGGCTTACGACCTGTCATCGGCTGGTTTATTGGTTGGTTTAAAAAGGTTGTTAATAAAAATATCATTTGACTCCCGACATGGAAAAAAATCCAATGTTTGCGTATATGCAATTAAAAATACACCTATTCGATTTACATATACAAGTAGGTAAACAAGCCAAAAATGAAATAATATTTCTGGCGCAGTTCAGCGGTGACATCTGTGCGAGACACCGTCACCTCATTTATAAGGACTGTTGCTTTCATTGTTGGCAAATAAACCAATTTCTCAATAGATGGCGTTACAAAAAGGTTTCGTCGTTACTTCATAGATGGCAATAGTAGGTAATAATGTCACATTTTCAGGTGAATTTTTACACATTATTCAAATATATTAGGTACAACTTTCAAAAATTACATTGATAAGGGAACTCAGTATGAAGGCATAATTGGTGAACGTTGCGCAAGCGCATAAAGTGATCACGTAAACCAGCCGATGACAGGTAGTGAGCCCTGTAGGTGCCTTGAGTTCCTGGTTCTCCTATAATATTCCAACTTCGTCTCTATTGAATATTAAAAAGTTTGTCAATAAAGTACCGACTTTGAATAGTGCTGTCATTTTTTTCTGTTATAATTGTTTTCGGGTGTCCCTTAAGATAAGTTAGAAAAAAAATCTTTTATTTATTGAATTTTTTTCTTTTGTTACAGGTAAGAAAATTTTTACAGTCAGACATTTTTTTATCAACAAGGTATGTTTTTATTATAACAATGAATAGTGGAGACTCAATTTGATAATAGGATTTTATTATATGTTATAAAGAGAGCATATAACGCTCAATCTAGTTACTGAAAATTAAAACCATGATATATTAAAACCACCTAATACACTATGACCCAAATGCACAGTCCTAGGTACCTAAATACTAACTCCTAACTTCACTGGAGTATTTAGTATTATTAAGTTAGACATCACTAACTAAATACTACGACAAACTTAGGGTCGATGGCGTAGTATTTCACATTATTGTGTATGATGAAAAGAGATAGCTTTCTATGGACTTAGACTGACGTTTAAAATGTTTTTTGTCATAACAACATAAACACATGTAACCAACTTCACACTTCACTGACAGCTCGATATCACGATTTTTCTGAAATTCCAGCGAATTTTCGGCATCTCGTATGGATCGCTGAATACTCTGTTTGGTATTTGATTTGACAAAATTACCAAATACATATTCAACGAAGCCGATAAAATCATCATCCACCCAAAAAATCTCGTATTTTAGTATTAAACCACTCGTAAGGTTCCTCGCTATCAACCTTACTTTTTGACAATTCGCAAATGTTAGTTTACGCCAGTTTATGCGCACGCGCTAAGTGTTTAGATATGTCTCTGCAATGCAATTCCATAGAAAAACGTCGTAGCATCCTCCAGTTATGAAGCCACGTGATCTCCTAACTTAAGTGAGCGATTGTGCAATGAAAACATGGTTAATATTTAGAATTTAGTATTTAGGTAGGACTCTGTATTCGGACCTATGTCGTTAAATGTTAGTGTGGGTAACTTTCGCGTGAGTTAAAAGGGGTTAATACATTCACTTTGATTTTATGTACTTCTTAAGCACATAAAATATTTATTTCGTTCCGTCATAAAGATATGGAATAATTTTAAAACGAGTGGGTTGTAACCAACGCTGTACTCCTCACTACCAAGTCACTCCACAAAATATTCAAATTTGGCGTAGAAAATTTACAGTTTTTTCATGAAATGAGTTTGTTAAATTAATTTTGATTTAAATATTTCATTATGAAAACATTATAATTCTTCAATACCATTTTATGAAAGTGATGTGTCTTTTTACCAATTTGAAAATAAAAATATCAAATTTTATGTTTCCTGAACTTGGGATCACTTTGAAATATTTGACAGTTAAATAAATTGAGAAGCACTGATCATATATCCTCCAAAATCCAATGGATTCCAATATTAGATAGGCATACAAATTTTCAAAATTTGAAAATAATCAAATGATAATGTAAAATAAACACTCCGTACACTGCACATAGCACACACACCATATAGATACATTGTGATGAAACTTTCAAAATACAAACTCAGCGTGATACTAGTTGATAATCTACAATAAAAATATATCTTTTAAATTGCGAATTCATAGCTCCTCGCTATATTCCCTTGGGGTAATGAGGAGTAAAAAAATAGCGGTTGTCAATTTTTGTAATTAAAAATTATTTGTTACAAATAAAATTTAGACAAAACTCAAATCCAAGGATGGCATACGGTACGAAGAGGTTTTTTGGGAATTATTAGAATAATAGTACCATATAAAAAATACCAGCTTTATAATCTCACGAATGCATTGTTGGTTGGATCGGCTGCTGCCCGCTGCGGCAATGCGGAACAATAAATTTAACTACAAACTCTATGATATCCTGATACCCATATTTGTAGTCCACATACATAATTAATGAGGATATTTTTCTTAAAGATATTTTTTAAATTGGATAGATTAAAGATATTTTTTAAAAGGATATTTTTTATTAAAGGATCTTTATCAGGAGAATCTATGATGAGAGAAATGTTGAAAATACTTATGGTATTTTTTTAGAAACTCACCGTTTAACATATTTGAGAAATATGATTACAAATTGGGGTGTTTCGTTTTCCTTCTAGTCTCTAAATAGAATTTAAAAATAAAAAATAATTAGTTAGAATGATATTAGTATTCACTTATGGAATGGAAACAACCACTTTAACCAAATTGTCTGCCAACAAGCTGCGTATAGCACAAAGGAAGATGGAAAGAATAATGTTGGCAATAAAACTAGAAGACAGGAAGAGGAATGACTGGATACGCAGTCAGACCAAACTGTCCGATGTGGTTGAGATAATAGACATGCAGAAGTGGAGATGGGCAGGACACCTATCAAGAATGACCGATAATAGATGGACTAAAATACTGGTGGAGTGGAGACCGAGAGGTGACAAGAGACCACAAGGGCGACCACCTAATAGATGGATGGACGACATAAAAAGATTTGTTGGACCACAGTGGATGGGAGTCGCACAGGAACGGGAGGAGTGGAGAAGGAGAGGGGAGGCCTATGTCCTGCAGTGGGCAAACACAGGCTGATGATGATGATGATGATGAATGATATATGTGAAGTTCGTCATGCGCTTTTGAATACTAAAGCGTTATTCTTGTGTTTGGTTGGAAGACTCAGCCATCGCCCACAGTTTATAGCACAAAGTTGTAGTTTTATCAACCCGAGTGAACTGGAGAATCAGTAAAATATTCATAGAGACATACAAAGAAGCAAGGTTCTTAGTAAATGACTTTCTTTTCATATCCTTTCATACTTCCTACATTCTTATTTCATTTTCATCTTTTTGTTATTCCTATGCACCATGTCTTTATACACAACTGCTTCGGGCTGTTGAATGTATGACTAGTTCGTTCTCGTCGACCTACAACTTATATTATGTAGATTGCAATATGACACCGCGAAAGATGTGTCAAACTTTGTCATATCTTGCTTACTTTCAAAACTTTCATTTTAAAGTATACATTTACTATTTATGTATTAAGGTAGGTAGAGAAGACCGTTCGCCACATTCTCAACTCTGGTATCTTACATTATCTACACAATACTTTATTTTATTTAGACTATTCTCTTCATGAAAATCCATGATGATGATACCTATATACCTAGAATAAAATACTAGCTAAAATAATAGTACCATACCATCACGCCATTTCCCTATTTGGGGTAGGCAGAGAGAACCGAACGCCAGAGTCCTCTCTCTTGACATACATTCCTCGCTTCATTCACGTCCATACATCGTCTCATACATACTCTTCTATTATTCTTACTTCTAACATCACCATCTTTCAAAATCCCATTTGTGTGATCGTGCCAACTTTTTCTTGGCCGACCTCTTCTTTTCGTTCCTCTTTTATCAGTCTTGTATACTTTTTTTGTCAGACGGTCATCACTGATTCTTTCTATGTGGCCGAACCACCTTAGGGCATTTATTTTCATCTTACTTACGATAAATAATAGTAACTACACAAAAAGCGTCCGATGCCACTAATTTCTGTCTTGACATACATTCTACATTCATCGCTTTTCAAACACTAATGCACTTTCTCGTATTGGCTCTTTTTTCATTCTAAATTCACACTTTTATATCTTTTATATTAATTATTATTATTTTTTTGTAGCGCACATATTTTGTTTTTTTGGAAAAACTCTGGTGAGCGTTGAAACAGAAAATAAATCAATTTTAAATGAGCTTTCCTTTATATATTTTTGTTCTGAGTAGTTGAATCATAAGATAACCAATTTTGTAGCTTAAACGTTTGTCTCCTATGGTACTCTTTAGTCTGCAAGAATTTTGAAATTTTTGTTCTTTCAGTGTTCTGCATAGTATCAAAATCTGTAACCTTCAGCAGAAAATATTTTAAGAGGGTGAACATTGTGTTGCCGATAAATTTCCGCGTAATGGTTTAAAAATTCATAAATAATCCTAATTAATATAGGTGTAGGTAATAAAAATATTTTTAATGTATTTTTATAAATAAATATAATATTTTCTATGTAGAAAATACAAATTAAATTAGGGAAGACGTTAGAATATCTAAAATACATATTTTCATTTTTTTTCTCTGCATCATATTATATTTTACATTAGCACTTATTTCCTGGAACGATTTGTAGGTATATGAAAGTAGAGAGCAGCCTGATATGTATATTATATTACCGAGAGCCATCTAACGCCGCCTGGATAAAGTACAAATATGTTTCTGCTATTCGTTCATAGATGGCGGACAAAATATTAGTTTTACGTCTAATCTGTTTCCTTATATTATATTTCGTTGTCATTGGTGAATTCCTACGATGTTTTTGAAACTATTTTTCAATTCCTTATTCAAACATATAAATTTATTTATTTATTTATTTATTTATAAGGAATGTTTGTACCTATTTTTTCATTTCAATAGTTGATCGTTGTAACTCTGTGGTTGAGTTTCATTCACGAAGAATATAGCACTTTTATAAGCACCGTAATTATTATATTATGTGTGAAGTGTGCTTGATATTTTTCATATTTACTGAAAAATAATGTTTCTGTATTTTTAAATATAAGTAGGGGTATATAGGGGTATTTAAAAAATAAAAATATTTATCTATTACATTAAAAAATATATTTATTAATTTCACATTGATACATTTAAAAAAACATTTACAATTTTTTTTAATTATATCTACACATATATTTAAACCATTATTTTTGAAAAAGAATGTATTTATGTATTTATACATTTTAAGAATAGTGATGAGCAAATATTGCAGCAAGACTGCATTTATCACTGTAAGACTAAATATTTAACATTAATACATATTTTCCATTTATAACTAAGTATATACATTTATTGAAAAAAATCTAAGGTATGTACCTACATTTATTACGTGTTTTACATTTTCTTATGTCTATACAAATTTATTTAAAACATTATATGTACATTTATAAAAAAAAAATAAGATAGAGTTGTGTTAAATATTAAATTCATAATAATAATAATAATCAGGACAATTTATAAAGCGCCGTTAGTGACAACCGTGGTCACCTCAAAGGCGTATTATCTATGTAAATTATTAACGATTATAATGGTATTTATATGACAATTAATTGATGAAAACTATTTAATAAATTATGTACTTACAAAAAATGAATCAATACACTTAAAAAAATAATATAATTTAACAAATATATTATTTACATTTAAATAAATCTAATTTATATGTACATTATTGGACATCAAATAGGTAGGTCGACGTGTGACTTAAATATATATAAATTTATTAACTATAATATATTGAAAAAAAATTATATAATATAACAGCCATTTCGATGAACTCAAAATATATGTCAAAATTAAAATATTTACATTTATTAAATAATATGACATATAATAATTAAAAATAATACGTTAAGTGTGTTTTAAATTATTATTAAATAACTATAAAAAACTAAGAAAATTTTTGCGTAAATATACCAGTAGCGGAATTATTTATAGAAGCCGAAAATTTTGGCTTGCTTATGAATATTATGTTAAGAAATTCAAGATCTAATATTTTTTGTCTGTTTTATTGATATAAATACCACAAGACAAGATAAAAAATTGAACCGTATGTATTAACGATTTTTGACAGGGCCACAAAAATGTAAATATGATTTTGGCATGTGATTTTAAAATATTTTCATGGCCACTCAAATGAACAACGGTTTTTCTAGTCCGAAATATAGGTAGGTACATTGACTCCGATATTATTTGAATGAACGAATTTCAAAATAATAAAAAATATTAAGACTAATATTTACATAAGTAGTTTGTCATTGGCGAGCCTTTGACTGGAAATATTTTTCCCGAGTCTTCTTAATGGTATACTTATAAATAAATTATTTTATATATGTACAACTGTAATATATTCTCTATAGTAAATTATGTCAAGTTGACTAAAAAATAAAATTATAGGTATAAAAGAATTTAACAAAATAATACTATGTAAAATACTTTATACAATGAGCATCAGTGTTTGGTTGGCGGTTTATTTTTTTACTAATAATACGTTTAAATTACATTAAAATAACATATCTATTTTACATTAAAAAAACAATTGATGTAAAATAAAAACGAATTTGGTTATTAGAATATACAGTAAAGATCTATTTCGATGCATTTTTTGAAAAGATCTATTTGACACTTTAGCCTGATTTGAAATTCGTTGATTAAAAATTGACCGTAATAAAATTTTACGAAAAAAAATTGACCTATTTTACTTGAATTAAGAAAATTTTACTTGAAAAAAGAAGCTTGTTGGTACTTTCATCGAGGTTTTGTATATATATTTACAAACTTGTACGCAGATATTTTTGACGAAAATGAGCGTAATAAAATTGATGAAAGAAATTGACATATTAAATTCGTATTAAGAAAATTATTAAGAAGCTTGGTACTTTCAACGAATCTTTGTACGTATATTTACAAACTTATACGCGGAGATTTAATAACAAAAATGAGCGTAATAAAATTGATGAATAAAAATTGACATAATAAAAATTGACATATTAAATTTCGAATTAAGAAAATTATTAAGAAGCTTGTTGGTACTTTCAACGAATCTTTGTACATATATTTACAAACTTATACGCGGAGATCTAATAACAAAAATGAGCGTAATAAAATTGATGAATAAAAACTGACATCATAAAAATTGACATATTAAATTCGAATTAAGAAAATTATTAAGAAGCTTTTTGGTACTTTCAACGAATCTTTGTACATATATTTACAAACTTATACGCGGAGATTTAATAACAAAAATGAGCGTAATAAAATTGATGAATAAAAATTGACATTATAAAAATTGAAATTATAAAAATTGACATATTAAATTTCGAACTAAGAAAATTATTAAGAAGCTTGTTGGTACTTTCAACGAATCTTTGTACATATATTTACAAACTTATACGCGGAGATTTAATAACAAAAATGAGCGTAATAAAATTGATGAATTAAAACTGACATCATAAAAATTGACATATTAAATTCGAATTAAGAAAATTATTAAGAAGCTTTTTGGTACTTTCAACAAATCTTTGTACATATATTTACAAACTTATACGCGGAGATTTAATAACAAAAATGAGCGTAATAAAATTGATGAATAAAAATTGACATTATAAAAATTGACATATTAAATTTCGAATTAAGAAAATTATTAAGAAGCTTGTTGGTACTTTCAACGAATCTTTGTACATATATTTACAAACTTATACGCGGAGATTTAATAACAAAAATGAGCGTAATAAAATTGATGAATAAAAACTGACATCATAAAAATTGACATATTAAATTCGAATTAAGAAAATTATTAAGAAGCTTTTTGGTACTTTCAACAAATCTTTGTACATATATTTACAAACTTATACGCGGAGATTTAATAACAAAAATGAGCGTAATAAAATTGATGAATAAAAATTGACATTATAAAAATTGACATATTAAATTTCGAATTAAGAAAATTATTAAGAAGCTTGTTGGTACTTTCAACGAATCTTTGTACATATATTTACAAACTTATACGCGGAGATTTAATAACAAAAATGAGCGCAATAAAATTGATGAATAAAAACTGACATCATAAAAATTGACATATTAAATTCGAATTAAGAAAATTATTAAGAAGCTTTTTGGTACTTTCAACGAATCTTTGTACATATATTTACAAACTTATACGCGGAGATTTAATAACAAAAATAAGCGTAATAAAATTGATGAATAAAAATTGACATTATAAAAATTGACATTATAAAAATTGACATTATAAAAAGTGACATTATAAAAATTGACATATTAAATTTCGAATTAAGAAAATTATTAGGAAGCTTGTTGGTACTTTCAACGAATCTTTGTACATATATTTACAAACTTATACGCGGAGATTTAATAACAAAAATGAGCGTAATAAAATTGATGAATAAAAACTGACATCATAAAAATTGACATATTAAATTCGAATTAAGAAAATTATTAAGAAGCTTTTTGGTACTTTCAACAAATCTTTGTACATATATTTACAAACTTATACGCGGAGATTTAATAACAAAAATGAGCGTAATAAAATTGATGAATAAAAATTGACATTATAAAAATTGACATATTAAATTTCGAATTAAGAAAATTATTAAGCAGCTTGTTGGTACTTTCAACGAATCTTTGTACATATATTTACAAACTTATACGCGGAGATTTAATAACAAAAATGAGCGTAATAAAATTGATGAATAAAAATTGACATAATAAAAATTGACATATTAAATTTCGAATTAAGAAAATTATTAAGAAGCTTTTTGGTACTTTCAACGAATCTTTGTACATATATTTACAAACTTATACGCGGAGATTTAATAACAAAAATGAGCGAAGTAAAATTGATGAATAAAAATTGACATAATAAAAATTGACATATTAAATTCGAATTAAGAAAATTATTAAGAAGCTTGTTGGTACTTTCAACGAATCTTTGTACATATATTTACAAACTTATACGCGGAGATTTAATAACAAAATAGAGCGTAATAAAATTGATGAATAAAAATTGACTACAAAATTACAAACTGAACGCAGAGTTTTGAACTGTCGAATACTTTGGTGACTCACCGAAGTATCTTGAAGCGAAGAAGGGTCTGGGTCTTGGCGCGAAGAATTCTGCTGTTGAAAGTGACCCAGTACAGAAGATCATAAAACAAGAACTGTGGACAAAGAAACACAACACTTTAATAAATTAATATTCCTTATTAATTACTAATTATACATGGGATGTATGAAAGTTATTTTATTTGTTATAAAAAAATAAACAAAACACATTGAACCAAAAAAAATTAAATTATAAAAAAAAAATGTAATGATATAAGTAAAATTAGATCGATTTATATGTGTTTAAAATATTAGTAACTATGTAATATTGTAATTTCTTGTGTTGTGATGGCTGGTGTCCGTACTAATATTTTTTTGAAAAGACAAAATAACTATGTAAAACCGAAATGTCAAATATTTCGCTTGGTATACTTGTAAACTGCTAGCCCTAGAACAGGGTTACCTAGTTGAGCAGCAGTAATCTTCATGATAGTCTTTGTTATAAAGGTTTGAAAAAAAAATAAATAAATAAATAAATTGGTACCTACCTAATAACTGATATTTATTGAATAAAATAATAATTAATTGAATAAAAAATTATGTATGACGACAAATTCGGCGTATGCTAGTGAAACCTGGACATCGCAGAAGTCGCAGGAAAGTAGAATAAATGCAGTTGAAATGAAATCGTTAGAAGAATTTGTAATAGAACGATGTATGACCGGGTAAGAAATGAGGACATAAGGAAAGAATGTAAGATGAAGAAATATGTCATCAATAGAATGAAAGTGAACACATTGAGATGGTTTGGCCACATGGGGAGAATGAATGAGGAACGCCTGACGAAGAAAATATACATTGCGGACAGGAATGGAACGAGAGGTTGGGGACGCCCAAGGAAGGGATAGTACGTCCATGTGAATGACATTCTGAAAGACGGAAATTTTAGAAGTGTGAGCAACAGGGGGGAACATGTATGAGACGAAGCATGAATGTGGGCGAGACGAGGGATGCGTGCTAGGATAGAAAAATGTGGCGTTCGGTTCTCTCTCCCTACCCCGCGAAGGACATGGCGCGATAGTATGTATGTAATTTTAAAAACATTTTTCATGGCCACTGAAATTAACAACAATACTAAAAAAAAACATTAAATTTTCGACATTTCCCCATTTTTTTCGGGGTTTGCCTAGTCCTAAAGTTCTAGGCTCGCCCCTGGCGTTCGGTTCTTTCTACCTACCCCGCGAGGGACATGGTGTGATGGTTTGTTTTTATGTACGTTAAGAAGGATATTATAAGTAAAATGAAAGTGAATACCCTGAGGTGATTTGGGCATTTTGAAAGAATGAATGATGAACGAATGACCCAAAAAATAAACATGGGTGTAAGAGATGGAGTCAATAGCAGGGGCCGCCCCAGAAAGGGATGGCATGACCATGTAAATGATATTTTGAAATTTTGAACAAACGAGGAGCTTGAATGTAAAGGAAGCGACGAATGTTGCAAAAATGGAGTATGGCGCTCGTTTCTCTTTGCTTACCCCGACTGCGTATTTACCTTTCCGTGTTGATTAGGAGGCAAGTACTGCCTCAAATTAGTCACTAGTTTGTTGCGCTAATGCACTTAAAAACTCATGTTGAATTCAAGGCATGTATCTTCCAAATGCACACGGTTTAGCAACGCAAACTGTTACTGCTAATACGTGTTCAATTCAAAGCATGCGTCTTTCAATCGTGCACAGGTTTATAAATTTTACCGTGCGTATTAATTGAGCGTTACAAGGCTGTGTTAGAGGCATTTTTGTGTATGTTTGTTTTTGTTTTAATAGATAAATCTACACAAATCTACATTATATCATAAAAATTCGTTAAGATCCATATTACTTAAAGACAAACAAAATTACTGATTACTACCCTCCATATAATAATCTGTGAACAAAATACAAATGTGACAGTGACAGACGAAATGCGAGCGAAATGAAATAGCGCACGAACTTCATGGCTATATATTATGTTCCACATTCAATAATATTAATTGTCTTGAATTGAACACGTATCAGCAGGAACAGTTTGCGTTGTTAAACCGTGTGCATTTGGAGAACACGTGCCTTGAATTCAACACGAGTTTTAAGTGCATTAGCGCAACAAACAAGTGCCTAATTCGAGGCAGTAGGACTAGACAAATAAGTGATTGCGGGTGACAGTTTTATAAATCATTGTAAAAAATCTATGGATGCAAATGTCAGAGAAAAAGTGACACATAATTCCCTGCACAACATCGAAAGCCAACTAATTTTATTGGTTAATACAAATTAGAGTATTTCTCTGCACTAAAATTGGTTTATGCACAGGTTATGTCAGCCGCAATCTTTACGCTGGGCGAGGTATACTTGCCTCCTAAACCAACAAAAGGTAATACGCACCTCGACAGAAACATCACGTGATGGTATATATGTAAAAATAATAAGTATTGACGTGATATGAAGAGAATACTCACCAAATATTTTTGTAGGAGATGCGAGAAGATGCAGAATACAGATGGTCTACAGAACTGGTAGATTGGCTCTGATGTGTCGCTGTTTAACGACATGGCCCAAGTTGCTGTTCTGATGGAAGTTGTATTTGGGAGTCTGAAAAAATACTAAAGACATTATTAATAACGAATTGATAGATAAATTAATTGGGATCGAATATATTAAAAGTTGCATATACGCAAATATTTCAATAATACAAGTCGTTTGAAAATGACATTTTTACTATCGCCATCTATGAAATAACGGAGAAACCTTTTTGTAACGCCATCTATTGAGAAATTGGTTTATTTGTAAACAATGAAAGCAATAATGTGCTAAGCAACAATGTGCTGGGGTGATATGTGCTAAGAAACAAAGTGTTTCTTAGCACATATCACCCCAGCCCCTCTAGACAACGTGTCATTTAGCTCAAGAAAAGAAACGAGAAAAGATAACTCAATGTATGGAAGTAACAGTTGCCAGTCACGTGACGGGCTGAACTGCGCCAGAAATATTATTTCATTTTTGGCTTATTTGCCTACTTTTACTAATGTGTATGTAAGTCGAATATTTTAACTCAATAGAGACGAAGTTGGAATATTATAGGAGAACCAGGAATTCAATGCACCTACAGGGCTTACGACCTGTCATCGGCTAGTTTACGTGACCACTTTTGTTGCGCTTGCGCAACGTTCACCAATTATGCCTTCTTATTGAGTTTCCTTGTCAATGTAATTTTTGAAAGTTCCATATATTATATTTCAATAATGGGATTCGTTTGAAAATACCACATTTTCAAACGAACGCCATCTATGAAATAATGAAGAAACCTTTTTTGTAACGCCATCTATTGAGAGATTGGTTTATTTGTAAACAATGAAAGCAACAGTCCTTATACATGAGGTGACAGTGTTTTTTCGCACACATATCACCCCCGAATCGCGCCAAAAATATGAAGTATTTCATTTGGCTTGTATGGTAAAATAAGAACGACGTATGATAGAATAAGAAATGATGATATTAGACGAGAATGTATGATTGAAAGAAATATCGTAAGTAAGATGAAAATAAATGCCCTAAGGTGGTTCGGCCACATAGAAAGAATGAGTGATGACCGTCTGACAAAAAAAGTATACAAGGCTGATAAAAGAGGAACGAAAAGTAGAGGTCGGCCAAGAAAAAGTTGGCACGATCACATAAATGGGATTTTGAAAGATGGTGATGTTAGAAGTAAGAATAATAGAAGAGCGTGTATGAGACGATGTATGGACGTGAATGAAGCGAGGAATGTATGTCAAGAGAGAGGAGTCTGGCGTTCGGTTCTCTCTGCCTACCCCAAATAGGGAAAATGGCGTGATGGTATGGTATTTTTGGCTTGTTTACCTACTTTTACCAATGTGTATGCAAATCGATTATTTTAAATGCAGCATATAGGCAAACATTGGATCCCTGTCGGGAGTCAATGATATTTTTGATGACTGGTCTTAAGCCCTGTAGGTGCTTTAAGTTCCTGGTTCTTCTATTATATTCCGATTTCGTCTCTATTGCGATGTTGCAAAATTATCAAAAATAAATTGGACCGAATTAGAAATGAGGATATTAGATGAGAATGTATGTTAATAAGATGAAAATCAATGCCCCAAGGTGGTTCGGCCACACAGAAAGAATGAGTGATGAACGCCTGACAAAAATACCAAGGAAGAGTTGGTACGATCGCATATGTGGACATTTGAAATATGGAGACGTTAGGAGTAAGAATAACAGAAGAGCGTGTATGAGACGATGCATGGACGTGAATGAAGCCAGAAATATAAGTCAAGATAGAGCAGACTAGACTTCAATTCTCTCTTCATATCCCAAACATGAATTTTTTACCTACACATATATAAGAGATCATTTCTCGTTATTTAAACAATGTACCTAACCAAACATATTTCATTTACTTCTAGTGTTTATAATTTTTTAGTGAACAATGGAAAACTAGAAGAAAATTCTAAATCAACATTCCAAGGAAAAATACAATTGCAGCACATAAATTACTGTTGTATAGGGGAACACTTGTAATTTAAAAATAAGAAAAAATCAAAAATAGCTTTATAAGGTCATAATTTTGCAGTACGTGGACGTGAAAAATTATCCTATGAGTTGAATTTTAGGCGAAAAATATCCTATAAGTTGAATTTTAGGCGAAAAATTATCCTATAAGTTGAATTTTAGGCGAAAAATTATCCTATAAGTTGAATTTTAGGCGAAAAATTATCCTATAAGTTGAATATTAGGCGAAAAATTATCCTATAAGTTGAAATTTTGGCAATAACTATATTACGATTCTTTAAGTTGAATTTATGACAAAACATGATCTCATTAATTATTAAGTTTGTTATTATTTATTTGGTAGAATTCCATTCTGAATATTATTAAAATGAAACACTGTGTTTGGATTCTACAATATATTTTATACTTATGCCTAGGCATAAGTATGTTTAAGATTCTACGTATATTTTTTTTAATTGGTCGATAGCTATTTCGCCATGTTAGGGCATCTTCAACACTGTTTTATTTTTTTAATCTAATTTAAAATGGATTTCTACAATGTAAAATATCCACAATTACTTGTAATAATAATAATGAACACTTCCTTGCACCCTGCGCAAGTGGCGAGTTTATTGCCGTATGGCATTTTTTTCCAACTAACCAGTGTTTCCAGCCCAGAGAAGCAATATTTGCGTGAGAAATAAATTGAAATAAATTTCTCCTCTGCTGGGAATTGAACCTAGAACGCCCGCACAGAAAGCAAGCGGCTTACCAACTGTGCCTGAACTTATTAGTTGAATTTTTGGCAAAACATGATCCTATAAATGTTGAATTTGGCAATATATGATCCAATAAGTTGAATTTTGGAACCCGGGATCTTAGGATCAGCATTCAGATATCTAACCAACTGAGCCACGAAGGCCGACAACGTCTTGTTTTAAAGTATACGACATAATTTTTAATTCAGTTTATTGGATCCAAGTTGTGTTTTTTGAAAAGGCTTTTTATCATCGAACGATTTTTTTAATAATACGTGATAAATAATATTGAATAAAAAAAAATAAACAATCATACCACAACCGTGAAATAAATGTAATTGAAGATTTTCAAAATTGTGTGACGAACATTCACTAGAGAAATGTTAAAAATACTTATGATATTTTTTGTAGAAACATATTTCCTGGAGATTTTTCGATATTTATCGTCTCAATGATCCAGACTGAAAAAACAATTTAAGGGGGGGACTGCTGCCAACGTACCTATTTTTCAATTTGATATACCATCATTATTTCATATCAAATCGTTTTGAAAACAAATAATTTAGATAGTTTGGGTATTGATAAAGAAAAATATATCTTTGTATTTTGAAAATCTTCTGTATAAATTCTTGTAGAAAAATATTGGCATACACCGATTTTCAACGTTATTTTTAATAAAATTTAAGGCGTAGTTCAACATATTTTTTTTTTAATTAAAGAAGACAAAAATATCTAGAAAAATATTATGTGACGTTGCATTAATGCTTCAGGTTTAGTAAATAAACCTAAAAAAGCAATTAGTTTCCATTCAGCGCCATTGCGAAATAATTTATATTTTTTTTATTAATTAATTTATAAAAAAAATATAAAGCTCTATACCTTAGAGTTATTTAGAAATTTAAGATAAATGTCAAAAATCGGGGTATGCTTATTATTTTCCTACAAGAATATATACAGAACATAATTAAAATGTTAAGGTATATTTTTCTTTATTAATTTCCAAACTAACTAGGTTATTTTTTTCAAAATGATTAGTTGTGTAGTAATGATGCAAATTCAAATTGAAAAAATATATAGGTACGTTGGGAGCAGTCACCCTCTTAATCCTGTCTCTCCTTTAGGACAATGTTTAAAAAAAATATAAATATGTAAGTACGTACCATGAAATATCGTTTCAGTCTTCTGTAACCTCTGCGAATCATTCTGTAGAAGCCTCTCGAGGGTTTGACGACAGTCTTGTCGTAGACGATCGTCGGCGCCTGATCTGCCGCCAGGGTCCAGTCCATCGAGGGGGAATTCAGCGCCGACTTGTTCGTGCTAGTCGAGCGGCTGGTGCTGAACCCCTCCGAGTCGCCAGCCTCCGATCCGAACCTTCGGTCGACGTCTGTGACGGAGCCCGCATCGAAGCTGCTGAAGGCCGCGAAGTCGTCGCGAGAGCGGACCGGACCTGCTACTCGGAGGAGCCCCCCGTCCCACGACGGGAGCGCCGACCTCATATTCTTGGAGACGTACTCCAACAGCACCTCGGACGGAAACTCCTCGATGGGCGCTTTGTCTCTCCGGCATGTCACTGAGCTCTTGAGCGCGTTGGCGTTTTTACTGACAATGTCTCCCAGCTTAAAGTGCGTAGTCACGTTATATACGTCGTTGTCGATCTCCGGGAAGCGCAGGTCGGTGCTGATGGTCACCTTGTCGTCCGACATCCAATCGTCCAGAGATACGTCTGCAGACACCACTATCGTGTCCCCCAGCAGAACAGATGTGACCTGAACGATGTCCTTGGGTGCATCAGAAACTATGGACTTGTCTTCATTGTTTTCAACAGGTGTAGTATTAATTTGTTGGACGTCCTCTATGGGGATTGGCTTCGATTTTGTTTCCACGAAAGGGTGGTTCGGCATTGGAGGCTTCGAAGCGCTGCACCTCGACAGCCTCTCCCAAAATTGACGAACAATTTGTATTTTGGGAATTTTTACCTTCCCTTTGTCTTGTTTCTTGTCGTACGTCTCCCAATCGAAAATTGGTTTCGCGAGGGACATATTGACCACCGAAGACACAAAACAAACACAATTGCTAAAAAAAGTATATGAAACTACAAAAAAATTATATGAAAATCCAAAAATAGTATATGAAACTCCAAAAAGTATATGAAAATTAAAAAAGTCACATTAATATAATATTAAAATGTCACAAAAACACAAAAAAAAACACAAGAAACATTGTAAAAAAAAATACTGAACGATATTAAAATTGACAATTTACACATGGATTTACTCAAATATAGTCACATCACGGTAGATAACTTAAATTTGAGAAGACTGACGAATAACTGGTAGTGTTTTGACAATATTTGGATTTTATACTATCCTAATTACCCCCTCCAGTCCGTCAGGTACTTAATTAGGGGTGTGTCGTATTTTTATAAAATGTACGCCGGTTCTCAAGCTGCGGTCCCCGTATCCAACGCCCACTTTTCAAATTTTATGTTGAAGACATTTTATAAAATATTTTTTTCTTTTTCTTATAGCTAATTTATTCCATTGATATTACATAGTTTTCGTTCTTATGTGTTTTTTAATGGCTCTTTGCAATGATTCAGGATAATTTCAATGACTCTGATAATTATTAATTTTGTTACTCTCTCTCTTCTATTTAAATTTTTACATACATACATACCATCACGCCATGTCCCTTACGGGATAAGCAGAGAGAACCGAGCGCCATACTTCTCTATTTTTACACACATTCCTACATCCATGCTTCCTTTACATCCATGCATCGTCTCATACATGCTCGTCGATTTTTCAAACTTTTTATGTTTCCTTCTTTCAAAATATCGTTCACATGGTCATGCCATCCCTTTCTGGGGGACCTCTGCTATTCACTCCCATCTCTAGCACCCATGTATATTTTTTTGGTCAGTTGTTCATCGTTCGTTCTTTCAATATGTCCAAACCACCTCAAGGCATTCACTTTCATTTTACTTATAATATCCATCTTTATTTTGCATTCTCACCTTATGTCCTCATTTCTTATTCTATCATATACTGTTCTATTACATACCTACTTTTTTATATTTTTGTATTATATAAATGAAAAACGAGAACTACCGCAGTATAATGGTTAATCGTTTGTCTTCTGTGGCAATGTCTTAGATTCGATTTATGGCGAAGAAGGCAATTCGTGGCTGAGTTTTATGTACAGGAAATACTTATTTGTTTTTTTTATATTTTTACTGACTCAAATGACATTGGATAACTCTTTTACATGGGTGTTCGTTACCTAATATAAGAAAGCACGACACATGCGCTTATTCCCACACACCAGTATCGTCTTTTTGCTGAATTTTATACGAAGTTTTTAAGTATTTGATTTGTTTAACCCTGTTGGGAGTCAATTGTGTATTTTTGACATTTTTTTAACATTTCCACAAAAAGATTAAGGGAATATTGATAAGGTAACTCAATAAGAAGGCATAATTGGCGAAAGTTGCGCGAGCGCACAAAGTGATCACGTAAGCCAACCGATTACAGGCTGTAAGCCCTGTAGGTTCCTTGAGTTCCTGGTTCTTCAATAATATTCCAACTTCGTCTCTATTGATATAATAAAAAAAATATCAAATTAATATTTGTATTAGTTCGTCAATACAATGACTAGTTTCGGGAGTACACCCCTCCCATTGACAGGTGAAAAATATGTTTATTTGTCATATGGAATAAAACCAAATCGCTTACAAATATTTTGTACGTGCATGCTTATTTCTAACAATTTATATTATTTGATGGGTCCCACTGTAAAAGAGTTTAAGAACAACTGTCGGGGCGGTGCTTAATTTGAGGGGTGGAGTATATATTTTTGACAATTTTGATTTATTGCTTTCAAAAATAAATCTTGCCAGTGAGTACCTACTATTCCTTCAGAAAAAAATTATAAATTATATTCATCCAAATTTTGTTTTCTTATATTATTATTTAGGTACTAAAAACATACAATACTTTTAAATTTAATTTATAAAACAATATGTATATTTATTTTATCGTTAAATTAAAATATTACTTAGGTATAATATATATTTTATTCAATTATACAATAAATAAAATATGGAATTCGTTCAAGTTGGTTTTTGAAAAATTAACAACTATAATAAATGCATATTTATTGAAAAAGTATATTTTATCGTAGGCATATAAAATGTACCTACACCTAATAATTTATCAATTTATTTAATTACATTTTCAACGCACAAAAATTACTTTATCAAAAAAATATATATTTGCGTTATAATATATTAAAGAAAATATTTAAAGTAGATATATAAAAGAAAAAGAAAAAAAATAATGCAGGTATAATACATTTTAGAAAAAGAAGAGTAAAATATAGACAATTTTAAAAAATATATAAGTTTAGGTAGGTGGTGGTAGTGCAGTTAGCGCCGTGGTTTAGTAATCCAGTGGTCGCGAGTTCGAATCCTGCCACGACCGATTTCGTTTAACTATAGTACAAGCAGTTATGATTAGTTTAGGGAATGTGCGAGTATGTGTAATTGTTACAAAGACATATTCATTAAAAAAAATAAGTAAGATTTATATCAAATATTCAACACAAAAAAATACTCAGAATAAATATTATTATTTTCTATAGGAAATGCCATTTTATTTCGACGACCATAATTTGTAGTCTACTTGTTTTGGACACTTCAACCAGTGCAAATCTTTATTTATTTATTTAAGTATCTCTTCAGGTAACATAATACAAAATATCCATTATTTAAAGATGTCTTTCTATAGGAAATGCCATATTATTTCGACGACCATAATTTGTAGTCTACTCGTTTTGGACACTTCAACCAGTGCAAATCTTTATTTATTTATTTAAGTATCTCTTCAGGTAACATAATACAAAATATCCAATATTTAAAGATGTCTTTACACAGACACATCATGACGAAACTCACAGTGTGAACTCTCTACATGATACCCGTTGAGAAATTGATGTAAAAAATACGCTTGATAATTGTGAAATCATGACACTCCACTATTCCATAGCGTGGAGAGCCAAAAGTATTATGAATACAAAAAATTAACAGTAGACGCAGTGTCATATAAATCTGCATATAAATAAAGTAGACCTCGTTATAAATAAACAAAATATATATATACAAAAAATAAAAAAAATTACAAATCCGCACTGAAAATATAATAAGTTGTTTCTCTAATATATATATTATATTAGCTAATGTATTTTTTTCCAATGAAAAAATGTTAACTGAGAAGCGTGTGATTTACGTCAGATATAATTTTAAATAAATTTATTCTCTGCCGGGATTCGAACCCATGACCCTGGTATACAAGCTTATCACCTCTGCCCCTACATTATTTAGCGTTTCCTGAAATAACCGCCCTTGCTTTTGTAAAACTCTCAACTGAAAATCATAATTTATTCAAGGTTTTAATAATTTAATAAAACTGCGGCTTTTAATCGACTTAAGCCTTGAAAATTTAAGTTCTTCGTAAACGCAGCTTAAAATCTCACATCATATTTTTATTAACGAATAACGTTCATCCCATCATCCCATCTATCCCGTCTATTTATTTATTTATATTTTTGTACTTAATATAAACACTGACGGGCTTATTGACATTAATTAGGCAATTTCTTTCAACCAACCAGATTACATGATATGGAAAAAATTATATATATACCCTACACTAATAAAAGATCGAAAGCTAAAAATATACATTACACTAAGATAAATATTAAAGACAATAAAAACATCAAAGCAAAAAAAGGATTGGGAAAGGACAAGGATAGGAAATCGGGATAAGGTGTTTAGGGATAAATATAGTAATATTTATACTTGGGGAGTATATTTGAACGGAATGGAAGAACTGATAAATATATTGCAAGAAACAGGCAGGTAATAGAATAAACAGAGCACTCAGACCAGTAATGTCCGATCCAAGCATCTCAAAGGAAGCCAAAATTGCAGTACACAATGCAATTGTAGTGCCTACTTTGATGTAGGTATGCCAGTGAAACATGGACGTGGCAAAAGACGCATGAAAGTAGAATAAATGCTGTGGAAATGAGATCACCAAGAAGAGTACCTATGTATGTAAAATAACGATATATGATAGAATGAAAAATGAGGACTTAAGGAGAGAATGCAAGATAAAGAAGAGTATTATACGAGCATGTATGAGACGATGCATGGATGTAAAGGAAGCTAGGAATGTGTGCAAAAATAGAGAAGTATGGCGCTCGGTTCTTTCTGATCACCCCGTAAGGGACATGACGTGATGATATGTATGTAGGTATGTAGTTTTTATTGAAATTACAAAGTACTCCGAATGACGTGCTAAAAATTCTGTGTTATGCACAGGGATGGACAGTGACGTATGTACGTTAAGCAGATCGGAGTGGCTAACCCAGTTTTTCTTATCATTAATATGATTTATAAGTACCTAGGTACGAAAATATTTCCAATTAATATTCCCTGTCAATCTTGTTTTAAACCTCCGTCATATTGTCGGCCTTCGTGGCTCAGTTCGTTAGGTATCTGACTGCTCATCCAAAGGTCTCGGGTTCGATTCCCAGTGGAGACACAGTTTTTAATTGTGTCCGTGAGAATAATATCGCAAGTCTCCAGAATGTGGCAACTTGTTCCATGTCAATAATATTGGTTTTCTAGATACCTAGAATACCAGGAAAGCATGTTAGTCAAAGGGGTAGTATCGAGGTATTTCAATGAAATAATCGCTTTTTAATGACGTTGTACTGAAAAACCCTCTATTAAAATTATTCTTATAATCACATGTTTCCTTGGTAAATGGGTGTACTATATTTTTGAAATATATACAATTGAAAAATGAACATTACTGCCCACAATATAAATAATGGTAAATATAATCCTTTCTAAATCCTTTGTGTCCATTCAATTAGTTATCGTTTATTGGGAAGTCCATAATATTTGAAAAGGAACCAATATTATTTGTCATTTTTGCCGCTGTGCCAAAAGAAATTTATCAAATTCGTGAAAACCATTCAGGTTTCTATACAAATGCTCGTCCCGTTGCAGCGGTTTAAATTATCGGCGAATCCAGGAAGACGCGACTTGCGATCCGCGAGCCAAAATTTTATAATAAAAATTATTGATAATACATATGTCGTCCATCGTGGCTCAGTTGGCTAATTGCTCAATCTATACTATGTTATGGCATCTTAGTTTGAAGAGGAACGTATAAAACCGTACTTAGTCCCATTGAAATAGCCCAGAAGAGTATCATTCGAGTTATTAATAAAAAACCTTTTAGATATCCATCTATATAATTCATTATTTTCTGAATTTGAAGTTTTTGATATTCGTCAGCTATACCTCAAAAAATTAATCATTTACTCACATAAGCTCAATATATCACAATATAGGTACCTACTCGAGTTGAAAATTCCTACAATATTAGACCCATCCCCAGAACTCATACCACGTTTGCTCAAAAACATTTTGATTTTATTTTACCTCGTATTTTAAACATATTTACAAAAGAATTAAATGGTTCTGAGATTTATTTATTTATTTTATTTTTAATATATTTTATAATACAAATCAATATATAAATTCACTAGTAATAATATTCATACATATTTTTCCCTGCAGTACCTCATCAAAAAGATTACAATCTTGTGCTTGATGAGGGAAGCACTTATAACAAAATAAAAAATATCAATACAAAGCAAAGTCAACATAAAAGTAAAAGTAATTAAATCAAATCATACATGAACAAAAAAAATCAAATAAACATGAAAAGGTTGAAAATAAATGAAAAAGAAGAATACTCAAATGAGAAAACATATCAGAATACATATTCAAACCAAAAAAAAAGAAAAACATGAAAATAATTGAAAAATGAGTAATATAGAATTATAGACGATTCAAATATATCAAAACACATATTCAAAAATAAAAAAAGAAAATACTGGAAATTGAAACAAATCAAAACAACAAAATCGAAAACTACTATTTTAGAAAGTTAAGTGCAATTTTAATTTATGTTTAAATTTTTTAAATTCTTTTATCTGCTTTAATTCATTTGGGAGGCAATTGAAAAATTTTATTCCCAAATAAATGTAGTTGTTTTGTAACTGTCCTGTATTACATTTGGGTATTTTAAAATCATTTTGGAATCGCAGAGACTTATTTTTTTCAATTTTTTGTATAACATTATCTTTGAAAATTTGCAAAATAGACACTTTTTTATAAATATTATCTACTTTGGGTACTTTGAACATGTCAAATAGTGTTGTAGTGGGGAAAGTGCGTGTTTTCTTAAGTATAACCTTTATGATTAATTTTTGTACAACTCTAACTTGGTTTAAAATATTGTCATATGCTCCTCCCCAACCAACGATTCCATAAATAAGCAAGGAATGGACCGTCGCATAATAGATGTTTTTTAGGTTTTTTAAATTTAATACATTTCTTAGTCTTTTGAAAATATAAATACATTTCCTTATTCGTTTAACTAAGTCACCTAAATGCGCTTTCCATTTCATGTTTTGGTCAATAATAATACCGAGGTATTTTATCTTTGAGGTTGGTCGTAGTGTTGAGCAAATTTCGCGGCAGTTGCTGGTGTTGCAATTATTATGATGTATGGTTATTTTCAAATCCAGATCTGTTTTCAGTTTATTAATAGAGAATGGGATAAAGTGTGTTTTTTCGGTATTTAATGATAGAAGATTCGTATCAAACCAGTTTTTTAACATATAAAGTCACTAAGAGATATATAATATAAAGTCACTGAGTGCTATGATAAATAAACTATCTTCTTGGATTCTCAACAAAGGTAGAATGAACATTGAAAATATATTTTTTAAAATCATGAAATGATTTAAAACCGTGATTTTATAGCTGTATATTATAATTTATATGTTTGATTTTATGATATGTTTTTATTGTGTGTTAGACATAAGTATGGACTGCGTCAGTTAAAACGAATAGAAAGCTATCCCGACCCAAGCACTGCTTAGTGCAATAGTTCTTATTCACTGGATGTTGGTAATGATAGATTGAATTCTTTTTGTCAGTGCCAAAATATAATAAATTGTCTATTTTTCATATTTTTTGTTATACTATGTTTCACTATTGTATTGTTGTAATTTTTTTTTGTATGGTTATTGTGGATTTTAATAAATAAATAAATAAAAGATATTTGATGGCTGAGAAAAGGGTCCGGCGTTCGTTCCTGGTGGAGACACATTATTTTTAAGCGACTCTAGAATGTGTCAACTTGCTTGTTATCGTGTACGTGTTCAATAATTGATATTTGACATAGAAATGATCTGATCTGATTCTATATTTTTATCTGGTTCTATATTTTTATCTGGTTCTATATTTTTATCTGGTTCTATATTTTTATCTGTGTATATATTTTTAACTGTTTCTATATTTTTATCTGGTTCTATATTTTTATCTGGTTCTATATTTTTATCTGGTTCTATATTTTTAACTGTTTCTATATTTTTATCTGGTTCTATATTTTTATCTGGTTCTATATTTTTATCTGGTTCTATATTTTTATCTGGTTCTATATTTTTATCTGTGTATATATTTTTAACTGTTTCTATATTTTTATCTGGTTCAATATTTTATCTGGTTGTATATTTTATCTTTGTTGTCATTAACTATTTTTAGTATTGTAACAAGTAAATGACTTATGCCGTATAGTGTGTAAATAAATAAAAAAAATACCTAAAATTAAGAATTAAAAATTAAATAAATGAAAAAGTTAGTGTGCTTCGTTTTGGCTCGCGTGTCCTCAGTTGTCGACGCCTTCTATACCGAGGTTAATGTCACATAGTCACATTTATCTACCTGCATTATATTTTTTCTTAATTGGTGGTTTATCCTAGGAATAACCTAGTAACTAGTAACCTTGACTAAATATATATGACAAAAGTATTGTTACCTGTGTTGATTATTAAAATTTGTGAGACAGGTAGTTTGTTCATAGGATTAAAATTAATGGCTTTATTACAATGCGGTTTCATTTTTATAACAATGGACTGAAATCGTACCTGCATTTTTATTAGTTTAATATGCACCTATACTTTGAGTAATTGTTTTTTGGAAAAAAAATTGTTCCTGGAAAGCAAAAATAATAATATTTAAAAACACGATATTATATTAAAACCGCTTAATACACTATGAATTTACATATTGTGTGTAAAGCCGGCCTGACACCAGGTAATATTACAACTCATTGTAATATTACCTGGTGATGACCTTTCGTGGCATGAACAGGTATCGCATGTTAGTAAATCTATTTTCTTTGCCCTACATTCACTTAATAAACTTAAAAATTTCCTTCCATTCCGTTGTAAAATAATTCTTGCTCAATCACTTCTTCTTCCATTGCTTGATTATGCCGATGTATGCTACTTGGATGCAAATGAAGTGCATCTCAATAAACTTGAACGTCTTCAGAATATATGTATCAGATTCATCTTTGGGTTGAAAAAATTTGATCGCATATCACCTTACCGCAATCTTCTTTGTTGGCCCAGGATACGCCAGCGGCGCAATATACACATTTTGTCACTATTGTACAATATTCTCTCGAACCCAAACCTGCCACAGTACCTCAAAAGCAAATTCACTTATTTATCCAGTCATGGACTTCCACTCCGATCTGCTGAATGTACAACACTTTCCATACCTATCCATAATACAGAATTTCTCAGTTCTTCGTTCGAAGTACAATCAGCAAGATTATGGAATAGCTTTAGTCCGGATATTGCGTCGTCTAACTCACTTAGTATTTTCAAGAAAAAACTAAAGAAGGAATATTTATCCTTGAACACCTGATCCCGATTTCCTCTCCTGTCCTTACCAAATCCTTTTTCTTGCTATGAATTATAATTTTTTTTTTGTTTTAATAGTATTTAAGTGTTATACGTATTTTCTTTGATTTCTTTTACTCTTTTTTATTTGCTGTTGTACATACACAATGTTGTCATACTTTGTAATCTGGTTGGTTGGAAGAAATTGCCTAATGGCAATAAACCCGCCAGTGTACACTATATTTGTTTATATTATGTACAAAAAGATGTATAATAAATAAATAAATAAAATAATTTGAACTGAAAATGTGACATTGTGCCAGACACGATATCATTTAAATGACTTAAAAATGTTATCACTCTTAAAACATTATATTGAAATTACATATCGATATTATAGCAATGATCTCTCTTCACTGTCAAATAACTTGCATTTTTGTGTGCATTAATGATTCTCGCTTGTTTTTTTATTACATTTTTAGTTTGATTACCTGTTTCGAAATATTATGAAAATCAAAGGAGACGATCTAGCATAAAATGTACGCGATCTTGATTGGATAGCAGAAAAAAATCAAGGAGTTTTTTAGCATATTAAACGAACAACTCTCATTTGAAGATCCATTTTCAAAGAAAAATGAGAATTTTTGAAAATAAATGGAATTTATTTCTAATACTTAAAACCATACATTCAAATGCCAAATATATAGTGACGCGAGAAGCAATATCCTAAAAACAAGTAGTAAGAACATTCCAAATCATAGCAATTATATCGTAGAACTCCGATGTGCCGATATTTTTTATGGCTAGGAATGTACGTCTGGATCAATCAAAAATCAAAATGAAAACGAAAAAAACTTTACAAAACATTATGAAATAAAAAAATATTTCTTCCCTTGCATGACGAATGATAATGTAGTAGATAAATAAGCATAGACAAAAGAGATACCTACACACTTTCAGTTCATATGACTTCAAAAATACTTTTCAACTCATATTCCAGATGAGTTGGAATATTACCTCGTGTCAGGCGGGCTTTAGTATGTTTTAACTATTGCGTGCGTTAAAGAGGGCTTATATGTGATTTAAAGTATCGGAAATCCCATTTATTTTTTTTATTTTTCACATTTTAAGAAATAACCCGACTTGAAATGAAAAAAGTTGTCGGTCATTCGCATTCATTTTATGCACTCTTTAAGGGGGAGACTGCTGCCAACGTACCTATTTTTCAATTTGATATACCATCATTATTTCTTATCAAATCATTTTGAAAAAAACAATTTAGATAGTTTGGGTATTAATAAAAAAAATAAATCTTTACTTTTTGATAATGTTCTGTATAAATTCTTGTAGAAAAACAATGGCATACCCCGATTTTCAACGTTTATCTTATATTTTTAATAAATTATAAAGCGTAGTTCAACATATTTTTTTTTAAATTAAAGAAGACAACAATATGTAGAAAAATATGATGTGACGTTGCATTAATGCTTCAGGTTTAGTAAATAAACCTAAAAAACATTTATATTCCATTCAGCGCCATTGCGAAATAAAAGTTTTTTTTGGTTTATTTAATTAACCTGATGGATTAATGCAACGTCATATCATATTTTTCCAGATATTTTGATCTTCTTTAATTAATAAAAAAGCATAATGCTCTATATATTTTAGTTTTTTAGAAATTTAAGATAAATGTCAAAAATTGGGGTATGTTTATTATTTTCCTACAGAACATAATTAAAAAGTTAAAGTATATTTTTCTTTATTAATATCCAAACTAACTAAGTTATTGTTTTCAAAATGGTTCGTTTTGTAGTAATGATGCAGATTCAAATATAAAAAAATAGGTACGTTGGGAGCAGTCACCCTCTTAAGCATATACATGATTTATTTCTCTACGACATATGGAGTAATTTTAAAAATGCTGTTAGAACGGATATTTTCTTTATTTATTTTATAAAAGGGTACATGGACAGACATCCAGCTTGAAATTTTGATAAAAAGAAAACAATATTGTCTATTATACTAGTTGCATGTAACACATGAGATCCATCTGCCGATGTCGATAGTGTGTACAGTTGAAGAATACGTACCAAACTATAAACCGTTAAATCCAAATTATTGAATATTTTAAGATATTTCGTTTTCTATACAAATCGAGTAGCTAGGTGTGTCAAGAAAGGATAGTATGGAGATCAGTCCTTTCTTCCTACCCAGAATATGAAAACAGAATGATGGTATGTGTGTATGTTTGGAGATTGTATCAAGCTTTTGAGTCACCTTAGATATTGTGTATAGGCCACTGCCATACAAATTGTATGAAGCGATGTCGTCACTGTCGTCAATAAATTCATCATAAAAAAAATCTTTATAAAAAAGTTTCCCGTTTGAGAAACTCTGGAATTATTTTGAAAAAACAAAATTTGTAATTTTGTATTTGTCTATATCATTCTATACTTACCAATTTTCAGCGTTTCAGTATTTATGGTTTTTGAGATATATGGAAAAATAAAGTAAAAATTCAAAATTTGATAACTTTTATAGTTAGAATTTTTGTTTCAATCTTGGGGGCAAGTCCGGTCCAACCGGCGAAATCAAAACCCTCGTGATTACCCATATCATGGATATCATAGGGAGAATGAATGAGGAGCGCCTGACGAAGAAAATATACAGAGCGGAAAGGAATGGAATGAGAGGTCGGGGACGCCCAAGAAAGGGATGGCACGTCCATGTGAACGAAATTTTGAAAGACGGAAATGTTAGAAGTGTGAGTAATAGACGAACATGTATGAGACGATGCATGAATGTGGACGAGGCGAGGGATGCGTGCCAGGATAGAAAAATGTGGCGTTCGGTTCTCTCTGCCTACCCCGCAAAGGACATGGCGTGATGGTATGTATGTATGTATGTCATATGGAGTTCTATGACATATAAAAATATTATAGAACTACATTTAATAATTATATCCATGATATGGGTAATCGTGGGGTTTTGATTTCGCCGGTTGGACCAGACTTGCTCCCCCAGGTTTCAATCATTTTGTTTTGATTGAAACAAAAATTCTGACTATAAAAGTTTTGTAGACCTATAATTTTTATAGGTCTAAAAAATTCACTAAATTCATTCTTTATAAAAACTATACTTACTTCACTAAATTCGCTACTAAAATTTACTAAATTCATTCTTTATAAAAATGGTTAAAAACGTTCGAGTTAACTACCGTGTGTAGAGGCTTAATTTTTTTATAGAAACATTTTATATTTTCATTTTAAATTATGCTCTCACGTACTGGAAAATTTATTTTTTTAATTAAAAAAATGTATAAATAGAAGTAGACTTTATTTACTTGAATAAATTATATCAATAATAAATTGATTGCACACGGTTTGGGCTGTATTTAGATGACACAAAATTTGAAAGTGCTCTGTCTACATGATTCCCGTTGAAAAATTGACGTAAAACTGTGAAAAGAGAGTACAAAATATATGTTGTCCTGAAAACAGGTGACATTAATCAAGGAAATGTATTAGGAAAACATAACACATTATAGATATAATCTTATTTGTTCCTATCACAAAAATTATCAGTATATAATAACAATTTGATAAGATTAACCCACATTGTTTTCAACGTATCTACTGTCCTTAGTTATGTATGTATGTATATCATGGTAGAATTTAATTATCTGTATGAATCGACAGTATTAAGCCAATACGCGTGTATGAAGGAACATTTTGTATGGTGTAGTGGACTTTTTGCATACCAAAAACACGAGGCTTTGTAGCATATGTATATGTTCTGTAATATATGGATGAATTTTGAATCAGAAGAACATTTTGTCTGTTTTTTTGTTTGTCTGTGTCCCCCCCCCCCCTTATAACTTTTGATCCGCTCAATTCACAGAGCCAAAAATTTCAGAATATATACATAGTAATAGGCTTACAAATCATTTATACTAAGAATTTTGAAAATTTGTTTCAGTCAGGGGTTATCAACTTTTGAATTATTACTTTATTTTCCATATATCTCAACAACCATATAAGCGAACATCCTGAAAATTGGTATAAATATAGACGAATACAAAATCTTAAATTTGTTTTTTTTTAAATATTCCAGAGTTTCTCAAACATTTTTTTATGATAAATTTATCTGTTTAACTGCCTATATTTCCAAAGTTTTTAAAAATATCGAAAATAGCCGAAACACCCCAACTAGATAATTTAATTTTCTTTACATTGTAGTTGTTCATCTTAAACTTTTTCTAACAATTTTGATACATATTGAATTTAGTGACGACATTGTTTCATACAATTTGTAAGGCAGTAAACACTACACAATATCTTACTCAATAGTTTGATACCTAATTAATCTACAACCATACATCATGCTGTTTTCATATTATGGGTAGGAAAAAAAAGACTGACCTCCATATCCTGACATGTTTTATATTATAGAAAACAAAATATCTTAAAATATTTATTGATTTGTTTAGTGTTTATATTTTGGTACGTATTTTTTTAATTATGCATACTATCGATATTGACATTTGGACCTCATGTGTTACATGCAACTAGTTAAGAATAAATTCTATCTTATCTGTGCGATAAAAAGGGACAGGGGTACGCGTGTACGCTTTGCGTACTAATGAGAGGGAAGCGCTCAATGTTAATTTTCATTGTCTCCCAAGAAAATATTCGTCCCGAAATACCAGGAGCGCATAATACCGAGAGGGTGTTTGACGTTGTCTCTCCTCTTTGACTGCGATGACAGCAGCGGGCGGTGAGGTGCGCGGTATCGACCGTGTAGCGCATGCGCTCCTGATACATCACGTGTGACGTCATACAATCAAACCCTTATTATAATAATAATAATAATAATAAACACATATATTTGGAACTAGCCCACAAACATAAACTTATCGAAACACACCCCAAGTGGTATCAATACACACCCCCAGCTGTAACAGAAAATGATAACTACAAACTATACTGGAATAGAGACATAATCACAGACAGAACAAACCTACATAACCGACCAGACATTACATTAATCGACAAAATACATAAACACACATATCTAATAGAAATATCGATACCAAATACAGCAAATCTACAAAAGAAACATTTAGAAAAAATAGATAAATACATACCTTTAGCAGAACAGATAAAATCACAGTGGAAACAAGAAAAAGTAACAATAGTCCCAATAATATTATCGTCTACAGGCATCATACCAAAAACTCTCCAAAAAAATATAGACATACTAAAGTTACCCCCATACGTAATCACCAACATACAAAAAACTACAATTATCAACACATGCACAATAGTCAGAAAATTTCTACAGGTACCACTTTAAACAACTACACACAGACACACAAACACATAGCCTCACAACTTGAGTACGCTCCGTTGTGAAGGAAATTACCGGATCATAACCGAGATCAATCTACGTATAATAATAATAATAATAATAATACACACATACACACAAACTAATAAATAAACATGTACGTAGGTATATAATACGATACGATAAATATGTGTTAACCCGCCTTATAATATAATAGTTTGATCGAGTGTGAAAATGCGATGATTGAAAATGTCGAATTCACCGATATGCCATTATGCTCTCCTGATACTGCGTGAGATCGGAGAAACCTTTGCAATAAATAAAATGTTTGACTAATAATAATAATAAAGTATGTAAACGAGACATGGACACGTACAAAAGACACATGCAATTAAATTTAGTTTATCGATCGATATTTTTTTATAAACTCCATATTGTACTTTATAATAAAATACCTACTTGATATTGAAACATTATTACGCAATACCAAGTAGGTATTTAGGGGTAGTGAGGAGTAATTACTCCTCACTTTAGTGGGGAGTTATGTATTGGCAATTTTTAATGTTATTTTTTTTACTGCAGATTTAAATGTAGTATCGTGCCGAGATTGTATTCTGAAAGTTTCATCACAATGTATCTGTGTGTGTGCTGTGTGCTATGTACGGCGTGTTTGTTCTACTTTATCAATTATAGAATAAAGTACTTATTCGATTATTTTCAAATTTTGCAAATTTGTATATCTAATACTCGCTAAGACCCCATTAGTTTTTTTAACTGTCAAATATTTCAAAGTAACCCCAAGCTCAGGGAAACATAAAATTCGATATTTTTATTTTCAAATTGGCAAAAAGAGACACCACTTTCATAAAATGGTATTGAAAAATCATCAAGTGTTGATAATAAAATATTTAAATCAACTCATTTCATTTAACAACGCAAGGTATATTGTCTGAATAATGTTCTACAAGGCCGAAACCAGTTGTAATAGTACAATATAAGTTATGTAATATATACATACAAACCATAACCATGTCCTAACGGGGTAGGCAGATAGAACTGTACGCCATATATTTCTATCTTGGCAGGTATCCTTCGCCTCGTCAACATTAGTATATCATTTTATACATTTTCGTCTGTTGTTTGTTTCTTTTTCACTCTTCCAAAATGTCTTTAACATGATCGAGCTATCCTCTTCTTGGACTGCACTGACCTCTCATTCCATTTCTGTCCGCACTGTATATTTTCTTCTTCAGACGCTCCTCATTCATTCATACCATGTGGACAAACCATCTCAATGTGTTCATTTTCATTTTATTAATGACACATTATTTTACATTGTTCTTTAAGTCCTCATTTTTATCCAGTCATAAATCGTCTTGTTTCATATATCATTCTTCTCAGCGATCTCATTTCAACTGCGACATGTACCAGTGACAGATTTGCGGGTGTGCATTATTTTATAATGGTTGTGTTATTTATTTGGTCGACCTTACCTTCTTATGTATTCAAACACCAAGTTTTTTTGTCGTTCATTCATCGTTCTATTTAATATGAATGTTATTAAATCGATTATGTAATAGAAATTCAAAAATCATTGTTTTTCACAATTCTCAACTTAGAAAATCGACATATTTTATAATATACATATATCTCTTGTTTCAGGTGAGTTCGTCCATCATCATTTTGACAAATTTGTTCTAAGATAAATTCGCATCAAAGGTAAGTTAATTCATTACTATATCACCGTTTTATGATTCAGTTAGATTATAATATCTCAAGGCGGACGTTCAACATCCACCAAGCAAGAGTCGCCTTCAACAGAAGATCAACAATTTTTGAATCCCCTAATATTTCTATCAAAATTAGGAAAAATTTGATCAAGACTCTTGTCTGGAGTGTACTGCTATATGACTGTGAAACATGGACCATCATCCAACGCGAAACGGGAAGTCTGTCTGCGTTTGAGATGTGGTGCTACAGACGCATTCACTGGTCAGAACACATCAGCAACGACGAGGTAATAAGTAGGGTTGGAGAGACAAAGCAAATTATGAAAAGAATTACCCAACAGAGAACAACTTGGATAGGCCACAACATCCGGCACCCAGGCCTGCTTTTTACCATCGTCGAAGGAATGATTGATGGGGGTAACTGTAGACGTCACCCCAGAAACAACTATATAGACCAGATAATCGGTGACGTGCGCTGTAGCAGCTACAAAGAGATGAAGAGACTGGCGGACGATAGAGTTAGGTGGAAAGATCGAGTGTTACTAGGAATGTGACCCAGAAGAAGAAGATATTATTAGAGCGGTGTATTTTGAATCTTGTTTGTCAAGAAAACAAAGCCGTTTTCAGTTTTTTTTATAAGAAGTGCTCCTGATTAAAGCACTGCGAACATGAGTCAATCTCTTCAACTTAAAAAGACCACTCACACCAAAGGCGCTTTGTTGACTCTGTCCAACTCCTTTAGGGAGTTTGTTAATCTGTGATCCAGACGACCTGAGAGTGACGTGCTTCCCAGAAATCTTTTTCTCTGACACAGCTCTTGGGTTGATGTATAAAATTTTCGTATGTAAATAATACTCGTAGATTCGAGATATATACGAGAGTAGGTTCCTACGAGAAATGATATCGTTTATATTGAATTGAATATATTTTCAATTTTCTGCCTTCCTGGTATTTATTCTGCCTGATTTATAAATTGTCGTTTTAAGAGGGCATATAACGCTAGTGATTGAAAACATGATATATTACTTGTTCCATGTAATACATGAGATCCAACTGTCGATAGCGATAGTATGTATAGTTGAAGAATAAAAATCAAACTATAAACCCATAAATCCAAATTATTGAAAATTTTAACACATGTTGGTATGTATGTCAAGATAGGACAGTATGGAGGTCAGTCCTCTTTTCCTTCCCGGAATATGAAAACAGCATGATGGTTCTGTATGTATGTTTGGATATTAAAATCCTATCAAACTATTAAGTCTTCTTACATATTGTGTATAGGCGACTGCCATATAAATTGTATGAAGCGATGTGATGTCGTCACTAAATTCAATTTAGTGATGTCATAACTAAATTCAATTTTTATAAAAAATGTTAAAAAAAATTTGAGATGTACAAATACAATGTTAATATTTTTTATAGAAAATTAAATTATCCATGGGGTGTTTCGGCTTTTTTCGATATTTTTAAAAAGTTTGGAAATATAGGCAGTTAAACTCATAAATTTATCATAAAAAAAAATATTTTTCTAAATAAAAATGTTTGAGAAACCCTGGAATTTAAAAAAAACTAATTTGAGATTTTGTATTTGTCTATATTTATACCAATTTTCAGCGTTCTAGCTTTTATGGTTTCTGAGATATATTGAAAAATAAACCAAAATTTCAAAAGTTGATAACCCCTGACTGAAACAAAAATTCACAATTATGAGTATAAAAGTTTTGTAGTCCTATAACTATTTATATATTCTGAAAATTTGGGCTCAGTAAATTGAGCGGATCAAAAGTTATAAGGGGACACACACACACAGACACAGACACAGACACAGACCCACACACACACACACACACACACACACACACACACACACACACACACACACACACACACACACACACACACACACACACACACACACACACACACACACACACACACACACACACACACACACACACACACACACACACACACACACACACACACAGACACACAGACACACACACACAAAACTCACATAAAATGTTCTACTCCGAATTCTGAGTAAATCCATGTATTGGAACATATATGCTGCGAGGCCTCTAGTTGGTGTTATTAGCATGCAAAACGTCCACTACACCATACAAAATTTTCATTCGTACACGCATCTTGGCTTAATAATGTCGATTCATTAAGAGAATTGAATTCTCATGAACGAATCGACAGTTGGAATACATGTATGGGAACATATATGCTGCGAGGCCTCTAGTTGGTGTTATAAGCATGCAAAAAGTCCACTACACCATACAAAATTTTCCTTCGTACACGCATCTTGGCTTAATAATGTCGATTCATTAAGAGAATTGAATTCTCATGAACGAATCGACAGTAAGAATACATGTATGGGAACATATATGCTGCGAGGCCTCTAGTTGGTGTTATTAGCATGCAAAAAGTCCACTACACCATACAAAATTTTCCTTCGTACACGCATCTTGGCTTAATAATGTCGATTCATTAAGAGAATTGAATTCTCATGAACAACTCGACAGTTGGAATACATGTATGGGAACATATATGCTGCGAGGCCTCTAGTTGGTGTTATTAGCATGCAAAAAGTCCACTACACCATACAAAAATTTCCTTCGCACACTCATCTTGGCTTAATAATGTCGATTCATTAAGAATATTGAATTCTCATGAACAACTCGACAGTTGGAATACATGTATGGGAACATATATGCTGCGAGGCCTCTAGTTGGTGTTATTAGCATGCAAAAAGTCCACTACACCATACAAAATTTTCCTTCGTACACGCATCTTGGCTTAATAATGTCGATTCATTAAGAGAATTGAATTCTCATGAACAACTCGACAGTTGGAATACATGTATGGGAACATATATGCTGCGAGGCCTCTAGTTGGTGTTATTAGCATGCAAAAAGTCCACTACACCATACAAAATTTTCCTTCGTACACGCATCTTGGCTTAATCCAACTGTCGATTCGTTCATGAGAATTCATAAAAGAATTGAATTCTCATGAACTAATCGACAGTTGGAAAACCGCCTAATACACTATGAAGTTACGTGTTAGTAAAGGTTACTATACTTATAGGCATATAACGCTAAATCTTGTGACTGAAAACATGATATATTCTTCTTCTTCTGGGTCACAATCCTAAGATTGGTCTGCACCAAACACTCGATCTTTCCACTTAACTCTATCGTCCGCCAGTCTCTTCATCTCTTTGTAGCTGCTACAGCGCACGTCACCGATTATATGGTCTATATAGTTGTTTCTGGGGCGACCTCTACAGTTACCCCCATCAATCATTCCTTCGACGATGATAAAAAGCAGGCATGGGTGCCGGATGTTGTGGCCTATCCAAGTTGTTCTCTGTTGGGCAATTCTTTTCATAATTTGCCTTGTCTCTCCAACCCTACTTAGTACCTCGTCGTTGCTGATGTGTTCTGACCAGTGAACTTTAGCCATGCGTCTGTAGCACCACATCTCAAACGCAGACAGACGTCCCGTTTCGCGTTGGCTGATGATCCATGTTTCACAGCAGTACACTCCAGACAAGAGACTTGATCAATTTTTTCCTAATTTTGATGGAAATGTTAGGCCGTTAGGGGATTCAAAAATTGTTGATCTTTTGTTGAAGGCGACTCTTGCTTGGTGGATTCTGCTTTTGATGTCTGCTGTTGAACGTCCGTCTTAAGATATTCTGCTTCCCAGATATATAAACTCTTTCACCTGCTTAATTTCGATGCCTCCCGCCTTTCGATGATATTAAAACCGCCTATACACTATGAAGTTACGTGTTAGTAAGAGTAACTATACTTATAGGCATATAACGCTAAATCTAGTGACTGAAAACATGATATATTAAAACTGCCTAATACACTATGAAGTTACGTGTGAGTAAAGGTTACTATCGCGTGCTTGAAAAAGGGTTTATAACTACATGATTTATTAATGGAAACCTTATTTTTTACATTTTAAGAACAAACCTGACTTGAAATGAAAAAACTTTATCTGTCATTCACTTTGATTTTATGCACTCTTTAAGCACACAAAAGATTGATTTCTCTGTGGCACAAAGTTATGATGTAGTAAAGAAATTGCTATGAAAGGATATTCTTAATATCTTTTTTAAAGGAATTTATGCTAAATTTCAAAGTTGTGTGTCGAACATTCACTAGACTAGTGTCAAAATACTTCAATGCGTTATTTGAATTAATGTGGTCTCTTAATTGTGTTTTCTCAAATTATATAATCTTCTTTGTATAGTTATTGGACCACATACAATAATTCCTATACATAAATATATTCCGTTATCTAAACGAGAATACGAAATTTAAATTCAAACATTTTTGTGTCACAAATAATACAATACAGTCCGTGTGTGTCCGTTCTCCAAACGATTTTTTTTACTAGTTGCATGTAACACATGAGATCCAACTGTCGATAGCGATAGTATGTATAGTTGAAGAATATGTACCAAACTATAAACCCATAAATACAAATTATTGAATATTTTCAGATATTTTGTTTTCTATACAACATATATTATGTAGGTATGTATGTCAAGATAGGATAGTATGGAGGAAGTTCCTTTTTTCCTACCCAGAATATGAAAATAGCATGATGGTATGTATGTATGTTTGGAGATGAAGTATCAAACTATTAAGTCTTCTTACATATTGTGAATAGGCGACTGCCATACAAAATGTATGAAGCGATGTCGTCACTAAATTCAATTTTTAAAAAAATTGTTAAAAAAAAATTGAGATCTTCTACTACAATGTTAATATTTTTTATAGAAAATTAAATTGTCTAGTTGGGGTGTTTCGGCTTTCTTCGATAAGTGTATAAGTTTTGGAAATATAGGCAGTTAAACTCATAAATTTATCATAAAACAAATATTTTTCTAAATAAAAAATGTTTGAGAAACCCTGGATTTTTTTTGAAAAAGTAAATTTGAGATTTTTTATTTTTCTATGTTTGTACCAATTTTTAGCGTTCTAGCTTTTATGGTTTCTGAGATATATGGAAAAATAAAATAAAAATTAAAAAGTTGATAACCCCTGACTGAAACAAAAATTCCGAGTATAAAAGTTTTGTAGGCGTGTAACTGTTTATATATTCTGAAATTTTAGGCTCTGTAAATTGAGCGGATCAAAAGTTATAAGGGGGGGACGGACACAGCACACACACACACACAGACACACACACAGACACACACACACACACACACACACACACACACACACACACACAGACACACAGACACACACACACACACACACACACACACACACACACACACACACACACACACACACAGACACACGAAATGTTCTACTCCGAATTCTGAGTAAATCCGTGTATGGAACATATATGCTGCGAAGCCTCTAAGTTGGTGTTTTTTGACTTCAAAGTTGGAAAAGCCGTGAAAAAAGTAGACCTCTCCATACAATTCTCGCGTATTCTGGCTTGATACATTGTCGATATGTTAAGAGAACAAAGTTCTCCTGAACAAATCGATAGTTGGATTAAAAAAATACGAGCGTGTATGAATGTGTGCCAGGCGATGAATTTATGCAGACAGAAGTGTATGGCGCTCGGTTCCTTCCGCCTATCCGAATAAAAGGGACATGGCGTGACGTTATACAACAAGAAATGCCACAAAGAAATTAATACAATAATAGTCTTACTTTTAGATGTGTGGTGGCAGAGCGGTTAGCGCGCTGGGTTTGTAATACAATGGTCGCGAGTTTGAATCCTGCCACGACCGATTTCGTTCACCTATACTACAAGCATTTATGCTTAATCTAGGGAATGTATGAGGACGTATATATACTTGTTACTACAAGGACATATTCATTAATTAAAAAAAAAATTTAAAAAAATGTCTGGGTCTCAATAGGTTTAAACTAAAATTAGAACGTTTTGACAGTTGATTAGACTAAAATGAATAGGGAATTAGACTGATTCGTGACCTACTTGGAGTAAGAACGTTCCTAAATAGGAACGTAACTATTTTAGCGTTATAGAATGCCCTATTCCACTTACATAAATACATACTTACATACATACCATCACGCCATGTCCCTTGTGGGGTAGGCAGAGAGAACCGAACGCCACATCTTTCTATCCTGGCACGCATCCCTCGCCTCATCCACATTCATGCATAGTCTCATACATTTTCGTCTATTGCTCACACTTTTAACATTTCCGTCTTTCAAAATTTCGTTCACATGGTCGTGCCATCCCTTTCTTGGGCGTCCCCGACCTCTCATTCCATTCCTTTCCGCTCTGTATATTTTCTTCGTCAGGCGCTCCTCATTCATTCTCCCCATGTGACCAAACCATCTCAATGTGTTCTATTTCTTTCTAGTAATGACATCTTTCTTCATCTTACATTCTTTCCTTATGTCCTCATTTCTTACCCGGTCATACATCGTTCTACTTACATTAAGTGGAATGAAGAAAAAACACAAGCCTGAAACCTGCCACAGTATTTCAAAAACAAGTTCACTTATTTATCCAATCATGGACCACTCCGATCTGCTGAACGTACAACACTATCCATCCCTATCTATAATACAGAGTTTCTCAGCTCTTCGTTTGAAGTACAATCAGCTAGACTATGGAATAGTCCAAGTCCGGATATTGCGTCGTCTGACTCTGTATTTTCAAGAAAAAACTAAAGAAGTAAAGGTGGGTTCATATTATTGTGTTGTGTTGTGTTGGGGAGCTATCTGTCGTGTCGGGTGAGTGTTTATATTATTGTGTTGTGTCGTGTTGCAATGTGTCGCATTTTCAGATCATTGTGAATTGAGCCGTGGTTAAGTGCTATGTTTTTCTAGGATACAGACGATTCTTCTTAAAAAAGAAAAGAAGATATTGGGTCAGGGGCGCATTTCTCTGTCTCGATAGAGATTCAGAAATTAGAAAGGGATAAAAAAAGATTTCATAGATATTTTATACTGACTAAAATACAATTTGATCAAGTTCCAATTTAATTGAAATGGATATAAAAAAAAAGGAACGGCAAGTTTCGCCAACCTATAGGAACAAAAGAAAGACCGATTTATTTAATGTCTTTGCTATTTCCTCTCAAACAGCATATTATCTTATTGCTTGGTCCTTATACTCCTTGGATTTTGTGTCATATAGAATTTTAAATTGTCTTACTCGATAAGTTCGTCGGAAATTTTTAAACAGAATGACACTATACAACCACATTCATTTTTTTTTGTTTAAAAATTATTATATACTTTTTGTTTATACAAGATGTATTAATTTCTATGTGTTTTTATGTCTAAATAAAATTTACTATTATTATTATTATTATCGAGTATAACCGCGTTGACTGCTATATTCACATTAGTGTGGTGTGTTGTGTTGCGACAGATCCCCCACCACCTCTGTGGCGCGATCGGGTATCCATCGATTGCCGACACGACAGAAGCGCCACAACACAATGCAACACATTAATGTGAATCTAATCATACTAAATGAATGAAACTGATAACATTCTGTCTCGCCACGACACACCACGACACAGTAATGTGAACCTAGCTTTATATTTATCCCTGAACACCTGATCCCGATTTCCTCTCATGTCCTTATCATATCCTTTTTATTTTTTTTTTTGTTTTAATTTTATCTTATAGTGTCATAAATATTTTCTTTGTTTTTTTTTGCTCTAATTCTTTTGTTGATGTCCATAAATAATTTTGTAATACTTTGTAATCTGGCTGGTTGAAAAAAATGCCTAATGGCAATAAGCCCGCCAGTCTACTGTATATTTCTTTATATTATGTACAAAAAGATGAATAGATAAAAACGCTTTAGTAAAAAAAAAGCGTTCTCAAAATGTTATAGAATCGGACGTATTGTTATAAAATTTCTTATACTCAACATTTGTTTATGCTTCGGCCAGAATCTGTCCATCCAACTAATGGACTGACTACAACGTACGTTTTACCAAATTTATTATAATTGAATGTCGTATTGTATTACCAACCCACCCCTGTACAATACCACATAGGTAGGTAATAATACCTAATAATATTATTATGTAATATTAGGGCAATACCGAAATATCGACTATGGTAACGTTTTAATATTCATGTCCTCAATGTGAACTTTTATTGTCACGTAATCTATTTTACATATTAACCACCCACGTCCATTATTGTGACATAATATTTATTTTTTAACTTCACGTACAATAATTTCATAATTATTTTTTAATTTCATAATTATGTATTAGCTCATTTATGGCTTTTAAAATAAATATATATAAACTAGCGGACCCGACAGACGTTGTCCTGCACGAACGTTGGTTTGCCTGTTATCAGCTAGTTTAACAAACATAAAAACACCACACGCTATCCCGACATATCCCACAGCGACAGGTGTGCGGGTGTAGATTACCTTATAGAATCACGACACATGCGTGTATACCCATATATCAGTGGGTCACATATCTTGCCTCACCTCAACATAAAAAAGGCAACATTCATAAAAGGTAATGAACTAACTATATATGTAAGATGTATTTGTTGCCTGTTAAAGTTTCGATTATCCGGCCCTGATAATGGCAATAGAAACAATTAGATCCTGCGCATCAGTTTTGCTACTCCCTCTCTCATCAGATAGTGTGAACGTTGGGAAAAAACATCGTTTTAATGGCATAACCAACATTTACATAATATTATGACATATCGAAAGCAATTTCGCCATTATTCTAAATGCATATTCCGAAAATATTTATAACGATTGAGATTTTTATATAATTCGTTTTTGTGAATCTAATCCATTTCGGGACTCACACAAACACACATAAAAATTTTCATCATTATCGGTTCAGCCGTTTAGAAGTTCAGTGACATACACACCTACAGAAGAATTATATGTATAAAGATAAAATGTGTAAATTTACAGAAACAACTGTTTACAGTGTATTTACAATGGTTATATTAGATACATTAATTAATTTATAAACCTTTTCTTATCACTTAACTCTCCTATTTATTCAGCAATATCAAAATTTATCTTAATCGATAATATTTATTTATTTATTTATTTATTTTATTTAACAGTTTGTCAACAGCTATATAAAAAAATACAGATAAACATTTTACATTTAAATGAAGCCAATTATAGACGAACATTATATAATTATATTATACACTGGTTAAGAGTAATAACAAAGTTTTTAACTAAGTTAATTGAAACCATCTCGTTACTGCAGAATCCACGCAGTAAACACACAGTACCCACCTACGTGTATATAAATAAATAAATGTGAAATAGCCAAAGAATATTCACGCGGCTACACGCAGGTAAATACTATATAGGTATAGTTTTATGGCCCCAGTCAAATTTGTGTTATTTGAAATTAGCTAATTCGGTTGGGCGGGTGACCTATCTCCAGCAACGAGTGGCTTCAAATAAGTACAAAAAAAATAATATATTTATACAGAAGAAAAATAGATAAAAGTTAGAGCACGTGTGCGTGTGTGTATAAGGGTGTGTGTATAATGTGTGTGCGTGTGTGTGTGTGTGTGAGAAGAGAGTTTTGTTTATTGTATTGAAATTAAGGAGCCGGAGAGGAATTATGAAGAATTGCTATGATTTGTTGCTTAAAATTTGTTTTATTTAATATGAAAGGGTCCATTGAGCTAAAGTGGAGGTTATAAGCATGGCAACTTTGGTTTATAAATGAGTTTTTGAAGGAGTTTGTTTTGAAGGTAGAAATTTTAAAAAGTACAGTGTCTTGTGGGTCTTGCAGGGACTCTATAGTTAATTAGTCTTGTTAGTTCAGGGCAGTTAAGCATATTATTTATTATTTTGTAAAGGAATAGAGCATCGGTTAGAGTTCTTCTGTTTTCGAGACTCATAATATTATAGGTTTGTAGGCTGGTGTAGTAGTCGTTTACATTTGAAATACCAAATCGGTAGTTTAGCTGTTTTATAAATAACTTTTGGATTCTTTCAATCCTATTTTTATGTATATGGTAAAATGGGTTCCAAATGTTTGACGATGATTCAAGATGACTACGAACGAGAGCATAGAATAGTGTTATATACGTTTTGCGCTCTCGGAATTAATCTGGAAGTCGTAATATTCACTAATATACAGGGTTACAGGGTAAGTCGTACTGAATATTAAAGGACGTTATTATTCAGGTCATTTCTGATGGATTTGATCCTATAATATGTTGTCCGAAACTTAACCGTTATGGAGATATTGAATTTTAAAGATTAAAAATTTTTTTTTACTATTTTATCAATTTTTTACGGATTAGAGGTCTTAGGGTCTGTTTTTTATGTATCTAGTTAGAGGGCATGTTAATTAATAAAAATGATTAACAAAAACTGAACCTTCTACTAACAGTTTAAAAAGACAGCTCGACAACAGTTAGAATTAAAGAATTATCACAAAGTGTTTTTAACTTTGAAGCGCTTTATTTGAAAAAAAAATTATGGAACTTATTCTTAAATGATTTTAAAATACCCAAATGTAATATAGGACAATTACAAAACAACTACATTTATTTGGGAATAAAATTTTTCAATTGCCTCCCAAATGAATTAAAGCAGATAAAAGAATTTAAACCTAAATTAAAATTGCACTTAACTTTCTAAAATGGTAGTTTTCGATTTTGTTGTTTTGATTTGTTTCAATTTCCAGTATTTTCTTTTTTTATTTTTGAATATGTGTTTTGATATATTTGAATCGTCTATAATTCTATATTACTCATTTTTCAATTATTTTCATGTTTTTCTTTTTTTTTGGTTTGAATATGTATTCTGATATGTTTTCTCATTTGAGTATTCTTCTTTTTCATTTATTTTCAACCTTTTTATGATGTTTATTTGATTTTTTTTTGTTCATGTATGATTTGATTTAATTTACTTTTACTTTTATGTTGACTTTGCTTTGTATTGATACTTTTTATTTTGTTATAAGTGCTTCCCTCATCAAGCACAAGATTGTAATCTTTTTGATGAGGTACTGCAGGGAAAAATATGTAAGAATATTATTACTAGTGAATTTATATATTGATTTGTATTATAAAATATATTAAAAATAAATAAAAATAAAAAATAAAATAAAATAATTGTAAAAACTTCTACGTCTCTTTAGCTATTCAAAAAGGTATAACACTTGCTATTAAATAGGCAAACCATTGACCAAATAACAGTTGAGGTAGTAGAGGGGACATTTTAGTTTGAGGCAAAAGTAGCTAAAATACGTGAATAAAACAAAAAAAAAACAGAGCAATATTTTTATAATTCATGTTCGACATGGCCGCCGCTATTTCTTACACAAATTGTCATTCTTTTTCTTAAATTACTATTAAACATGAATTATCAAAATATTGCTTAATTTTTTTTTTGTTTTAGGTATTTACGTATTTTAGCTGACATTTAGCATCAAATCCATCAGAAATGACCTGAATAATAACGTTCTTCAATATTCAGTACGACTTACCCTGTAACCCTGTATATTTTATTTTTTCGTCCATTTGGCACAAATCACTCTTTTAAGGGTGGGTTGCCTAGTATTAAAAATAAAGGTTCTATTAATTAGTTAAAACTTAATTATATAAAATTACTCAAGAATTAGTAAAAACGCAAATATTTAACTTTTTTTACACTAATTTACAAGTATTGACCACTGACGCGTTTCGCTCAAAGAGCATCTACAGAATGATCAATACTTTTTAATTAGTGGAAAATAGTTAAAAATTAGTCTTTTTACTTATTCTTAAGTAATTTTATGTAATTTATAATGGAATTCCATCAAGAAATAGCAGTCAAAAATAGAAATTGTTTAACATTAATACGTATTGTATTCAACCATTGCTAGAAAAATGTTTTTTACAAAGTATGGAATAAGAAAAAAAAATGATAAAAAATAGGAAAAAAAAGAAAATTATTTATACTTACACAGAAAACAAACAAGCCTTTACAACGATGTAATTCTATCGATAAAGGCCTCTTGCTCTGTAATCATTTGTAGGTATTTTTTTGACAAACTTTTCAACATCTCAATTGAGATCAGGCTGAAATATTATAGAAGAACCAGGAAATTAATGCACCTACAGGGCTTACGACCTGTCATCGGCTGGTTTACGTAATCACTTTATGTTGGGCTTGTGCAACGTTCACCAATTATGCCTTCTTAGTGAGTTCCCTTATATAAGGTCTTATTTTCAAGTGAATTGTTACACATTATTCAAATATATAGAACTTTCAAAAATTACATTGATAAGAGAAATCAATAAGAAGGCATAATTGGTGAACGTTGCGCAATCGTATAAAGTGATCACGTAAACCAGCCGATGACATGTCGTAAGCCATGTAGGTGCCTTGAGTTCCTGGTTCTTCTATAATCTTCCAACTTCGTCTCTATTGAAATGTTGAAAAGTTTTGTCTGTAAAAATATCATTTGATTCCCGACAGGGAAAAAATCCAATGTTTGCGTAAATGCAATTAAAAAAAGAATATTCAATTTGTAAGTACCTATTTTTAGCGGTCATATAATTAGGTAGCTATTTATGATGTAAGGGAGGGGGGGGGGTGTGGTGTTGCGTAACTTCTCAGGGGTGGTTTACGTCGGCGTATTTTTTAACAAGAAATCTATTTCTGTAATATCAATTACTTAGTATTTTTTTTTCTGTAATATCAATTACTTAGTATTTTTTTTCATAAAATTTGGTGAAATAATAAATCATTTATTTAAATTTTTATTTAAATTTAAATACGGATATAAAATACGCATTTTCATGGAAACTGTACGAAATACGATGAAAATATTGTACTTATATAAATGTATTTATGTAATTGTGAAATATTATTCCACCTCGGTACAGGCAAAGCCTGTTGAGATGGATATATAATCTTCTTCTTCTTCTTCTTCAGCCCTCTGTCTTCCACTGCTGGATATAGGCCTCTTCCATATTCTTCCACTTCCTTCTATCGTTTGCTGCTTGCAGCCAATTTCTACCCCCCACAGCGGCTATGTCGTCAGACCATCTTTTTTGCGGTCTTCCGACGCCTCTCTTACTTTCCCAAGGTCTCCATCTCAATATTTTAGGGGTCCATCTTGCGGGTTCCTGTCTAGCAATATGTCCCGCCCATTGCCATTTCAATGTAGCTACGCTATCCATGACGTCCGCTACTCTGGTCCTTTTCCTTAGGAAATTAGGAATTAGGATATATAATAATATGTAACAAATGATATTGAAATTTTTTATTATTAAAATAAATAAATAAATAAAATTGTTAATTTTTTTCAAAAATCCAGTTCAATATAAACATCGGTGAAATAATACAAAATATAATAATCGTAATTAGAATTTATAAAGCGCCGTTTAGTGATACAAAATCACTCCAAGGGCGCTGTAGCTTATTTGTTGACTCACAAAAACATTCCAGTCTTAGAGGTCAATGTTCTGACCTCCATATATATCAAAGTTCAATTTATTTTACTATAAAGGTCCGTTCACACTGAAACCGCAATCATAGTAACCCGCCTTATTGACTCTGTCCAATACTTTTAAAGAGTTGGTACTCTGTGATCTCAATGATGATCTCAATGTAAGCTGTCTTACTGATGGAACATTCCTTTGACACAGTTCTTGAATGTATGTAGTGTGGAGCCAAGTCGTTCGGACCCTTAAACACCATCAGGCATACCTTATAGGCCACTCGTTCTGGACATCTCAACCAGTGCAGTTCGTTAAGAAGAGGTGTTATGTGACATGTATTGTCAGCTCCATATATCAACCTCGCAGCTGCGTTGAAAACTATTTGTAATCTATCAAGCTGATACTTGGGCAAACCCGCATAAATAGTATTACCTACAGTAATCCAGCATTGAAAATAAAAAAAATATATATTAAAAACATTATTATCAATCGAATATGGATTTTCCACTCCTCTAGCCCCAAGGTATGTTCTAGAAGCGTATTTTTTCCTTCTATTTTTTTATGCTAAAGCATGCTAAAGTTACCATTAATAACGCTGTCTTAGTGCCAACCTTGACGTATGCAAGTGAAACCTGGACACGGCAGAAGTCGCACGAAAGCAGAATAAATGCAGTTGAAATGAGATCGCTAAGACGAATCTGTAATAGGACGATGTATGACAGGGTAAGAAATGAGGACATAAGGAAAGAATGTAGGATAAAGAAAGATGTTATTAATAGAATGAAAGTGAACACATTGAGATGGTTTGGCCACATGGGGAGAATGAATGAGGAACGCCTGACGAAGAAAATATACATTGCGGACAGGAATGGAATGAGAGGTCTGGGCCGCCCAAGGAAGGGATGGCACGTCCATGTGAATGGTATTTTGAAAGATGGAAATGTCAGAAGCGTGAACAACAGACGAACATGTATAAGACGATGTATGAATGTCGATGAAGCAATGAATGTGTGTCAAGATAGAAATAAATGGCGTTCGGTTCGGTCCCAATAGTCAAAACAACCCTCTCATAGCACTAATTTGGTTTTCTTATCTATGGATATAAAGAACATTTATTTATTTACATTACTTCACTGGCAACTAACAGGTATGTAAAATATTGATTTGACACGCACCCAATAACAAGTTGCCACATTCTGGAGACTTACGATATTAATCGTCTCACAGATCCAGACTGAAAACACAATTGAAAACTGTGTCTCCACCGGGAATCGAACCCGGGACCTTAGGATCAGCAGTCAGATACATAACCAACTGAGCCACGAATGCCGACATTAATAAATATAATCTATTAAAAAAACGAGTGGGTTGTGGCCAACGCTATACTCCAAGTCACTCCACAATTTCAAATTTTGTATGGAAAATTTTCAGCATTTTCATGAAATGAATTGGTTAAATTATTTTTCATTGTGTAAACTTTATAATTCTTCAATGCCATTTTATAAATGTGATGTGCCTTTTTACCAATTTGAAAATAAAAATATCAAATTTTAAGTTTCCTGAGCTTGGGGTCACTTAGAAATATTTGACAGTTAAAAAAATGAGAAGCATCGATCAGATATCCTTCAAAATCTAACGGGGTCTAGGCCATTACTGGATATACAATTTAAAAAAATATCGAATGAATACTTTAGTCTATAATCGATAAAGTAAAATAAACACGCCGTTCATAGCACCCACACACATTGTGATGAAACTTTCAGAATACAATCTAAGCATGATACTAGTTGATAATCTGCAATAAAAAAATAGCCTTAAAAATTACGAATAATAGCCTTAAAAATTACCTACTCTATATCCCGTTGGGTTAGTGAGGAGTAAAAATGTACATTTTTATATAAGTACCTTATTAATTAAATAAATAAATAAAAATAATCTATTTGACCTAGTAACAACTGTCAAATACCAATACGTTACGTCACCCACGTTACACACACATACACACATACACACATATACTCACACAAAAGGTTCACATTGTTATATAAGCAATTCAAATTATTATCTGCCAACCAATATAAGACGAAATTACGTCAAAACCTACCGCAACGTCATACAAATTGATCCTAAAATAACCCTTAAAATAAAGTATTCTAATGGTCTAAATCGCCTGCATTTCCTCGAGTCGCGTTGTAATGTTTCTATGCAGTGGTTGTGTAAAGGAATCGATGTTGTTCCGAAGTTAGCCACAGACCGTTGTCCTTCTTAAAAGCCTCCCAGCTGAAGAAGAAGTTTATCGAAAGTGCGTCTCATCAATACGACTGACGGTCGACCGATACTTTATTAATTTCGCCCTTGTGTCGTCGGATCGCATTTTTGACTACCCTCATATTTTCCTCTCTGTGTCCCGCGGCGTCAACTGCAGAGGACAGTCGCATCGCATTTAGTTAAAGAGTACATTTCGTCAAAAACGCAGTTCCTCGTGCGACTATACGTTGGATTTCACCCCCTCGCCTCAGGCTCTCCATGTGAGGTTTTCCCTCGCATTCCGTCTGGCCGAAATGCACGCCCAGTCGCAACGCGTTTAGTAAAAAAGTAGATTTCATTAATACAGCAGTCTGTTGTACAATCATACGTTGAATTTTACCCCCGTACGAGGTTTTCTTGAGGTTTGCCTCGCTAAAATGCACGCCAAAAAAGTACATTTCATAACACAGCAGTCTGTAGTGCAACTATACGTTCAAATTTTCCCCCTTGCGTCGGGTACTGGAAAAGGTTCTATATAATATTCCGTCTCGACGAAATGAACGAACAGTCGCGTCGCGCATAGTAAAAAAGTACCACCGTCAATATTGCCTGAAGTTTTCCGATCGTTGAGTACAATTCGACCTTGCTCCCCGAGGCCCCGCCCCATCGGCTGCAGTCGGCCAGCAGCGGTCGCTTTTCCGCCCTAGTGTTGCGCAAGGCCGCCCCACCGGCGGACGTCTCGATACGCATCGGCGGAGCGACACGAGCGGCGGCGGAGATTGCCGAAGGCGGGAAATGGGTCGGCGGACGCGAAAATTTTGACTTTTCTCGATTATTTTCTTCCGCTTTGACAGTTACCCCGTCGCATTGTATCGCGTCCGAATGCGCATCGCGCAAAATATATCAAAAAACGGACCTATCAACGTTTAACATATCATTTTTATTATGAAATAGTGTGTTTTTAATGTATTCGTATGCTTAAAGTCGTACAAAACGTTGTGTAATCGTTGAAATAGTGATTTTTTGTGTTGGTAGTGTATGTACGTGTCAACATGAAAACTTGTGATATCGTAAGGCTAATTTATGTTTAGAAATGAATTTATTTATTTATTTATTCAAGAGACAAAACAGTCTTATAAAACATACAAAAATATTATAATGTATATAACCACTAGTCTCAGTCTTGTAGAGCATTATTCTGACGATGTGCTTTGCACGAAACGCGTCAATAATCTAATAAATACAATAGAACTATAACCAAGTATTTTTATATTTTTTTTATAACATATTAACATACAAAAATATAATACACACTATGGAATAAAAACAAACAGACGGATTACTGAATTACAATGTTATTTTATTCTTTTGTTTTTTTTTTGTTTTCTTCTGTCATTTTTATATTTTTTGTCATGTCATAATCTTATTGCCATTTTTTTACATAATTAAACTGCATACAAACAACACTAGGTAAAAAATTACAATGAGTAGGCTTAAAATATAATTATTACAACTATCCCTAGTGTCAATTACTTGTGGCAAACCAATTCATATAAGTAATAACATACTGGGATGTGTTGTGATGTGTAGTGGGTGAAAGTGTGTAATGAGGTGTTATCTTGTTAAGCTGATTTTAAATTGAACAGTAAGTTTTTATATTGATAAGGCGAGTTATGGAAAATATCTACGTAGTTGTAGGGTACTTTGATGCTTATTGTAAGTGGTGAGGATTCTGTTTATTGTATGGTGAGTTTAAAGATGAGTTAGTTCTGTAACAATAATTACTATGGAAGAGTGGCGTGTGTCTCGTACGTTGACTCGGTACATGCAAATTAATATATGAAACAATATATTGTTATTTAGTATCTTATACAGGAAGAGTAAATCATTAATAGTTCGTCGTACTGACAGAAAATACATAGCATAGTATTTTCTGGTTATTCTGTGGATGAATGTCATCATTGTATTGTATATTAACACTTACTCTGGTTAGATGGAAAAATTCCGTTTGGTATTGAAGCAGCCAGAGTACAAATTATATGCAAAAGAAGTTACAAAAATAAATAAATTACATTTTTTGTCCACACATGACATGATTCCAATCTATTACACATGAATCAATATTTCTAATGTGCCCAATATATGTACATATTAGTTATATATCAAAAAATTAATATTGTATGTTTGCCTATGACGGAAAAGAACGAAGAAGAAAAAAATGTTGCAACGGTAATTTTCTTGTAGTTTCGATTAAAATATAATTCATATGAAAATAAAAATATTAGGGTTCACGATAGTAATACATACATTTGCGACGTGGCTTTTCCAGATTCTAGAAATATTATGCAATAATTCGGTGAAAAAATTAAGGAATACGCCGTTCTAGGTAACGAGATTAAAAGAATTCGACATTCTCGTAAAATAATAATATTACCGTTCATAATGTCAGCCACTGGCATTATTCCATAATCGTTTAGCCATAATTCAGAAATTTTAGATTTATCGAAACATAATAAAACGAGTGGGTTGTGGCCAACGCTAAACTCCTCACTAACAAGTCATTCTATAAAGTATTCAAATTTTGCTAAAAGTAGGTTGGTTAGGTTTGTTTGTAGTTATAAATCCGACTGGCTCACGTCAGTTGCATTATATATATTAAAACGAGTGGGTTGTGGCCAACGCTAAACTCCTCACTAACAAGTCATTCTATAAAGTATTCAAATTTTGTATGGAAAATTTCCAACATTTTCATGAAATGAGTTTGTTAAATTATTTTTTATTTAAATATTTTATTATGAAAACTTGATAACTCTTCAATGCCATTTTATGAAAGTGATGTACCTTTTTATGAATTTGAAAACAAAAATTTCAAATTTTAAGTTTCCTGAGCTTGGGGTCACTTTGAAATATTTGACAGTTAAAAAAATTGAGAAGCACTATTCATATATCGTTTAAAATCTAATGGGATCTAATCGAGTATTAGATATACATATTTGCAAAATTTGAATAGAATCGAATGAGTACTTTAGTCTATAATCGATAAAGTAAAAAATGAACACGCCGTACATAGCACACACACACAGATACATTGTGATGAAACTTTCAGAATACAATCTCAGCATGATACTAGTTGATAATTTGCAAAAAAAATACCCTTAAAAATTGCGAAATCATAACTCCCCACTATATCACCTTGTGTTAGTGAGGAGTAAAAAAAAATCGGTAGTAATTAATACATACTGAATCGTAAGTCTTTTTAAACGTTAATATTGGGGAATCAGTAGAATTGATAGTTAGTAAAGAGACCTCCCCAGAGCCTAATCCTTTGATATGTTAAGTATCTGGATGGGTGAACTATTCCCAATTGAAAGCTTGATGATGCGTTTGTTGCATTTTATTTTGTTGCATTAAATAATTTACAATTTACGCATTGATCTGCTAATTCTTTTGAGGAAGTGTATAATGGTTATAATAGTAATTGAGTAATCGAATATTTTTATTATTGCATATGCGCATATTCGATTACTTACACATTGGTACAATTAGGTAAATAAGACAAAAATGACCTTATAAGTCTGGCGCAATTCAGGGGTGACTTCTATGCGAAAAATGCATTTGTCACCTCAGGTATAAGAATTGTTGCTCTCATTATTTACAAAAAAACCAATTCTCTCAATAGATGGCGTTACAAAAAAAATAAATAAAAATAATAAGAATGTTGTTCATAATTTCACACATAGATGGCTGAAGTAAAAATTCCTTATTTTCAAGCGAAAAGAATTTCAGTGTTACAATATATAGAACTTTCAAAATTGAATTGATAGGGATCTCATTAAAAAGGCATAATTGGTGAACGGTGCGCAAGCGCATAAAGTGATCACGTAAACCAGCCGATGACAGGTCGTAAGCCCTGTAGGTGCCTTGATTTCCCGGTTCTCCTACAGTAAATATTCCAACTTCGTCTCTATTGAGATAATTAAAAATCTGTTAAAAAATAGTAATTGAGTGTTATTATTTGTAGACTATAAATGAAGAAATCAGACGCCAGACAAAAGTTGTTGATGTCATGGATCGAGAGTTGCAAAACTCAAATGGCAATGGGCAGGTCATGTTGCCAGACAGGGTACGGACAGATGGGCACCCAGAATACTAAATTGGAGACCATGGGATATGAAAAGGGGAATAGGCCGGCCCCAGAAAAGGTGGAAGGAGACAAATTTCCTGGCTCCGCAATATACCCGACTGGACGGACATAAGATGTGTTGGAGAGCTGTTTCGGTCTGCCCAGGACAAGGACGCTTTCTCTCGGGTGATAGTCAACGTTGGGGGGACCTGACATGACACCAAAAGAAGAAGAATTATTCTTACGACGCAAACCATTTTTTGGTTGTGCAAAGTCTCAAAATTAATATTAATGCATACACTAAAACGTGCTATACAGTTTGTAGAAAATCAGGAGTTGAAATATTCAAGCCTCGACACCCTCGTAAGCGTAAATTTTGATAATCATTTCCCCGGTACCATCAATAGAAACGTCTTTGAAATAAATGACAGTTTATATTACATCTCTATTATATTACGTAAATTTTGATAATCATTTCCCCGGTACCATCAATAGAAACGTCTTTGAAATAAATGACAGTTTATATTACATCTCTATTATATTACGTAAATTTTGATAATCATTTCCCCGGTACCATCAATAGAAACGTCTTTGAAATAAATGACAGTTTATATTACATCTCTATTATATTACGTAAATTTTGATAATCATTTCCCCGGTACCATCAATAGAAACGTCTTTGAAATAAATGACAGTTTATATTACATCTCTATTATATTACGTAAATTTTGATAATCATTTCCCCGGTACCATCAATAGAAACGTCTTTGAAATAAATGACAGTTTATATTACATCTCTATTATATTACGTAAATTTTGATAATCATTTCCCCGGTACCATCAATAGAAACGTCTTTGAAATAAATGACAGTTTATATTACATCTCTATTATATTACGTAAATTTTGATAATCATTTCCCCGGTACCATCAATAGAAACGTCTTTGAAATAAATGACAGTTTATATTACATCTCTATTATATTACGTAAATTTTGATAATCATTTCCCCGGTACCATCAATAGAAACGTCTTTGAAATAAATGACAGTTTATATTACATCTCTATTATATTACGTAAATTTTGATAATCATTTCCCCGGTACCATCAATAGAAACGTCTTTGAAATAAATGACAGTTTATATTACATCTCTATTATATTACGTAAATTTTGATAATCATTTCCCCGGTACCATCAATAGAAACGTCTTTGAAATAAATGACAGTTTATATTACATCTCTATTATATTACGTAAATTTTGATAATCATTTCCCCGGTACCATCAATAGAAACGTCTTTGAAATAAATGACAGTTTATATTACATCTCTATTATATTACGTAAATTTTGATAATCATTTCCCCGGTACCATCAATAGAAACGTCTTTGAAATAAATGACAGTTTATATTACATCTCTATTATATTACGTAAATTTTGATAATCATTTCCCCGGTACCATCAATAGAAACGTCTTTGAAATAAATGACAGTTTATATTACATCTCTATTATATTACGTAAATTTTGATAATCATTTCCCCGGTACCATCAATAGAAACGTCTTTGAAATAAATGACAGTTTATATTACATCTCTATTATATTACGTAAATTTTGATAATCATTTCCCCGGTACCATCAATAGAAACGTCTTTGAAATAAATGACAGTCTATTATATTACGTATTTTTTGGAAATTTGAATTTGATCAATACTTTTCTTGTAAAAATAGTTTTAGTAAAACCCTTTTTATATTTTTTTATTGTAAATTACTAAAAAGGACCTTATAAAAGGGTCGTATTACGGGAGTTATTTAAAAATAATGTAAGAAAAAATTGAGGTTCCTTAAGCAGTATTCTCACAGTACGTGACATTTCCTTTTTCTTACATTTTTTCTCAAATAACTCTTGTAATACGACCCTATTATAACATTATGTTTTTTATGTGAGTCAATAATTAAGCTTTTAGCGCATTTGTAGTAATCTTGTGTTACTAAACGAGGCTTTATACATTTTATTACAATTTTGTGCCCAGGGCGTACCCGCCTCTGCTTTGAACCAGATTCGGACAATTATACTTGGTGAGGATTTTATATTGGATTTAAGTGCATTCACCTAACTGCATTCTGTGTTGTGTAACATAGTGCAATGCGCTTTCCATACGTATTCGTTATACTATGTACATTTTACTTGCATCATCTTCAATAATTTTATGTTCTCCTGATACTTCCCACTGTGATGTCGTGTATAATTTGTACATATTTTTAGGTTTACAGGGCTTACGAGCTATCGTTGGATGTGTTGTGTGACCACTTAAAAAAGTGCTGAACGTTTATCTTGTGCTCTCAAATAAAGTTTTTTTTCCATACATATTCGTTATACTATGTACATTTTACTTGCATCATCTTCATTAATTTTATGTTCTCCTGATACTTTCCACTGTGATGTCATGTATAATTTGTACATATTTTAAGGTTAACAGGGCTTACGAGCTATCGTTGGATGTGTTGTGTGATAACTTAACAAAGTGCGGAACGTTTATCTTACTGTGCTCTCAAATAAAGTTTTTTTTTTCGATGTTAACATTTCTCACAAAAATTATTCTGTCCTAATACTTTCCACTAATAATGTCATACATTTTATTTTCATATCATTAAATTACTAGGCTTACGCGAGCTATCGTTGGATGTGTTACGCGATCACTTAAAGAAATTGCGGAACGTTTGTCTTGTTAAGACAAAAAAAATGCATAGCACGAAATTGCCCATGGCAATCTCGGCACGATAATGTTAAAGAACAATCGAGAAATGTGATTGGAAGATTCACACTCGTGCGGACTGTCATTGACTTCAGGGGGACAAGTCTCGTCCAACCAGCCAAATCAAAACCTTCACGATTACCTACCCATATCATGGATATAATTATTATAAGGAGTTTTGTAATATCTTTAGATCTCATGGAACTCCATATGATAATTATATCCAGGATATGGGTAATAACGAGGGTTTTATTTTGCCGGTTGGACCAGACTTGCCCCCCTGGTCTTTTTAAATTAATTGCATCAGAGGTGTGACCAAGATTTCTGTAAAAAAATAACCTAATGGAAACCTAACAATAGTAAGGCACCGTGACTATGACAGAACTTGTTAAAGGCTTTAAAATTGTTCTTCGATGTCACAAAATCCGAAGGACCTTGAAGAGGCTCACGGACAGCAACGAAGAACTCCGATCTATAAGAGAACACCATTGGGTGTCTTCTTAGGATATGTTCCGAAGTTTGGTCCGGGTATTGACAGATCTGACACGAGGCAGTGTTAAAGTGTTTAGGCAGTGAAGATAACTTTTAAAGTTTCCGTGTCTTGTGAAAAATTGGGAAGTCCCATTGAAGAGATCAATGTCATAGAACTGTCATAGCATACTCAAAAAAGAAAAGTGTTGGCCACATTCAATTCGTCACATTTCATTTGAAGGTTATGTCTTAGGTTTAATCAATTTTCGGTTGGATCGCACCCAAATTTTTGAGGCCGTACCTTCTTAACAAGATTGTAAAAATGGCGTACGACCACTAAGCACGCACTTACACTGACATTTCTAGTTTAGCACCCTCCCACCCACCAAACGAACACACAAAGGCGAATCGAATCGTACACGAGGGAAAACAAGTCGTAAGACACGGTGCGTTTAACGCTATTTTCGCCTTTACCTGGCGACGCTACGTACCTTAAAATAATATTCTCACAGACACTATTTTTTTCTTCGTTGACGACCTTTGTAGCGTTTGTCTTACATTTTATTGTTGCAAACATTGTATGTTTCGTTTTTGTTTTAGCCAAGGATGTTCCATTTTCAAATTTATATTCCTACCTACTACCTTATAACAAACAAATTCTAATCAATGTTTAGAAATGGAGTATTCCATTTTCAAATTTATATTCCTACCTACTACCTTATAACAAACAAATTCTAATCAATGTTTAGAAGTGGAGTATTCCATTTTCAAATTTATATTCCTACCTACTACCTTTTAACGAATAAATTCAAATCAATGTTTAGAAGTGGGGTGTTCCTTTTTCATATTTATATTCGTACCTACTACCTTATAATAAATAATTTATCATGTATATAATTTTCTTTTATATCCATGATATGGGTAATCAGAAGGGTTTTGATTTCACTGTTTGACGGGACTTACCTCCCTGATCACAAATCACAAGCAACTTCAAATCAATATTGAACACGTTTGTTAAAATTATGGTAGGTATGTGACTTTCGATTCTCTTTGCCTACCTTATCAAGGAAATATTGAAATAGTACATCGTTTTATTGTATGCATTCTAAATATCATTTTGGTTCAATTCTGTCGAGTTTTATAGAAATGTATATACGTTAAAAGAATCGTTACCGGAAAATTAAATTTCTCCAAGCTTTTAAAGAAAATGTCGGCAAATATATCTTCCTTTGTCGATGTCAAAGTGTGTCATAATCATCTTTAGTGTTCTTTATTATATGCTAAATTTCATACCTCGTACCTGTATTATATTCTTCATTTTAAACTGAATATGTACCATTCTTTATCGAATATTTTTTATTCTACAACTACAGTCCCCATAATGCCAAGAGCATAATATGTTAAAAGGGAATATAACGCTTAATCTAGTGACTGAAAACATGATATATTAAAACCGCCAAATACACTATGAAGTTACGTGTTCTTCTTCTTCTTTCTCAGCCATCTCTCCACTGCTGGATGTAGGCCTTTTCTTAAAGCTTCCACTCGTCTTTTTTTTGGGCTTTTTGAACCCATCTGCTTCCAGCGACAGGGACAATATCATCGGCCCACCTTTTCTGGGGCCGGCATATTCCATGGTCTCCAATTTAGAATTCTGGGTGCCCATCTGTCCGTACCCTGTCTGGCAACATGACCTGCCCATTGCCATTTAAGTTTTGCAACTCGATCCATGACATCAACAACTTTTGTTTGGCGTCTGTTTTCTTCATTTCTAATTTTGTCTCTTAGACTTACGTCTATCATTTGCCTTTCCATGGATCTCTGAGTGCATTTTAGCTTATGTTTGGTCCTCGCAGTTAGCGTGATAGTTTCCAGACCATACGTAAGCACAGGCAGGATACATTTTTCAAACACTTTTCTTTTCAGACATGTGGGAATATCTTTGTTTTTTAGGACATGTTTAAGTTTCCCAAAGGCTGCCCAACCTAGTCCGATCCTTCTGGGTATTTCTGCTGTCTGGTTATCCTTTCTTAATTTTATCTTATGTCCAAGGTAAACGTATTTTTCAACAGCTTCAATTCTAACTATCGCGTGCTCATGAAAAGGGTTTATAGGGTTTATACGTGATTTAAACTATCAGAAACCTAAAATTTGTTGATATCTTGCATTTGAAAGGAAAAAACCATCACGAACATTAAATTTGATTGTATGCTCACCTTAAGCTTATAAATTATTCAATTCTCTAGGACACATATGTACATAGTTACAGAGTAGTTAAAAAAATGCTGTAAAGAAGTATATTTTTTATTTTGAGTTAACTAGAGAGCAGTCAAGTCATATTCGCTTATAAGCTATGCAGAGAAATTCTGTTGTTGCTTTATTAGCTTTTTCACACAGCTATAACTTAATATGAGCTCGTATCTTTCAGTCATTTGTGGTATGAGAGAATTATTATGTGATTCCACTGGTGTAAAAGAGAAAGTATGTCTGCAATGTATTTTTTATTATTGAATGATCTCTTTCTCACTTAACCTATTCTGTAGTGTGTGCTCTTTCTTGGTGATATTGTGAGAATTCGTTAAAATGTGCCATTTTTGTAGAATACTTATTTGCTCACATATAACGTGTCTATATATAAAATGTCATTGGTGTGAGGCTCCTTCCAGAGAGATCTATTCTCTGACAGCTATGGATGTTAAGTAGGTTACATTTCTGTGTTGCCAGAAGTATGAATAGTAATTGATTTCATTATTACCCATCGCTCGTAACAACAGGTACATGTGAATATAATTAGTAAAATCTTGCTAATCACTTACCTAAGTATCTTTCGACGTTGGGGGCCTAAGGCTGGTATAACAAAAGATTCCTTAAAAATGACAAACACGTAAGTGTTAGTTTCGTTACCTTACAGTCAGAGTCATGGCATGTTACCAATGATATTATTATCAAAAATTTCTTACTATAACTTAAATACGCCTTTGACGACCTTCGTGGCTCAGTTGGTTGGATATTTTTTTTTTCGCATGGGCGTTACTTTATTTTTTTTTTTTTTATTTAATTAAGCACAGACACAGACATGAATGCCCAAATATTTCTGCTCATAATAGCTTATATATTACAAACTGGGATATTATGTGTTTTTTGAAAGTTAATTTGGAGTTTGAGAATATGTCAATATAATTAATTTGATGAACTGAGTTGTATATTCTGATTAAGCGAGGAATTGGAGAGAAATAACCGATATTCGTATTATAGAATTTTAAGTGAAAAATATTTCTAATTGTGGTATTTCTAAGTGGTACTTAACCTAAATATGTACAAATGTTTGTGTATTAACTATAAATAAATAAAATAAATATGCGTACGAAATCGGTCGTGGTAGGATTTGACCACTGAATTAGGTACTAACCCAGTGCTCTGCCCACCACCCATATACATAAATATACATTTTAAGAATTGCTAACATTAAATTAATAGTGATGAGCAAATGTAAGGCCAAAACTAAGTTAGGCCATATTGATGCCTCGCTAAAAATGAAAAGTTATCTACAAGAAGCACAGCACAACTCTATATTAAACACCGACTGTGGACCGATCTTCCGAATTCTGTGTTTCCACCTTCGTACAACCCGGCCGTCTTTTTAAAATCCGAATTAATAAACTCTTTTCTATTTTGCAAACCCCTCCCAACGCTACGTAGTGCGCTTCTTCGGAAGATCAAAATGGACCCAAATCCTAATAGCTGGTGTCCCCTACGTACCTAGACATGTTAAAAAAAAAACAAATTCTTATTCACTTTAAAAATGATAAAAAAAACAAATCACTGCTCAACATTCTCAGGATACAAGACACAGACATCAACTAATCACTCCGAAGACAAACACTACATACGGACAAAGACACTATCAATATTTTTTAACTGATTTTTAATTATCTCAATAGAGACGAAGTTGAAATATTTATTGTAGGAGAACCGGGAAATCAAGGCACCTACAGGGCTTACAACCTGTCATCGGCTGGTTTACGTGATCACTTTATGCGCTTGCGCAACGTTCACCAATTATGCCTTTTTAATGAGATCCCTATCAATTCAATTTTGAAAGTTCTATATATTGTAATACTGAAATTCTTTTCGCTTGAAAATAAGGAATTTTTACTACAGCCATCTATGGGTGAAATTATGAACAACAATCTTATTATTTTTTTATTTATTTTGTTGTAACGCCATCTATTGAGGGAATTGGTTTTTTTTTTTTTTTTTTTTTTTTTTTTTTTTTTTTTTTTTTTTTTTTTTTTTTTTTTTTTTTTTTTTTTTTTTTTTTTTTTTTTTTTTTTTTTTTTTTTTTTTTTTTTTTTTTTTTTTTTTTTTTTTTTTTTTTGTAAATAATGAAAGCTACAATTCTTATATCTGAGGTGACAATGCATTTTTCGCATAGAAGTCACCCCTGAATTGCGCCAGACTTATAAGGTCATTTTTGTCTTATTTACCTACTTGTACCAATGTGTAAGTAATCGAATATTTTTATTATTGCATATGCGCAAACATTGGATTTTTTTTTTCCCTGTCGTCAATGCCTTGATTTCCCGGTTCTCCTACAATAAATATTTCAACTTCGTCTCTATTGAGATAATTAAAAATCAGTTAAAAAATATCTTTGACTCCCGACAGGGAAAAAAAAATCCAATGTTTGCGCATATGCAATAATAAAAATATTCGACACTATCAATACTTGACTCCAAAGATCCTAAATTTAGTTGCTAGAGATATAAAGAACATACATTTAATAGAAAATACAAGACTTAAACATACATACAATACAAACATGGTTATATAACAAAGCTATCAATCAACTATAATTGTCAGCAAATTCTCAATTCATAACAACATACACGACAAAACTACTAACATAGGACTCAATAAGTGGACCATGGGCTACACTACACAATCATTCTATATAACAGCTTACAATGACTTAGTAACTAATATTATGTAACTAGTCTACCACCTCGGAACAGGCCTGGCCTAGTGAGGTGGTTCAAACCAAACCAATTTATTTGTTATGTTGCTTATTTAAAATTATGTAAATTTTGGAATACATGTGTAATAAAAAAAAATATCTTTTATTATTATTTTATAAATCACTAAAACCGCTGGACGACCTGTCCAGTTGGTAGAGTTACCTTCTTATTTTTTCCTGACGTGAGGTCGCGACTGAAATCTCCTTGGGTTGTTCCAGACTTTTGGACTTCTCAATTTCTCTCAGGACACGGTAACTTTAAAAGCTATCTTCATCACTTCAACATTGCTCCCTCTTCCTCATGTCAGTTTTGTCAATGCCCGGACCAAACTTCGGATCACATCCTTTAGGAGTGTTTCCACCCAATTGTGTCCTCTTACAGATCGGAGCTCCTCGTTGCTGTCCGTGAGACTCTTCAAGGTCCCAGTGGACATGCGGATTTAGTATCTCGAAGAACAATTATAAATCCTTCGAACGATTTTGCCATAGATACGGTGCCTTATTATCCGAAGATTCTCACTGACTTGTTTGTTTACAGAGATCTTCGGTCACTTCTCTGATGCCCTATACCTATATAGGGATCTGAAGTCGTCGACAGTCCGCAAGTGTGAATCTCGACTTGCACTTGCTGATTGCTCTTTTGGCACCATGGTGCCGAGATTGCTAATCTCCATTACCTACTCTTCCTGCCATTCATTGTTTTTTTGTTGTTGTTCATTCTTCTAGCGTTCTGTGAAGGGGCCGTTGACAGTCCCCATATGCGGAGCGGGTGGTGGTGGAAGTAGCGAGTTATTATTTATTTCTTCGTCTATACCTTGACGGTATGGTTTTGTTATTATTGATACATATACAAAACATGATCCAGTTATTTCAATGACAAAACTTTATCAGATAATAATGACACGCATTATGTAGCTGCAATGATAAAAAAATGATTATATGGAATTACGATTGTTTAGATAATAAATTATTCAATAAAACCGTGATCTCCCATAACGCATAATATGTATATGTATAACAACCAACAACTTAAAGATAATATTCTTACTGACAATTTCATTAAGGTTCATCAAGAGGGCGATATTAATGAAGAATAATATGAGTTAATATTTTAATTCTTTTAAAAGTGCATTCTGCCAATATTCACTTATGGCATGGAAACAACCACTTTAACCAAATTGTCTGCCAACAAGCTGCGTATAGCACAAAGGAAGATGGAAAGAATAATGTTGGCAATAAAACTAGAAGACAGGAAGAGGAATGACTGGATACGCAGTCAGACCAAACTGTCCGATGTGGTTGAGATAATAGACATGCAGAAGTGGAGATGGGCAGGACACCTATCAAGAATGACCGATAATAGATGGACTAAAATACTGGTGGAGTGGAGACCGAGAGGTGACAAGAGACCACAAGGGCGACCACCTAATAGATGGATGGACGACATAAAAAGATTTGTTGGACCACAGTGGATGGGAGTCGCACAGGAACGGGAGGAGTGGAGAAGGAGAGGGGAGGCCTATGTCCTGCAGTGGGCAAACACAGGCTGATGATGATGATGATGAATATTTTAATTATGTTCTTAATAATAATAATAATGATCACTTCTTTGCACCCTGCGCAATAAATATATATTTTTAGCTGGACAATCGAACTCGAAATGCTGCATTTTTAATTGAGACATGACTGATGAGTTGGTCTCGACTTTATTTCCGTATGGCAATATCTTCTAACTAACCAGTTTTTCCAGCCCAGAGAAGCAATATTTGCGTGAGAAATAAATTTTAATAAATTTCTCCTCTGCTGGGAATCGAACTCAGGACGCCCGCATAGAAACCGAACGGCTTATCAACTGTGTGTTGGCGGTCGGTCTTAATATATTTTTGTAGAAAAAAATAGCATATCCCGAATTTTGACATTTATCTTATATTTCAAATGATGTGTAAGTCCTGGAAAAATATAATTTATTTTAAATTAAATAACCCAAAAATATCTGGAAGCATATGTATATCTTGAAATTTGCAATAATGCCCAAGGTTTAATAAACAAAACTAAAAAAAAAAACATTTATTTCGCAATGGCGCTGAATGTTAAATAATGGATAAGTGGTGTACAACTCGCTAAAAATTATCAGTGCCTGTTCGGCCTTAAATGCCATTATTTAATTTCATCTCAGAAAGATTTTAGTTATGTATTTTGAATTTCATTATTTGTATGAATTGAGCCAAAAATGCTTTCTTCAATTAAAATAAATCATTATACAATATTTTTATTTTACTTCTCGGGCAACTAACAGGTAGGTACTATGTCAAATATTAATTTAACTCGCAACTTATAACAAGTTGCCACATTCTGGAGAGTTACGATTTAAATCGTCTCACAGAACCAGACTGACAAAAACACAATTAAAAACTGTGTCTCCCATCGGGATTCGAACTCGGGACCTTCGGATCACAAGTCAGATACCTAAACAACTGAGCCACGAAGACCAACAATTTTAGGTTACATAGTTAAAAAACGTCATAAAATAATACATGATTTAACAAAATTGAAAAAGATAAATATATACATATGTATACCTACAGTCAACAAGTATGTTTCAGGATGAGGAGGAGATTGTGTATTAAAGTATAAGAACATGACATGTGTTCTTGATATTATTGTAAAGTGTCATTAATAATATCTGTGTGTTTGAAGTATGTTTTATTTTTTCGCATTATTCTAAACCAGAGATTATCAAACTTATTTCTTTTACCGCCCCCTTTGAAAATCAATCAATTTTCAGCGCCCACAATTTTTTATACACTCCTAAAACCTAAAAACCACAATTTCAATACTTTAATTAATTTAGTTATAGTGTGCTATATTAGTTAGTTCAGGGGAGCAAGTCTGGTTCAATCGGCGAAATCAAAACCCTAGTGATTACCCATATCATGGATATAATTATTATATGGAGTTCAATAATATCTTCAGATGTCATATGAACTCCATACGATAATTTTATCCATGATATGGGTAATCACTAAGGTTTTGGTTTCGCCGGTCGAACCAGACTTGCCTCCCAGGTGTTTAAACTTACATTCTAAACTAGAAATTTTTACCAGTGAGAGCAATTAAAACCCAACTTTATAATATTAAGAATATAATATTTAAATCTAATTAAAAGAATCAATATAGGTAGGTTATTAATTTTAGTTTTAAAACTAATCTAATGAGATGGATGAAATTGATGATTTTTAACAAGTTTGTTGATATCAGGTTTGATTTTACTCAAAAACATCAGTATCATACAGGGTAGAAATATAAACTAATAATATAAAGTAAGTGAAATTACAAATCAACTATCGCCCCCCTACACCACGCCAACGCCCCCCATTTTTTTCTGGGCCCCTTAACGCCCCCCTCTAGGTCTCCAACGCCCACAAGGGGGCGTTATCGCCCACTTTGAGAAAGACTGTTCTAAACATAGGTGAAAATATTTGTAATTAGTGTGGCATCATATGAAATACAACAGTCAATTATTACTTTTAGTTACCGCAACTATGAAAAACTGAGAGTACTTATTGGTTAGGTACACAAATTTTGAGAGTATTTTTTTGCCGACCTAGACATGTTTTTTGATTCACACATGACATTCAAAAACAAACTTATATCTAACATCGGGACATTATAACAATAATCAACTAGGTACTGATTTATTTTATTTTTCCCAACCACCCTCAGCAATATATTTTCTTTTTATTCTCAACTTATGAATCTGTCTATATATGTTGGTCTATCATGTATACACACACATGCACACACACACACACACTAATACTCTTTCTAGTTAACTCTTTTACACACACATACATATTGTTACTCTTCTTTCATGCACGCACCCACACTAATTCACACTTTTTTGTTGTATTATTTTGATATTAGGTATAGTATGTAAGAGGTACATGTTATATTTGTATTTTTACTTCTTCTTCTTCTTCTTTCTCAGCCATCTCTCCACTGCTGGATGTAGACCTCTTCTAAAAACTTCCACTCGTCTTTTTTTGGGCTTTTTGAACCCATCTGCTTCCAGCGGCAGGGACAATATCATCGGCCCACCTTTTCTGGGGCCGGCCTATTCCCCTTTTCATATCCCATGGTCTCCAATTTAGAATTCTGGGTGCCCATCTGTCCGTACCCTGTCTGGCAACATGATCTGCCCATTGCCATTTAAGTTTTGCAACTCGATCCATGACATCAACAACTTTTGTCTGGCGTCTGATTTCTTCATTTCTAATTTTGTCTCTTAGACTTACGCCTATCATTTGCCTTTCCATGGATCTCTGAGTGCATTTTAGCTTATGTATGGTCCTCGCAGTTGGCGTGATAGTTTCCAGACCATACGTAAGCACAGGCAGGATACATGTTTCAAACACTTTTCTTTTCAGATATGTGGGAATATCTCTGTTTTTAGGACATGTTTAAGTTTTCCAAAGGCTGCCCAACCTAGTCCGATCCTTCTGGGTATTTCTGCTGTCTGGTTACCCTTTCCTAATTTTATCTTGTATCCAAGGTATATATATTATATTCTTCAACAGCTTCAATTATTTTACTATCAATTGTGATAGTGCTGTTAGATGGACTCATGATTTTCGTTTTGTTAATATTAATTTCCAGGCCGACCATTAGGGAAGCATCGTGGAGTTCTTTTATCATAATATGAAGTTCTTCCAGATCATCACTTATAAGCACTATGTCATCTGCAAAACGGAGGTGGTTTAAGTTTAAGTATTTTTACTTATTTACTTTTAATAATTGTATGTATGTATGTATGTACTGTGTGCTGTCCTTATTGAAAATAAAATAAAATAGAAAACAAACACGATGCGTGCTCGTTATAAACGGGTTTTTAACATGTTATTTTATTTTTATACTTAACTAATTTTCTGTCACATTTTATTATGTTGATAATAATTTATTTTACTTCAACGTTAACATTTATTAGACCCAAAGATAATTAGTATGTTTTTTCATACGTTACTATAATAACATTATAGCAAGGTGTCATCTTGCAACCAGTATCATGAGGAGATACTACGCTGTAAGTTATATTTTTATGTTAGCCTATGTTATATTAATTTTGTTTTTTTTATCCCAATAAGTAGGTTCGCTTTAGATTTTTTTATCGGGAATAGGTTTTACTACATCTCTGTAGATACGAATCAGAAATATGTAAAATATTTCATAACAAAATTACGAATACTATATATTATTTTATTATGAATAGGTCGGAAAAAGGCAACTCATTCTGAATGTTGGTTTGTAAGGCGAGGTGGTGAGGCTGATGTGTGGGCATACACGCGTGTGTCGTGCTTACCTTTATAAGGTAGGTAACGCACACCCGCACATCTGTCGCTGTTTACCCCACATTTTGGTATATTCGGTGATGTTATGTATGTATGTACGAATAGGGCGCAAAATAAATAAATAAATACATACATACATACATACCACTTACTTCTATCTTGACATAAATTCATCGCCTCGACAACATTCATACATCGTCTTATACATGTTCGACTGTTGTTCACGCTTCTAACATTTCCGTCTTTCAAAATACCGTTCATATGGACGTGCCATCCCTTCCTTGGGCGGCCCCGACCTCTCATTCCATTCCTGTCCGCAATGTATATTTTCTTCGTCAGGCGTTCCTCATTCATTCTCCCCATGTGGCCAAACTATCTCAATGTGTTCACTTTCATTCTATTAATTACATCTTTCTTTATCCTACATTCTTTCCTTATGTCCTCATTTCTGACCCTGTCATACATCGTTCTATCACATAAGTTATTTATAAATAAATAACTTATTTCGTATGATGTTGCTACTATTTTGTGGCATATTTTTAAAATATAAATAAATAAAATAGGTATATAATATATTTACTTTGTATAAACTACGAATTTTGAGTAAACGAATATTAATGAATATGTATGTACCTATAAACGATTTGTTTAAATCACGTTAGACCGAAAATAGGTACTCAAAATTCGATAACTGCTGCCTAACTAGGTATACCTGTTCTAGGACTAGCAGTATTGTAAAAAAATATTGTATATATTTTGATTTATTTATAAATAAATAACTCTTTAATATATCGATGTGATAAGTGATATACATAATATGTAAACAAAGTGTACGTAATAAATATATTATTACCTAAGTATGTAATTTAATAATTTATATGGTGAGTTGTGTAAAGTGATGTTATATGTAAATAATTATGTGTATGTGATTGATGGTGTGGGGTCACCGGAGATGACGTTAATACAGCCATGACTTGTTGGGAAACTGTTGGAATATTAGCTCCCTGTGCACTCCTGGCTTCAACGGAAACCAATGCTGTAAGTATTTTTATTATACCGATTTCTTACTTTACAGTACGAACTAGATTTTCAAAGGGTTTTTTCAACGCGGTAAAAAAAATATAGCCTGACATTTCCTACAAATCAACAAAATTATTTTCGTCATAATTTTAAACCTTTATCTATGGTACCTATTTACTCACATAGGTACCTACATTATACCTACTTAATGATAATGTCATTCTGAAAAGTATCTACGCCAAATTTTACCTGAAATATAAAAGGAGACATAGGTAGCGAGGTATGGTAATAAAATTCGCAAGGTTAAAAGGTACAAAAGAATAAAAATAATTATTTTTGGTTACATTTCTATTCAATCTTTTCATATTTTTTTCAATATTCGGCCATAGGTACAGGTGTAGGTACCAACTACCCTAACATAAAAACAATAAACCCCAAATTGAATTCGTTTGTTATTGTTTTTGAGTAGGTAGACCTGGTATAATATTATTATGTTTTATCTTTCTCTCGCTTTCTTCGTTTGACCTTCGCATTTTGACTACCCGACATTTAACTTAACTAATTTTCTAGCGACGGGGAAAAATGAGTGATCCGTATTATTTGACCGGATCATTAAATTGAATCGGTGACTCACGGTTCACGTTGCCACAACGATCCGCTCATGAACCAGACATCACTCTCACACTTTCTATCTCATATAAAATATATCGTTAGAATGCGATACACATACCGACTCATGGCAATCATCGATTCACAACTAATTCATTATGGTTCATAAAATCTAATTCATTGCGGTTCTTAAATATGTTAAGCAATTTTGACCGCAACATACTTTGAAAAACAAATACGTAACGTCTATAATTGAATATACTATTTTGAAGGCGATCTTCGATTCACGACTAATTCATTACGGTTCATAAAATATTTAAGCAATATTGACCATTAAGTAGGTACATTGAAATGCAAACATTTTAACGCCTACATTTGCATATCATATTTTGAATCGGTTTTGTTTTCTCTGTCATTCTACGTACATGTTATGTACGATAGATAAGGATAGCTATATTTGAATCATATTGAATCGAAGAGCGAATTGATGATCCGCATAAATTTCGTGAATCGATTTTAAAAGACAGGATCTTACAAAAATATCGAACTTTGCACCACTATAATTTTCGTGTTCAACTTTGACAACTCTTCCGACATTGGCACAGATAATATAGAAATAAACTTGACATTGGTAAAATGACCTGTGCGTTTTATATCTAGTGACTTTCTTTCTATTTAATTTAGGTACTTACTTAGCTAATTGACAAATTCCTGCGCACACTTAATTAGAGATGTGCCATTCTTTGTGCGATTTGTGTCGATCTGATAACTATATATTATTATTCGATGTTTAATTTCGCTCGTGCAAATTACGAAATATCATTACGACAGTAAAAACATTGAATTATATGTAGGTACTACGTACGAATTATATGTACGTATAAATCAATGAGTAAAAATCGATATTTTCCTTTACATTGGAGACCGCCAATGAGATGTAGGGGCGACTTTAGCCGTCAATCTGGTGTCAATTGCATAGTTAAAATTGTTATCAGTATATCCTTCAGATATTATTCTATTCACAATAGGTTTAATACATATTATATTATACTCTCATTACACTTATTGTTATTTGAATAATACTAGAATATTATGACTAGGTATATGTTTGTTTCTCGTAACTTATTACGTCAATAGATCTCTTACAATAAACAGGATTAAATATATTGCATGCTAATAATTTATTTATTTTATTCCTTCAACGCCTATTTTAAGGGCTTTTACAAAACATACAAAGCACATGTGCAGCGTACAGCAACAACATAACACAACCAATAAGAATATAAAAAACACAAATAAAATTTAAAAGTTAAAACATAATGAGACATATTGATTTTTCAATTATGTAGGCATAAACAATTTGCCATTTTTACTATAATTATTCGTGTCAAAAAATCAACCCTCTTTCTCTTGATCCAAATGTCATTTTATACATTAACATATTAAACTTATAAATATAATTATTCTGTTTGGTTTTATTGCAGTATGGAAAATAACAAATTATTTTTTTAACATTTAAATTTAAAAGAGAGTTAATGTATAATGCAGTATATTTTTTTCTTTTACACTTTGTGTTTCCAACAGACATTGCAATTTTAGTGTTTACGTCATATTTATTATTTAGTAGGTAGGTAATTCATGATTTCATTGATTGAGGCTTTTTCAGAATATCGTTCCCATGATCGAGCCATCCTTTTCTTGGACGACACCAACCTCTTATTGCATTTCTCTCAGATATGTATATTTCTTTAGTCAGGCGTTCTTTATTCGTAAAAAAAATATTTTCAACTTAGTCTGTCATACATCATATTGTATACTCGCACAAAATTCTGAACGATTATTATATATCCACAAAATTGATGAATTTTTCATACATTTCCCTATATAGACTACACGATTCAATTGCATGTATCAGAGTTGACTCTCGTAAAAATAATTAAAAACGCGTCAATCAAAATTAAATTAAACCGTTGAATGGCAGAAAGAGAGAGAGAAATTGGTGATTCATTTTTCAATTATAAAATAATATCTCTGCTTTCACCTCTTTTAAAATTACACCTGTTCGATCCGGAAATGGTTTAAATATATCCTTGAAAATAATTTTCCCTAACATAACTTTCGCCTTTTCAATATACACTGCACTAATTTCTCTTTTCCTGTAATAAATAATGCAAATCCTCGTTTTTAATTATCAATTTATGAATTCATTTATCTAAGGATACATTGTATTTACAAGGTTTCATTTAAATAAACGTTTTTGTCAACTTTCTAAGTTTCACTTTCATAAATCTAATACACGCACACATAATATGTACTTACTAATACATCTATCATACATAGATCCCGCAAAGTACGCAAAAAAATCTTATGTAACCCATCATTTAATCTAATGCACCATTTTATATTGAGAATCTACGTACAAACTTAATTACTAATTCACCAATACATAGATTACCTTTGCCTTGGAAACCAGTATAGTGCTGTTGTTATAATTAATGTACACACTATAGATGGTTGGTATAGAAGGCTGCTAAACGCATATTATATTTTTCAGTTATTGTTTTGCTTTGTTTATTTTTTTCTACATAGAATAATTCTGCTATTTTTTATCTTCATTCTTTTTTTATATCTATTTATTTGCTTATTTTTATCTTTGTAACTCTGTTATTTTTAAATTAATATTGTATTTTCTTTTACTAATAGGTCCTTGTTAAACAAGTACATATACATCTTCCTACGTTCCCTAAAATAAGCATAAATGCTTGTGCTATAGGTGAACGAAATCGGTCGAGGCAGGAATCGAACTCGCGATCACTGGATTGCTAGCTCAGCGCGCTAACCGCTCTGCCATCGACCCATCTAAAATTTATGTTCTTGTTGTTCCTACACTACATAACTATCTATCAATATTCCCCACTAAGGGCATAAATGTATGTAAAAATTAAATAAAAGAAACTTATGTCTCGGAGTATATCTACAACTACAACTTCCATGCATCTTCACACGAGATCGTATCAGCTATTAGTTAAATGGCCTCTGCCTCTCACTTCATCCAAAGATATTAAATGTATATACCTAGATGGAGTACTTGTCAACTTTTCATAGCGGTGACGTGAGGCAAAAAAATGTTGTCTCTTTCGCACAATCGGTAGGCAAGAAAAACGCGGTTTGTATGAAGATTGTTGAGTACGACATGATATTTTCGTATTTATTAATCGAAAATAGAGTTAACAGTTGAAAAAATAATAGAAAGCAATTAAGGAAGTAACTGGTGTGCATTGTAAAGTAAAAAATACCAACATTGGTTTTATTTTTGTCTTTTTTACCTGTTTTTGTGGTGGTTCATACATTGTAGATAGCTTGGTTCATCTACCAACTCGAAGTACTGAAATAAAACCCTAGGAATAAAAATTCATAATTTTTCTTTATATATACTACATACATCATATTTAACACTACCTTACATCCTATTTAAGTGGCGAGTTTATCGCCAAATGGCAATTTCTTCCAACTAACCAGTGATTTGCGTGAGAAATAAATTTCTCCTCTACCGGGAATCGAACCCTGGACGCAAGCAAAGAAGAAGAGGCTTACTACTGTGCCATGGCAGTCGATATCATCTTAATGTGAAAAATGAGTTCATATTTTTTATAACAGCTAAATAAGAATGGATTTCCTTTCTTTCACCAGCAACATTTCTAAAATTTACTACTCTTGGACATGTTATCTTTTGTTTTCAAAGATTTAGAAAACAATATTAATTCAAGGGGTTTGTAGAATATTAAACAAAAACTTATTGAAAAAAAAATAACTTTATTTATTTAAATTTTGGTATAGGTACATAAAACTAACAACTTAGGTCTCACAAATTTGAAAGTATAGGGTCTCTGATCACATAAAACGTTTTAAGGTCAAATATAATTAAAAAGTCCTTTTAACTATCACAATTACTGTGTAAATAAACTTAACCACTAATTTTAACACTAAAAATATCATAAAAAACTGTTTTAAACTTAGAAATAACTCAATATTACCATCAAATGTCGAAAAAATTAAAAATCACACCAAACTTAAAATAAAAAAACCAAATCGGTATTCTAATTAACGCAAAACACTAAATAAGTCCTTGGTATAATAAATACATCCATTAAAATTAATAAAATGAGGTATAACGATGAATATTTCACAAAACACGGGGAGCAAAATGTATCGAAAAACGTACAAAAATCAGTCTTCTGCCTACCAGCGCGCAAAAACTCCCGCGAATTTCGACACACTATTTCCGACAAGTACTCCATCTAGGTATATACATTAATATCTTTGACTTCATCCCCTGTAGTCTTATTTATTCCAGTCTCCAGTCGTTTATTACCCATTTTTCAATATGTCTGAATCAGCTCTCTATATATTATCTAAATCATTAGTTGTCTTGCACTATCTTTTTATATCCACATTTTCTAATTATATTTATTAATTATATTTTTATATCCACAGTTCGTCAGTATTTATTCTTCTTTCATACGTCTTCTGATGTCACTGAAAATCCTCATAATATCAAAAAATATTCACTTGGAAAGAGTATACTTGTTAGTATTAACAAAAATTATATATTTTGAGTCATGCTAAACTTTATTTGGTATTCCTATTCTTTGTTTATAATAAATGAACTTATTGCAAATAATATTGTATGTTTTGTTTTATTGTTATTTAATTCTTTCGGCTATTATTGACTAATGAGTTGGTAATTATTCCTGTAGGATAATTGTTTCCCGAATCAATTTCATGATAATGATTGTCATTCGTGATTCATATAAGCTTTTGTATAATTATGTAGGTAATTGTCAACAGGGATCAACTTTGAATCATCAAATTCGATATCCTGTCTATTTCTATAATTTTATGGTAAAATTATCCTATTTCAAATTTTAACTATGTTTACAAAATATTTGGTACATTACAAACCATCAAGCTGTTTCCCTATTTGGGTTAGGCAGTGAAAATTTTGAATTAATATAATTTTAAATAGAAAAAAAGCTTAACTAGTTATAAGTATGATATTCTATGTCTCTGAATGTGAAGTAAAATAATACTTGTACTTTAAAAATATTCTATTTTTCGCCTGTATTTTCTTCCCCCTTCAAAAAACTGTTTGAACAGAACATCTACCATCTATTATACCCTTCACAGAATCATGGCGACGGCGAATGGAATTGTTGAAATCTATTTTATTTAAATGATGCTTGCATCCGGAGAAAGTTTATACGCGAAGAGCAAAATATTTTTAACGAAAAACATTCCTAGCTTCTTATATCGACTTATTTGTATGTATGCATAATATTGTAGCTATTTATTTGTTTTTGATTTCGACGCATATTCCAAATCAACTACCGTGGCATAGTGATTTCTTTTTTGACGTCCGATTGGATTCCCAACAGAAAGGAAATTTATTGTGAATTACTTTCCTTGATTTTTTTTTCTGACAAATACTGGTTAGGTATAAAGAACGTATCATTTGGTGATAAACTCGTTGTTTGCGCAGGCTGCGATCAAGTATTTACAAAAAATATAATTCAATGAAAACATACATACCATCATGCCATGTTCCTCACGGGGTAGGCAGAGAGAACCGAACGCCACTTATTTCTATTTTGACACACATTCATCGCCACATACATTCATACACTGAAAACGAAATTTAAAAAATATTTCATTCATTCATACCATCTTGGCATATCTCACAATATGAGGTAATCAGTGAGAGGTATGTGGGTGTACATTTCCATATAAAAGGAAGCAGGACACATGCGTGTATATCCACAAACCAGTCTCGTATCATCTAAAAAGCTACTATATGTACATTCAAATTATGTGGTGATTCACCACTGGTGAACCTCATTGCTAATTTCTATAAGATTTTCTTTCTTTTTTCTTTCTATTTTAATTAAATATGCCCTTGTAGTAACAAGAACATATACATCCTCATACGTTCCTTAAATTAGGCATAAATAATTACATAGGTGAACGAAATCGGTCGTGGCAGGATTCGAACTCGCGACCACTGGATTAACAAACCTAGCGCGCTAACCGATCTGCCACCATCAATGTTATTTTGTTTCTTATATATTTTCGATTACGGGATATCCGAATACTGAAAAAAAAACTGGAATTTTGACTTTAAAAAGTCAAGATTAAAGATTTTTTCAGCAGAATACTGGCTCTATAATAAAACTATATTTTTCGATGTACCACGAATTATTATAATTATTATTTTTATCCGACAATAAAGTATTATGAATTGATTAAATAATCTCGAGTATTACATTTCAGTTACTTTTATCATCGCATTTTATTATCACGATTAATTTCGATTTGTAAGAAACACTAATTGAATGATTGAAGATAATTAATATCAAGTTATTTTGAGATAGCGATTCCTTCGGATAAATAGCGATGTAATTTGACAATTTGAAAGTAAAGATTATACTTCGGCTTTTTGGCAATAAATGGCGAAGTTTAATCTTAACTTTCTCAGCACAAGAATATATTGCGATTAGACGATTTTTAATAAAACACCGAGGATTTTGTTAAATTAAAAAACAAAGTAAAGATCTTTTTACAGAATTTTGATTTTAAAGCCGATATATTTTAGTGTAGGTATTAAAAATATATATTATTTATATAGGTATACTAAATGTGAGAAATTCACTTATAAATAGTTTCTTTGGTCTCACACTGATGATTTTGAAAAAATCTTTAAAATTATTTTAATTCACATACATATTTATAAAATATAATTTCACTTACGTTGTATTAAATAAATCTCAAAACAAGTGTAATTTTTCGTTAGTCAAATAATTAATATCTTAATCAAGATATCTAGGTACCTACCTAATTTAAACTAATGACGTGTTGTAAATTAAAATTACTAACCCCGCCTTTCTGCACTTAACCCCGCCTGAATAGCGGTTTTTGTTTGTATCGATGGGTTGGGTACATCCCTAATCTCAGTCGTAGGTGGAGACAGGTCAAGTTTCTACCGAACGAAAAACGTTAACGTCAGTCTTCGGTAATTTTTCGAATTGGAAACGTCTCCTGCTTTCTGTAAAATTACGCGGCCGTTTTATTTTCTTCTGTTTTGAATTTTCACCAATACCCGAAACATAAATGCGCACAATAATAATTAAAACAGGCTTTATTTGACTTCGTGCGGTGTTTTCCGATTTTCTCCCGCTCTCGCGTTGTGTTCTACGTCATAATATTTACTTTTGCGTTTGAACTAAGTTATGCCATTGAATTTCGTAATGATACAAACTTTTTGATTTTTATTTGTTCCGTTTTTTTATACATCAAAACTTTGTTAAATATTTTGTGACTGTGTGTGTAATATTGTGTCTTTATGATTGTCGATAAACTAGTTGTCGTTTCGTTGCAATCTTCAATAGATTACGCCGTCATGAGGTTGATGTCGAAGTTTTGGAGGAAGGTCTTTTGTGTGGGAGACACCGCGGCATGTTCCGAAGACCGCTCATCGTCCTCACGCGAACAGAATCTCCAACAAAACTGGGATGTGAATTCAGCGATTCTCAACGGTGAAGAGATTCGATCGCGAAGATCCTCAGTTTGGAGTCTAAATAGAGCGCGCTCGATCAGCGTGTTGATGCTGAACATGTACGGCATCAGGGAGCTCGCCAGGAAGGTGACTGTCGGCAGACGCATCAGGATCAAGGAAAAACTTGGTTACATGACCGCTGAACAGTACGAATTGGCCACTTCGGCTCAAGGTCTGCAGGGGTCTGAAGAATTTCATAGTTCGGTGGAAGAAATATGTAAGAATATTGATAATTTGTATCAATTCATCGATCGGTTCGACGGTGTAAGAGACTACAGTTGTCAAGACGTAGTTGAAAACAGCTTCGAGATGTCTGGAATCTCGTACGACGAAACGTCCGAAGAGGGCCTCCAGACCGTCGTCCCTTGTTTGAGTGCTGTGGAGGTCGTCAAGAAGACGGCCAGCCTAACCGAAGGGGAGTTTGCCGCCGTGTGCGAATCCTGCGAGGACACCTACGACGATTTCATCGAAAACTGTCGAAATTTCGTCGAAAGTTGCTTCGAATGCGACGAGAACTCTCTAACATATTCGTTCGACCGTAGCATCAGCCCGGAGAGCGGCTCTATCGAACTTCCAATAGCACATTCTCCCGAAGAAGACCAATCTGTCACGGGAGCCGATGACGAATTAGATCAATACAGAGACAATTTCAAAAGACTTCGAATGTTTTGGCAGCGGTTGACAGAGAGCGTGCCCCCCCCGCCGACGGCGCCGCCCGAGTCCTCGAAAGGGAAACACCAAAATAAGAATGACCACGAAAATTATAAAAATTTTTGTTCGGCTCTCAATGAGATGCAAGCGGAGACAAATTTCTTCCAAGCGAGCCTCAACGAGGAGGATTACACGAGGCTGTCGGAGCTCGAAACTATGTCTGAATCGTACCGAGCCAAATTGGCAAATATGAAACGTCGAGCCAGACAAGAATTGGACGATTCAAGAAACGCGACTAACGGGCCAACAAAGAGTAAAGGTTCTCCTAATTTGGTGAACTGCAACAGCTTGGCCTATTCAAATAGTACAGATTCTAGCTTTGACTCTCAGGGTACGACACGTCTGGAGGACAAAGACCGTTTGTACGTCTCGGAGATTATGAAAGATTTGAAACACTGTCACAACGAGTTAAACCTTAGTTTGCCGGCAGCCTTGTATCAGGATATCAGGAGTGGATTTCGAGAGTTACACAAGATAATAGAGGTATTTTATTTCATTTTTATACACGCCTGTCTCGCAAGACTTGAGCTATTTTTAATGAGAGTTATTTAAAATACTTTCTTAACCGATGATTCCAATTGGAATCATTAATGTATTTTACGTATATCTCAATGAATATTGTTATTAGTTGTGTTATTTCTCTTCTAATTTATTAATCACAATATTTTTGATCGCTTACAATACTGAGAATGACGGAAACTTCTGTACTCGGTTATTGTACAGTTGAAAACTCGGTTATTGCGAAATGTGCTTTTCTTGCTAAACACGGTTATTCAAAATTTAATAAATGTGAGTTCTTTTTTGTTTTCTAGCATGCTATATATTTTTTTTTAATTAGGTAATTATATTTCCTTCAATCTCTAATAATAATAAAAATGAAAGTTTTTTTATTTCATGCAAATTATATAGTTTTATATTATATGAATGATGACAATTGAAATTGTTAAAATTTCCAAAAAAGGAAATGAAAAAAATTATAATAATCTCTTTATAATCACATATTTTGCTCATTTTTTATGAAACATATTTATTTTTATAATATTCAGTTAAGACAGGGTTAAGCCATGTGTTTTAGTTAGGTACTATCGTTAAGCTATCACTATAAAGGTAATAAAAATAGGAAGGCTGTGACGGGCAGGACACGTGGAAATAATGGGGGTTGAATGAGTATCGAAGAGGGTCCTGCATACCAAAACCCAAAGTAGACAAAGCGTTACTTGGACCTAAGCTTGGCTGGATGGCGTGCAGCTGGATGTGGTGGCTGTCTGTTGGTGTGAAGCACTGGAAGAGTGCATGTCAGGATAGAGAGAGATTTAGAGGAATTCTGGAGGAGGGCAAGGCTCACAACGGGCAGTGGCTGATGATGATGATGACTATCACTAAGCTAATGAGCCAAGATATATTGCATCCCATCCAGGAGTATCTAGAATCTCTTGAGAACGAGAGGAGTGGAGAAAGAGATGCATCGCTTTGCTGACAGCCAATCCCTGAGGTTGGAACCAAAGAAGATATTTTCTCTATACTTGTTACTTCTGTACAACTCCGATAGATCTTTAGCCTCCTAAACAATTGATTTCTTAACCTTCCTGTCAGCAGCAGCGGACTCCCCGTCCCAGAAATTGTCCATCAATCTCTGACTTGGTCTTTATTAAAAATTATATTTTCTTACAGTATGTATTTTCTGTCTATAGAAATGTTATTTTATTACTATATATGTGTATTTTATATATAGGAATGATATTTTATTACAGTATGCATTTTCAATATATTATTGCCAACTGCCGTGGCACAGTTGGTAAGCCATTTGGTTTCTGTGCGGGTGTCCTGGGTTCGATTCCCAGCAGAGGAGAAATTAATTTAAATTTATTTCTCACGCAAATATTGCTTCACTGGGCTGGAAACACCGGTTAGTTGGAAAAAAATGGCATACGGCAATAAACTCGCCACTTGCGAAGGGTGCAAGGATGTGTTTATTATTATTATTTTCTATATAGAAATTATATTTAATTACAGTATTTTATTTTCTATATAGAAATGATATATTATTATAATTGCCAAATATCTTTGAACCATTTGGCCGAGAAATGATTCTATATAGAAATAATATTTTATTACAGTAGAACTTGTACCCCAGCTAACTGAATAGCTTTTAGTATATCTAAACGGCCAGCTCTTACTAAAATGTTTAGTAGGTACTGTATTTTGTTATTCGCCATATCTCTCACGAAATGCCACATTTCTCTATCTTGGCACACATCCATCTTTCATGATGTCGTTATGATCGTGTCAACTTTTTCTATTATGACCCCGTCCTCTTTTTACGTTGCTATCGGCTTTGTATATTTTATTCGTCAGTCGTTCTTCATTCTCGTGTGGCCAAACCATCTCAGCGTATAACTTTCATTCTATTAATGACATATTGCTTTGTGTCCAAGATAAGACAGTAAATTTGTATCTTTACTGCACGTAATCTGTACAATTATTTTTCATTTTTTTAAAGAAATTACTATGTACGTTGATTATGTCTGTATACGGTTCATTTACAATCTTAAAAAATATGAACATGTTTCGACTTGTAGAAATATACTTCGTTGGCCAAAGATACGAGATCGTCGTAACATTCACATTCTGTCATTACTTTATAAGACTATTTATGATCCCTATTCACCACAATATTTAAAAAATAACGTCGTTTTCTTGTCAAGTCACTGCCTATCCCTTCGATCTGCTGAACGTACTACACTAGCTATCCCCATTCACAATACAGAAGTTTTCAGCTCCTCTTTTCAAGTACAATCAGCTAGACTATGGAATGGCCTAAGTGATGAAGTAACGTCATCTCAATCCATTCAAATATTTAAAGGTAAACTAAAAAAACTTTATTTGTCAAATAGTTCCTAAATTCCTTCTATATCCTTCCGTAACCTCCTTTTCCTCATTGCTATGTGAGCAGTGTTATTTTTATTATTCTTTTATTTTTAAACTCTCTTTTCATTAATTAAAACTATGAAAATTTTTTTATATTTAATTTTACGTTCTACTTAAATTTTTTCGCAAACGCGACTCCCATTCACCGGTATCGCTCTATGATGAGCATCGTCAGAATGGTGAACAATAATGATGAAGACCATTCATTTTTTTTTCTCTTTGTAATTTTTTTTTATATTTCTTACTCTTTTATGTTATTTTTTATCAATTTATTTCTCACTTAATTAGTACTGTACCAATTTAACTAAGAGACTTCACGTTGCTCGGGTTGGTTGGAAGAAATTGCCTTATGGCAATAAACGTGCCTTTGTACACATGTACATAAATTATATAAATAAATAAATTATCCAATTATCCGGATACTTGGAGTACTACTGTACCTATCTGTATTTTTCATGTTAAAATTATCAATAAGTACAGTTAGCAGCAAATAACAGGGGTGTGCAGAGTGCTAACAAGTGTGTTTTATTTCTTAGTATATGACTCAAATGCAGAGTCCTAGGTACCTAAATACTAACTCCTAACTTCACCGGAGTATTTTGTATTATTAAGTTAGACATCACTAACTAAATACTACGACAAACTTAAGCTCGATGGTGTAGAATTTCACATTATTGTGTATGAAGAAAAGAGATAGATAGCTTTCTATGGACTTAGAAAGCTATCTATCTCTTTTCTGACGTTTGGCGTTTAAAATGTTTTTTTTGCTAAAACAACACAAACATATGTAACCAACTTCACACTGACAGCTCGATGTCACAATTTTTTTGAAATTCCACCGAATTTTTGGCATCTCGTATAGATCGCTGAATACTCTGTTTGGTATTTGATTTAACAAAATTACCAAATACATATTCAACGAAGCTGATCAAATCATCATCCACCGAAAAAATCTCGTATTTTAGTATTAAACCACTCGTAAGGTTCCTCGCTATAAACATTACTTTTTGACAATTGGCAAATGTTAGTTTACGTTGATGCTAAGTATTTAGATATGTCTCTGCAATGCAATGTGTCTCATACGTGAACTTGGTAGCATCCTCCAGTTAGGAAGCCACGTGATCTCCTAACTTAAGTGAGCGACTGTGCAATGAAAACATGGTTAGTAGTTATTATTTAGGTAGGACTCTGCATTCTGACCTAAATGTACAAACTGTTCCATTCCATCCACAACGAAAACTCTCAACTTATTTGCTCAAAACTATTAGGTTTTTTTCTAGCTGTATATTTTTATTATTGATGTGTTTCATGATAGGCACATCACCTTATTTACAGTCAGAATTTGAAATTGGTTTCTCGTTAGACTCTTGTTAGAATCAATATAATTTAATCCCATTTATTTACACTATAATTTTTGTCCATGTTAAATTGATTTGTTCATTAAGTCGTTGTGTTGTAATATTAGTCAGCTGGTACACAGTCAATCTGGATCGCGATCCGTGATTACGATCCAGATGAATATAGAATGGCAGCCCATATACATTCAATCTGGATCGCAATCATTGATCTTGATCACGGATTGTGATCAAGATTGACTGTGTACGGGCTGCCTGAATCACGGGAAATGTTTTTTTATAAAAATTCTCATATTTTATAGACTTCATTTCGTGTATTGTTCTGCCATAGACCGTCTTCTACGTAGATCGCATTTAATAAAAACCTCATGTTATCTATTGTTCTACCATAGACCGGTCGTCTTCTATGTAGATCGCATTTGATGTAAACCTCATTTTATGTATTGTTCTGCCATAGACGGTTTTCTATGTAGATCGCATTTAATATAAACCTCATATACTATCTGTTGTTCTGCCATAGAAAACTGCCCCTCTCCACGGTGAAAAGGCTCATAGAGTTTGGTGGCGTCTATACCAAGATTCATCATAATCTGGTTGAATGTTGGCTTTTACGAAGTTTATGTTCCCAATCGTGCCTTACTAAAGATGTGCGTCTTTTTTGTTTCAGCCTCCAGAAAATGAGCTTCAAAAGAATTCCGCAGACAGAGTGCTGTCGGAACATCAGCTTCGAGTCCAGAGGTCTCTGCAGAAGCTAAATGTACCAGATTGGTGAGTATTAATACAAAATATTATATTTGGTTTATATAATAATATTAATAAGCTAAATTACGGATGTAGAGTACGGAGAGAGATTTAAAATATGAAATTTCGAGATAGGCATACCTCAATTAACTCGGTAGAATTTATTTTAACAAATATATCGTACTAATTATTTTTATTTTATCACAACATATTTTACGATGACACAAACAAGTAGACTACTGCTGCCCAACTAGGAAACCCTGTTCTAGGGCCACGGCCTGATAAACGTGTTTTTTCGCCCGTAGCAATATATTTGAAATCGCCCTCCACCCTACATTTTTTTTGAACTTTAAATGTAGAACAATTTTAAATTATTTAAAATAACATCGGGTCTAAAATGACAGATCATTGACATTTTTTTACATACACACCATCACACCAAGCTTCTTTCCGAGTAGGTAAAGAGAACTGAGCTCCATACCTGCGGATTTTTTATTTATATAATTAAAATTTTAGGATTTTAAGCACCCTTTTTCAGACAGCCACCCTTACTTCATGTTCCTGGTTGTTCTATGATTTATCCTGTCCTGTCTAGGGCTAACAGTATGACTATATAGTGACAATATACTTATGAAATGGGTGATATAGTTTCCTACTACTTCATTTAACATCAGACAAAACAGACAAGTTGCTCACATAACTAAAACAGATCCACCAGGTCAAAATATATTTCAGCAAAACAATTCCCAACGCGATTTGACATTTTAAAACCATAGAGAAGAGTATAATATCTATGTCGTGAGGTGCGTTGATGTATTTGATATGATTCACATGCGTTCCAGAGCATTGCAATCAACTCAAAGAGCATTGCAATCGTAATTCGGGATAGTTACTAATTTTATTGATAATTTTAAATGCTTGCATATATACATACATACCATCACGCCATGTCCCCCACGGGGTAGGCAGAGAGAACTGAACGCCACATTTCATGTTCGTCTGTTGTTCACGCTTCTTACATTTCCACCTTTCTGAATATCGTTTACATGATCGTGCCATCTTTTTCTCGGTCCTCCCCCGCTCACCCCTTATTCCGTTCCTGTCCGCCTTGTATATTTTCTTCACCAGGCGATCCTCATTCATTCTTTCCAATTGGCCAAACCATCTCAAGTGTTAACTTTCATTCTATTAATTACATCTTTTTACTCCTCACTAACCCAAGGGGATATAGTGGGGAGTTATGATTTTGCAATTTTTAAGGCTATTTTTTTATTGCAGATTATCAACTAGTATCATGCTGAGATTGTATTCTGAAAGTTTCATCACAATGTATCTGTGTATGTGCTATGTACGGCGTGTTTATTTTACTTTATCGATTATAGACTCACTCGATTCCTTTCAAATTTTGCAAATTTGTATATCTAATAATCACTTAGACCCCATTAGATTTTGAAGGATATCAGATCAGTGCTTCTCAATTTTTTTAACTCAAATATTTCAAAGTGACCCCAAGCTCAGGAAACTTGATAACTCTTCAATGCCATTTTATGAAAGTGATGTGCCTTTTTACCAATTTGAAAATAAATATTTCAAATTACAAGTTTCCTGATATTTTCAACGCAATGGGCAAAAAAATACAACGCGTTCCATTTTCAACGCGATTTTCATCCTTTTTGGTAAAACAGAAATCTGTAAAATTATTCGCTGTCGTTGTTACCGACGAGTCAACAATCAACATGGCTGCCGTTTGCGTTGACTTTTACGTGTGACATTCGCTCGCGATGTATTTTGTTTATTTGGATAGTGTCGAAACTTTCGATATACATTTATATTATATTAAACATTTATTATATAATTTTTCGATATACATTTATTTATATTATATTAAAAATTTGCACATATAATTGTGTAAACTGTGTAAAGTATTGTAAAGCGTTGCTAGGAGTAACCTCTATTTTGGATGCTGTTTTAAGCGTTGCGTGTAAAGCGATGTTTGGAGTAACCTGTATTTTGGATACTATTTAAAGCGTTGGAAACCGGGTCACGTTGAAAATAGTGTACATGTTAAGTGCACTTAACTAATCAATCGCGCTATCCGCTCTGCCACCGCCCATCTGTTGAACAAATAGTATTTAATACGTCTATTGTCATTGATTTTATTATTTATGTATGTTGAATTTTTTTTTCCAGGTTCAAAAATTCAGCCCTCCCCCGCGAGGGTTTCCTACTAAAGAAGCGAGCCTCAGACGGCGGAGGGGGCTCGGCGGGCGGATGGGCCGGCCTCGGGGGCAAGACAACGTCCCTCGGGAGTCTCGGTGGACAACAGCAGCAGCAGCAGCACTCGACCCTAGCGTCGGCAGCGCAGCCCAAATCTCCCCTGGCTCTGGCGCCGCACTCAACGTACGCCTTCACCAGATGGTCCACTAGCAGGCTCAACTCTGCACAGGTACATACATAATATAATATTGTTATGAAATGAAGGGGGGGACTGCTGCCAACGTACCTATTTTTCAATTTGATATACCATCATTATTTCTTATCAAATTGTTTTGATAAAAATAATTTAAATAGTTTGGGTATTAATAAAGAAAAATATATCTTTACTTTTTGATAATGTTCTGTATAAATTCTTGTAGAAAAATAATGGCATACCCCCATTTTCAACGTTTATCTTATATTTTTAATAAAATATATGGCGTAGTTCAACATATTTTTTTTAAATTAAAGAAGACAAAAATATGTAGAAAAATATGATGTGACGTTGCATTAATGCTTCAGGTTTAGTAAATAAACCTAAAAAACATTTATTTTTCATTCAGCGCTATTGCGATATAAAAGTTTTTTTGGTTTATTAAATTTACCTGATGCATTAATGCAATGTTACATCGTATTTTTCCAGATATTTTGATCTTTTTTAATTTATAAAAAAATATAATGCTCCTATACCTTATAGTTTTTTATAAATTTAAAATGAATGTCAAAAATTGGGGTATGTTTATTATTTTCCTACAAGAATATATACAGAACAAAATTAAAAAGTTAAGGTATATTTTCCTTTATTAATATCCAAACTAACTAGGTTAAAAATGATTCGTTTTATAGTAATGATGCAAATTCAAATTCAAAAAGTAGGTACCTACGTTGGCAGCTCAGTCACCATCTTAATATTCATTTTGAATATCCTTTGTGATGTTATTCGACGAATATGTATACTTGGGAAGCATATTTCAACGGAACGGACGACTCGATAAAGAGATCGAAAGAAGAGTTATGGCAGGAAACAGAGTGAATGGAGCACTGAGACCAATTATGAATGATCGCAACATATCAAAGGATGCCAAAGTTGCCATTCATAACGCCATCGTAGTGCCAACCCTGACGTATGCAAGTTAAACCTGGACATGGCAGAAGACGCATGAAAGTAGAATAAATGCAGTTGAAATGAGATCGTTAAGAAGGATTTGTAATAGAACGATGTATGACCGGGTAAGAAACGAGGATATAAGGAAAGAATGTAAGATTAAGAAAGATGTCATTACTAGAATGAAAGTGAACACATTGAGATGGTTTGGTCACATGGGGAGAATGAATGAGGAGCGCCTGACGAAGAAAATATACAGAGCGGAAAGGAATGGAATGAGAGGTCGGGAACGCTCAAGAAAGGGATGGCACGACCATGTGAACGAAATTTTGAAAGACGGAAATGTTAGAAGTGTGAGCAATAGACGAACATGTATGAGACGATGCATGAATGTGGACGAGGCGAGGGATGCGTGCCAGGATAGAAAAATGTGGCGTTTGGTTCTCTCTGCCTACCCCGCAAGGGACATGGCGTGATGGTATGTATGTATGTATGTATGTATGTATGTTATTTCATTAATAAAGAGATATTTATTCTGAATTGATGTTTAAAATTTCTTTTTGAACAATAATGATATGAATCTATGTTGAACATACATTTTAAACGATAAATTTGTACTTTTTCATATCAATTTTATTTTTTTATATTTGTTGGATACAGAGAGAAGGGAATATTGCACCTAACTGGTGGCGAATTTCTTCCTTCTTCTGGAGTCTTCACGGAAGGCACTCACTGTTCTCTGGTATCACAACACACACTATATTGGTGAAAGACACCACTGCCAAACACGGATTGGGTATTTGAGGAGGACGCACGGCGCGTAATTTTTAGTTGATACGAAATGACACAAAATATGTATATTTCGATCGTTTGTATCGAAACTAATTTTACTTCAACTGTGTGTGAAGTAAAGTCCAGGTGAAGATCAAGTGACAAGCGACATGATAAAGTTGGATGGGGAAGAAATCATTGAAGCAATAAAAATACTCATAAACAAGTGCGTAAAACTGGAGGTCATACCTGAAAAGTGGCAAAATTCTGAAGTTATACTATTGTATAAAAAAGGGGATCCTGAGAACTTAGAGAATTATTGACCAATAATTCTGTTATCCCATACTTACACAAAGGCTTATCAAATTTATATATGAACATGCCACCCATGGATGTAAGAATCGATGAAAACACAAAAACAGAAAAAATCTATATAAAAAGAGGTGTCAGACAAGGAGATACCATATCACCTAAACTATTTACATTGGTTTTGGAGGGAATATTTAAAACTTCGAACTGGGAAGACAAGGGAATAAAAATAAATGGAACAAACTTAAACCACCTCCGTTTTGCAGATGACATAGTGCTTATAAGTGATGATCTGGAAGAACTTCATGTTATGATAAAAGAACTCCACGATGCTTCCCTAATGGTCGGCCTGGAAATTAATATTAACAAAACAAAAATCATGAGTCCATCTAACAGCACTATCACAATTGATACTAAATTAATTGAAGCTGTTGAAGAATATATATACCTTGGACACAAGATAAAATTAGGAAAGGATAACCAGACAGCAGAAATACCCAGAAGGATCGGACTAGGTTGGGCAGCCTTTGGGAAACTTAAACATGTCCTAAAAAACAGAGATATTCCCACATATCTGAAAAGAAAAGTGTTTGAAACATGTATCCTGCCTGTGCTTACGTATGGTCTGGAAACTATCACGCTAACTGCGAGGACCATACATAAGCTAAAATGCACTCAGAGATCCATGGAAAGGCAAATGATAGGCGTAAGTCTAAGAGACAAAATTAGAAATGAAGAAATCAGACGCCAGACAAAAGTTGTTGATGTCATGGATCGAGTTGCAAAACTTAAATGGCAATGGGCAGGTCATGTTGCCAGACAGGGTACGGACAGATGGGCACCCAGAATTCTAAATTGGAGACCATGGGATATGAAAAGGGGAATAGGCCGGCCCCAGAAAAGGTGGGCCGATGATATTGTCCCTGTCGCTGGAAGCAGATGGGTTCAAAAAGCCCTGAAAAAAGACGAGTGGAAGAGGCCTACATCCAGCAGTGGAGAGATGGCTGAGAAAGAAGAAGAAGAAGTGTGTGACGTACATGACGACAAGTTGACAAACGATGTATACACTGCTGTATCATACAGCTGACTGTCATATGTAGGTAGCAATATTTTAGGAGAGGAATAGGGTTGGAGTGTTGCCACATTTACCGAACATCATTCAAGAAATTTTCAAAAGCAAAAATTTATTTTTATTGTTAGTTAAACTTATGGGATTCAAAACATTTCATAATATCAATAAATCATAAGCTATGTGTGAACGGTAGTTGTATAACATATAATTGTGTATATATATATTTCAGACATCACCGTGTTCATCGGCACGCAGCAGCGTCCGAGGTGGAACTTCAGGCAGCGGTCCCCCCACCCCTCCCTCACCACACTCCCTGTCCTCACACACCCGCCCCCTCAGACCGGCCAGACCGCCGTACCTCGGCTGGAGGAGTCAGGAGAGGCTAGCCTCACCGAGGACACCACACGAAAGGTACCCACCTGATACTATAACATATTATTTATATATAGGTACCTCATATATTGAGCAATTGTACAGGAGAACCAATTTAAGCGTGGCAATAGGCTCTGCGTATGTGTGAGTGCCAAAATACAACGTTGTCAGATTAATATCTTCTGTAAATCGTTATACAATGTTTATTAGTAAGATTTTCAGTGTTTTAGTTACACGGTGTGTAACTAAAACACTGGTGAACGAGTGTGCAGTCGATTTTTATATTAGTAAGACTATTACGGTCTTAATTATTAGATTTCGTTATTGACAAACTTTTTAATCCCAATAGAGATGAAGTTGGGATATTATAGAAGAACCAGGAACTCAAGGCACCTACAGGGCTTACGACCTGTCATCGGCCGGTTTACGTGATCACTTTATGCGCTTGCGCAACATTCCCTTATCAATGTAATTTTTGAAAGTTCCATATATTTGAATAGTGTGTAACAATTGACCTGAAAATAATAAATTATACTATTGCCATCTATGAAGTAACGAATAAACCTTTTTGTGTAACGCCATCTATTGAGAAATTAGTTTATTTGTAAACAATGAAAGAAACAGTCCTTATAAATGAATGTTGTGTGAACTTTATAGTTAACGTTGCGCAAGTGATCACGTAAAACCAGCCGATGACAGGTTGTAAATCCTGTAGGTGCCTAGAGCTCCTGGTTCTTCTATAATACCCCAACTTGGTCTCTATTGAGCTGTTAAAAAGTTTGTCAGTAAAAATATCATTTGACTCCCGACAGGGAAAAAATCCAATGTTTGCGTATATACAATTAAAAAATATATTCGATTTATGATATTTCGTTAAAAGCTTACTAAACGTGCAACTAGACAATCATGACTAAAATAGTTTAGATCGGTATTGAAAAATCATACTTATAAATGTGTACTAAGATATGACTAACTAGTTCATTGAATTGTTTACAAACACCCTCATTTATTTTTTTCCATATGGTCGCATTGACTTCACAGATGTTAAAAAATAGATAAATGCGTAATATTTGGATAATTTATATTGAAAAATGAAAACAAGGACTGGATTTTCATTTTGCCGTATTGAGTCAATTTTAACACAATTTGCTATGAAATTTTTCTGTCAATCTAAAATATGCTTCGGATCATATTCTGTGAAAAATCGGCCATTTTGAAATATTTGGTATGACGCGTTAGTCAAGCGTTAAACAACCTTCTCGCCCCGTCCTAACTTGACATCTATGAAATAAAGGTGTTATAAAGATAGTCACGGTTTATATGTAAACTTTTACGTTAATCACGCTGTAGAAAACATCAGGTGATGGGTATTAGATGGTAGGTAGTGGACTGTATTTTTAAACTATCTCACCGATGCTTCTTTGGTTCACTGATTATTTTTTTTTGTGCACACATCCACACGCAGTGGTCTTCAAACTTGTACTGGTTAATTTCACTTGACACTTATTGTCACCCAAATTTATTTTGACAAGTGACAATTCTCATACATCGGTGAGGGGACAATGGCATGGAAGGGATTTAAAGGAAATATGCTTCTACATAACCGCCCACTCAAATTTTAAACAAAATTTGACGAATTGTACATATCACGGTGGCCACAAACAAAATTAACCTTTAACAAACTCATATCACTAATGCAGCCATCACAAAATAAAACTCCACATTGTCCAATTCATGAAATTACAAACACACAAAAAAATTCAATAACATACTATCCACAACAAATTCACATTAAAAAAAAATTCAAAAAGATAGTTCACAGACTATATCAATGAAAACAATAGACAGACCTTTCTGTCATAACGAAAACACATTTAACTTAATTGTTATAATAACCAACTAAAACTATAAGACTAACATTATTCTTAACTATTTCTATTAAACATCTAAGGGACATATTTTCACAACAGGTCGAACAAATATTCCCTCTTTTGTCTTAACTTTTACCACCCGTACAATATTATCCTTTCCTGGCATGGTAGCCACAATTCTTCCCAATTTCCATTGTAAAGGATGTAACCTTTCTTCTTTCACTAACACTAAATCTCCCACCTGTATATTAGGCACTGAAGTGAACCACTTTTTACGCTGTTGAAGTGAAGTGAGGTATTCCACACTCCAACGTTTCCAAAAATCCTGATACATTCTTGTGATCATCTGCCATCTATCTAACCTATTCAATTTAATATCTGTGACGTCATACTCTGGAATACCAACCAATACCTCACTTATAATAAAGTGAGCTGGCGTTAAGGCATCTACGCTGTCAATATCATTACACATTGGAACAAGTGGTCTGGAATTCACTACCGCCTCGATCTTAATTAATACTGTATTAAATTCCTCATAAGTCATCACTTGGTTGCCAACAACTCGCTTTAAGTGATACTTTATAGATCTTACGTTGATCTCATGTAGGCCACCAAAATGTGGACCTTTAGGAGGATTCAAATGCCAATCGATGCATTTTTCGAGACAGAAATTTCGAAAATCTGTATCCTGGATACAGTCATTATAAAATTTAAAAACTCCAGTCAAATATTTACGTGTGCCAACCAAATTTGTTCCGCAATCGCTATATACTGTAGTACATAAACCACGTCGAGATACAAATCTCTCTAAGCAAGCAATAAATGCACTAGTAGATAATTCATTGACAATTTCAATATGTATGGCCTTTGTAGTCATACATACGAAAACACAAAAGTATGCCTTATACGTTTTCGAATTGCGACGTTTATTTTCCTTCAAAATAAACGGCCCGCCTAAGTCAATTGATACGTTTATGAATGGTCGATGACGAGTAACCCGAATAGCTGGCAAGTCAGCCATTATTGGCTGCACTGGTGAAGCACTAAATCGCTTACACACAAGACACTTTGACAAAACAGACTTAATTCTATTTCTCGCTGAAACAATCCAATATTTCCGTTGTATTAAATGTTGCAGTGATCTGGGACCCACATGCAAATATGATATATGAAAATAATTTATCAATAATTTTCCAAACTCACTATGCTTATGCAACAATATTGGAAATTTCATTTTATCGGGTAGTGCAGAATATCTAATTCTTCAGCCCACTCTGACAAGTCCCTGTTTATCTATAAAACAATTCAACTTCTGCAGTTGAGGATTATCGCATTGATTTTTGTATTTTAACATATTAATATCCTTCATAAAATGTAAACTCTGATCATATTTTATAATTGCTTGTAAACTAATTTCCATTTCCCTATTACACAAATCTCCTTTAGTGCGATTATTAACATTCAACAGACAATTATTTTTAAACCTTAAAATCCAAGCTACTACACGTGTTAACTTTGTATATTTATTAGTTATGTTATACAATCCTAATCTATCTTTATCTTCTAAAATTAAAGCATTAGATTGATTAACTAACCCTTTATATTCTGGCAATTGTGCAGGTACAATATAATCATCACACCGTGGCCATCTGTCAACAGGTTCTAACAGCCACTCTGGACCGTTTATCCACAACGTATGACCAACTAATCCTCTAGATGCACAATCTGCTGGATTACATTGAGATCTCACATGAAACCATTTTCCATGAGGCACGTTTTCCCAAATACGTTCTATTCGATTTGCAACAAATAATTTTAATAGATATGATGGTGTTTTAAGCCACGACAAAACAATACTAGAATCTGTGTACATATATACATCCTTTATAATAATTGCATCTTGAAATACAGATAAAGTATATTTAATTAATTTTGATAATAATAATGCACCACAGAGCTCCAAGCGTGGTATCGTTTGCATCTTAATTGGAGCAACCTTAGACTTGGCAGTCACCAGAGATATTTGTTTACTATCCTCAGTAACCAAATAACAAACAGCGCTATATCCGTCATTAGAGGCGTCAGAAAAGCCAACTAAATAACACTGACTATCAACGCTAGTTCCAAAAAACCTACTCAATTTAAATTCCTCTAATAAAGACATTTGATCAACTATTTTATTCCACTGCACTTTCGTGGATTCTGGAATAATATCATCCCATCCCAATTTCATTTTCCACAAATTTTGAATGAAACTTTTCAATAAAAATGTAAACGGAGTGATCCACCCTACAGGGTCATATATAGATGAAACGACCGATAGAATCATACGCTTTGTATATTTAATATCAATTTTCTTAACCTGATAACTAAAAACATCATTCACAAAATCCCATTTAATTCCTAATAATTTAATATGATTACTGTCTTCAGCAAAACAGATCACACTGCTATCAGATTTATTAAAATCTTGAATAAATTCAGGACAGTTAGTTGCCCATTTTGACAATTCAAAACAACCACTTCGTAAAATAGAAATCAACTGATCTCGTAAAATAATAGCATCTTCAATATTATGATCACCGCATATAATATCATCTACATATGTACTATTATGAAGAGCTTTAGCACCTAATGGGTATTTATCACTTTCATCCAAAGCTAACTGATTTATTGTTTGAATTGCATTATAGGGTGAGCTTCCTAAACCATATGTCACAGTGCATAACTCATATTCTTTGACAGGTTGTGACGGATCTTCTCGCCACAATACATGCTGATATCTTCTATCTTCTTGCCTGATAGATATTTGTCTATACATTTTAGTTATGTCAGCAGAAAACCCGATTTTATAGATTCTAAACTTTAACAATAATTCGATTATATCCTTTTGCAACTTTGGACCTACATGTAAATATTTGTTTAATGCACCAGTTGCGTTCGTATTAGAACTGCCATCAAAAACAACTCTCAATTTAGTAGATAAACTATCAGGTTTCAGAACACAGTGATGAGGAATATAATATACATTTGGATCGCCTTGTAAAGGAACTTCTTTCATGTGTCCTAACATCTCATATTCCTTCATGAACTTTGTATATTCAAGTTTAATTTCCAAATTATTACAAAATTTTCTTTCCATATTAGTTAATCTTTTAAGAGCAAAACCAAAAGTACCAACACATGGTACGTGAATATCTTTTTTTAATAAGAGCGGTACTACAAATCTACCATCGTCATTACGATAATGTAAATCATTGTATAACTGAACACATTCCTCATCCGAATGTGACATTTTCCTACTACTTGATACTGTGTTTACCTCTTCTATTTCCCAAAACCCTTTTAATTTTTCATCTAACACATCAGATGATACAAAACATGTTAACAACTCATTGTTATCATGTACAAAATCTTGACCTAAAATTACAAACCCAAATATGGTCTCAAATGCATATAAATCTTCTGATAATTTTTTACAATTTCCTGTAAACAATTTTCCATACATGTCAGCACCTAATAATATATCAATATTACTGCTTTTCCAAAATTCATTATCTGCCAATTCTAAATCTTGAGTCAAAACTCTACACTGATGAGATAAATCTCTCCTAGGCAAATTTGATGGAAGCGCATCCACCACTACACTCTTTACAAATAGCGACTTGTTATATTTATTATTAAATAAACAAAATTGCATAGAACCCTTTACATTAATATTAGTAGAAGACAGCATTGTCAATGATACAGAATGCCCTTTTGTATAGAATCCTATATTCTTACAAAACTTCCCAGACATCAAAGTAACCTGACTTCCAGAATCAACTAAACACTTGGCCTTATAAAATTGCCCATCTTTTCCCTGGACATATCCTATAATTGTTCCTAATATCACTTGACCAATAGATTCATTACCCCGAATCCCTTTATGGCAGATACCTACTACCGATGAATTATCAGTATGCAATAAAACATTATGTTTCCTATCACAAGTTTGACACTTTTTGTTAGACTTACAATCCTTTATCAGATGTTTTCCAAAACAACAAAAACATAATTTCAATTTAGAGACAATATCCTTTCTCTCTGATACAGTTTTATTAATAAATGTGTCACAATTGTGTATCGTATGACTACCCTTACACATATAGCATTCAAGTTGGCGAATATTACCTACAAACCCTTTGTCTGATTTATGATTATAATTATTACGCTTTACTTGTGAATTACTCTGACGTGAAAATTTTAATACTTGCAATTGACTTCGAATTATTTCAAATATTCTATTTATTGAAGGAATTTCCTGAATATCTAATCTACTTTCCACTATTCGACGTGTAGATTCATCTAATTTATTAATAAATATAAATCCCCATACCTGATCTAACATTTTTTCACATTTCATATTTGACAGAGCTAATTTATTTTCATTAAATGTATGATATAATTCGCTTAATTGCCCTACATTTTCACCAACTAAAGATTTGCATTGAAACATTTTATTCATGTAATATTCAAATTGTAATCTTGTATTAGTGTAATGTCCACACAATGTACTCCAAGCAATATTATAATTATCACTAATCAGTGGTAAATTAACAAATGTTGATGCAAATCCTTTTATGGACGTTCGCAAATAATGAAATTTTTCTATGTCTGTATATCCAATATTATCATGAATCAATGACACAAACATGTCATGAAACGAATTCCAATTTTCGACGTTGGAATCAAAAACAGGTAAATTTATTATAGGAGCTCTCTGAATTTTATTACATACATCAGTTGCATTTATTTTCACACCATTAGATAAACGATTTTTAATTCTCATTATTTCAAAATACATAATGTCACCTTTCTGAATTATTTCACTCAACTCTTTCAACTCTGTATCACATTTTGTATCAGTATATATTCCAATCAAGCTGTCACTTAATTCATTGACCAATTTATACCATTCATCAACTCTCTGACACCTAGCTAAAAATATTTCATCTCGTTCGATATTGCCTATTTCACACAGATCTCTTAATTCATATGTATTCCTAATTCTAGAAATAGCATTTAACATCCTTGCTTTAATGTTATCAGCCATTTTAAAACTTTAAACTTATACTTATAAACTATAATTGCATGCAAACACAAATTCACTGTATCAATAATAATGTGGTATTTTATTCTACCCGACTGCATTCACAATAATGTTATTAACATTAATATGGTACCTTATTATACCTCACAATAATCACAAAATAATATTATGTGATAATTAATCACCACAATATTGTAACAAAATTGAGTACCTACAAATTACTATTTGAAACCACCGCAACATGCAGAATTCGCAACAAATAACACAAAAAAAAAAACACTTCAAATTCGGTTAGAAGGGCCAAAATATTATGTAGAAAACATCAGGTGATGGGTATTAGATGGTAGGTAGTGGACTGTATTTTTAAACTATCTCACCGATGCTTCTTTGGTTCACTGATTATTTTTTTTTGTGCACACATCCACACGCAGTGGTCTTCAAACTTGTACTGGTTAATTTCACTTGACACTTATTGTCACCCAAATTTATTTTGACAAGTGACAATTCTCATACATCGGTGAGGGGACAATGGCATGGAAGGGATTTAAAGGAAATATGCTTCTACACACGCTCTATTACCAGGGATTACATGAAAATTCTTCGAAACACAATTGTTCGAATGCGCAATTGTACGAATAACAATTTTTCGGAAATCAGTTATCAGAATGACAATTGTCCGAAAGTAAATTATTCGAACTAACATTTGTTGGAAAACCAATTAACCGAATTTAATATATTTTTGTGTCATTATGTTGCCTCCTTTGACATATTTGTTGCCAGTAAAATATATTCGATGAAGACTATTATTACTTGTTGTATTATTGTTGGGTACTTATGTTTGCACATTTTTAATAACTGATGTTTGACAGCGCGGGATAGCCTAGTTTGTACACCAGTTTATGTTTATCTATTATTCACACCAGTTTAGTTATTTTATTTTAATATTATAGTTACTTTTTTAAATATATAATGCTTTTAAATATAACTGGCTCACGCCAGTCGCAATTATGACTACAAACAAACCTAACCAACCTATTTTTACCAAAGTTTTGTAGGTTTAGGTTTCAAAAAATAGGTGTACATCCTAGGATATCTGACAGCGCGGTGCGTCGCCATGTTGTTTATTCCATAGATTTTTATTAAACATAATATACTATGTACATGTAGTACTCCGTGCAAAAAGTGAGTCATTTGTTTTCGATTCATACAAAATTTGCTAACTACGACATCTAGTATATTATAATAAAAATCTATGGTTTATTCCTCTCACAATACTACCAACATGACGTCATAAAAATTCGAACAATTGTAAATTCTGATAATTGTGTGTTCAGAAAATTGTTTTTCGAAAAAATGTGATTCGAATAATTGCCATTCGTAAAATTGATTTTCGTAAAATTGAGCATTCGAATAATTGTTTTTCGAATAATTTTCCTGTCACCATTACCAGGTACTAAATGTAGATAGTTTACGTTTATAAGTGACGGTTAATGTTTTACGAATACATACAATTAGATAAAAAAACATATTTCAAGTCAAACTGTAGGTTGTTCACTATCATACTGCCAATGTCAAACACACTTGTTTTAAATTCAAATACTAAGTTAAAAATAAATATAAATGGTACCTACTTAAACAATTATACTTTGCAATATGTGAAAAGATAACTTTGTATCCCTCGATGAATACATGTTTATTGTCATAGATTATTTTCTATGACTTTTCAAACTTGAAATTTTAATGAGTTGCGGTTAAATGGGGCATATAAACCTAAACACCTCAATTTCAAATCGATTTATTAAAATATTTTAAACAGTGTGTTTCTAGACAAAATACCATCAGTATTTTTAACGTTTCTCTATTCAATGTTTGTCACACAATTTTAAAATTCAGAAAAAATTCCCATAAAAAATAATATTATTAATAATGTCCTCTTTTACATAATTTTTTTAAATTACTCCATAATTATGTATCGTGGAGAAATAAATCTTTTGTACGCTTAAAGAGTGCATAAAATGACAGTGAATGACAGAAATGATCTCAATGGGTGCAAACACTCTTATGGAAAAGTACAGGATTTGTAAATAGTCGTAATATTTGTTTTAAAAAGATATGGTTTCACATAAATGTTCTAATATTCTGAGTTATGAGATGTTTCTAATAAGTAATTTGTACTCATATATGTATGATAATCTATATATTACTTTTACTATATATGTACACTCGATTATATATAGTTTTCATTTGGTTGAATTACATCATAAATTATCGGATAATCTCATTCTATTCTTCAAAATTACTCATATATTGTATGAAGTGAGAGTTCTAGAAAGAGACAGGAATGCCACTTGTACTATATCCGTCTCTTTCTACTACTTCGGCACAACATTTGAACAACATTTAGCACTCCAGTATACCTATATCTCATTGGGTAGAACATAAACTACTTTTCCAGTAATATCGGTTGAGAATTCAACTTTTTACTATGGTTCGTTCGTTTCCGTGTCCAGACCACACTGTGAGTTTCGTCGTGATGTGTTTGTATGTAAGGCGTACGGCTATTAACATATTATGTGTATAGTACATAGACCTAGAGCTGATTATTTTTCCATAGATATCCGTTAATTTCTTTTCTATGATTTCATCTGTCCAAATTTTCAAAATGCTCTCACGGTCTGGAAAATCGTGGTATTTTTATACTGTTTGAAATTTCGATGCAACAAAAATACACTCATCAAAAATGCATTCAAGGATTTAACTTGTTTAATATAACGATGTATGTGATGTATTTCAGGTTAGCGGTGTCCCTCCTCCCCGCCAGCCCTCCAGTGTCTGCCGAGATCCAGAGCAGCATCAAGGAGGTAACGAGCGCCATCGTACACTACGTCACACAGCAGGACCAGCAGCCACCTTCCTCTGTGTCGCCGCACAACAGCCCCAGGCTCTGTTGGCTCGAGAGTTCATTCGTCGGTCAGTAGCATGCGTTCTTTATAAATTCATATAGCGCAGATTGTTACATATGGGCTCACACAAAACAGATTAACCAGGTCCTAGTGTGTGCCATTTTTTTTTTTTTTTTTTTGAGTGGCAGCTCTCCAAGGAGAACACACTTAGGCCGGTTGGCCCTTTGTGATACCACAGTGGGGTTGTCCTTCCCCTTCACTAAACCACATTGAACCAGCCTGAGTGGTTAATAAATGTCAGAACGTCGCTAATGTCAGCAGACGCTATGTCCATCAGGTCATCGTAGAAGAAACTTCCCAAGAATTTCCTCCTATTTCTGGAGAGAGCAGGGCATTGACAGAGGAAGTGGACTACCGTCTCTTCTTCCTCTTCGTCTTGGCATGCTCTGCAATAATCAAATGCCTCTAAACCAAGCCTTCTGGCATGTTTTCCTATGAGCCAGTGCCCTGTTAATACCGATGTGACTCTGGCTAGTGAGTCCCTTCTGAACGAGAGCATCTCCCTTGTTCTTTTGAGATCATATTTTGGCCATGTTTGTTTGGCAATGGCACACGTGCTTTCTTCAGACCATCTTTGATTGGCACGAGTTTTCGTTTTCTCATCGACCCGGAGTTTACATGTTGCCATGGGAACCCCGGGTCGATGATTTATTGTTTCTAAAGGTAACAGGGTACCTGCCCTGGCCAGTTCATCTGCCTTACAGTTACCTGTTATATCATTGTGACCTGGTACCCACATAACAAGTATGTTAAACCGCTCGGCTGCTTTGTTTAATGCTGTGCGGCAGTTCAGGGCAACTTTAGAGGTCGTTAATGCGCCTCGCAGAGCCTTGATCGCTGCTTGGCTGTCTGTGAGGATACGGACTTCGCTGCTTTGCATTGCGGCCCTTTGTATCCATTCTATTGCTTCTTGAATCGCCAGGATCTCTGCCTGAAAAACACTGCAGTGGTCTGGCAACCTGAATGAGATATTGATATTTGGTTGCTCCGAAAATACCCCTCCACCCACCCTTCCGTCCAGTTTCGACCCATCTGTGTATACCACCATCTGGGCCTCACCATGGTGAATTGCGTTCTCCTTCCACATCTCCCTCGAGGGGATTTGGGTGGAGAACCCATTCTCGAAGAAGGGTTTGGGAATGGTGTGGTCAATACCTTCGGATGGTTGTTTGTACTCCTGAAGAATCATGGAGTGCCCAATATGAGTCCCCTTCCAAGGGTTAACATTATTCATTCTTAGGGCAGCGTTTGCCGCCATTTGTTTCCCAAGGAGGTCAAGCGGAATCAGGTGCAGGATGGTGTCAAGAGCTTTAGTTGGTGTAGTTCTTAGACAGCCAGTGATTGTCACTTCAGCTAGTCTTTGAACTTTTGCCAGCTCCTTAAGGTGTGCCCCTTTTTTCAAGGAATGCCACCATACCACCACCCCATACATCATGATTGGCCTTATGACCGCCTTGTACATCCAGTGGGTTATCTTCGGGTGCACTCCCCAGCTTTTTCCCACGATCTTTTTGCAGGTGTACAGCGCATTTGTAGCTTTCCGTACTCTCTCCTGCATATTGGGCTTCCAGTTCAGCTTCCTATCCAGAATTAGTCCCAGATATTTAGCTTGGGCTGAGATCTCTAGTGTCACTCCCTCCAGGGTTGGCAACGTGAAGGTCGGGATTACCCGTTTATTTGTGAATAGGACTAACTCCGTTTTCCTTGGGTTGACTCCCAACCCACTGCTGTTACACCATCGAGTTATCCTACCTAATGCTCTCTGTAAAAGAGATGTGAGTATGTTGGGAATCTTCCCCGACACTGCTATGGCGAGGTCGTCCGCATACGCGATTACCGTAACGCCAATGTTGTCCAATTCCATCAACAGTTCGTTTAAGGCTAAATTCCATAGAAGAGGTGATAGAACACCCCCTTGGGGTGTACCCTTCACTGGGTATCTTCTTATCTTTGAGCCTCCAAGTTCCGAGTTTATGACCCTATTTCTCAACATATGATCGATAAACTCTGTAAGCGAAGTCTCTATCCCTAGTTTCTCCAAGGACTGAGCTATCTTTTCGTATTTAATATTATTAAAGGCTCCTTCTATATCTAGAAAGGCTACCAATGTATATTCTTTGTACTTCATCGATTTCTCAATTTCTTTGAGAAATCGCTATATGAATTTATAAAGCGTTCTTTATAAATTCATATAGCGCAGATTGTTACATATGGGCTCACACAAAACAGATTAACCAGGTCCTAGTGTGTGCCATAATACCTGTCATAAATACAATCTCTGACGCGATTTTTATTTCAGAGCCATAGAAAGAGACTAGTTAACTATGTTGGTGTAATTAATATGAATCACATGGTTCCCAAATCAAATCAAATATTTTTATGTGTTACTCAAAAAGCATCGCAAACATAATACGGCATAGTTACAAATGTTGTTAATAATTTTAATTTTGAATTATTTAAGTAGTTTCTGTGGTATCTTTTATTTATGATGACAATATGCATTCACAAAGAGTTTAATTTTTAAAAATATTATTCAACAATTTCCAATAAAAAGTCAGAGATCATTATTAACCCCACTACCCAATTGTTGTCTTTCGATGAAAATATAACCTCAAAAGATACATGTATGATAAATGACATTTGATATTCAAAACGCCCGATGCTGCGTTCAGATAGAAATGCCGCTCAAAAGCGTTCAGTGAGATTGGTGTGAAAAATGGCATAATCTGCAACTTCAGGTACATTCAACGCCCGACGTTGAGGGTTAAATCTGAACACAGCCCAATGCACATTCATTGTAGCTAGACATTTAGGGCTTTTATGCCAAAATTAAGTAAAGTTATACCTTAAATTTACCAAAGAAAGAAATTAATAAAATTCAGTCAGTTTTCAATGCTGCAGCCAGACTCATCACTGGAGCCTCCAAATTTTCTCACATCTCTCACCATCTTCGCAATCTACATTGGCTTAAAGTCCCCGAAAGAATTGAATATAAGCTCTGTCTCATAATCTTTAAAGCACTTCGTGGTATGGCTCCTACTTACCTCTCCGAATTGTGCATTCCGCTTTCAATAAATGACAGACAATCATCACTTCGTTCTGCTTCTTCATCCATGGTTGGGAAATTAGTTGAAATAAACAGGGTGCACACAACTAATTTCGGTGATCGTGCATTTGCTGTGGCAGGACCAAATGCATGGAATAAGCTCCCACACACCCTCAGACAAACCCTCAGACAAATCTTCGTTCAGGAAAAAACTCAAAACGCACCTTTTTCGCAAATCTTACCAGAGCCGAAATGATACAACATAATCATTTTTTCAGTGCCCTTGAGGTGAGATATTCACAAAAACGGCGCTATATAAATTATCCAAATTTATTATTATTATTAATAATAAATTTGTACAATGTAATCGTTTTCAAAATTTCTACGCATTTCCTTGGCTTCATATCATTATAGTGCATTTCAGTTAATAATTCAGTTAACAATCATTATAGTGCGTTTCAGTTAATAATTCAGTTAACAATCACTATAGTGCGTTTCAGTTAATAATTCAGTTAACAATCATTATAGTGCGTTTCAGTTAATAATTCAGTTAACAATCACTATAGTGCGTTTCAGTTAATAATTCAGTTAACAATCATTATAGTGCGTTTCAGTTAATAATTCAGTTAACAATCACTATAGTGCGTTTCAGTTAATAATTCAGTTAACAATCACTATAGTGCGTTTCAGTTAATAATTCAGTTAACAATCATTATAGTCTGTTTCTGTTAATAATTCCTTTTATCTATCTTTGCATTGGTAAGATTTGTAATATTGTCCGATGTAAGAATCTTAACTTTGCCAGATGTGAAAAGCTTTTTCATAGATTTTTATTATAATATACTAGATGTACTACTCTGTGCAAAAAGTGAGTCATGGAATATCGCGAGTTTGACGTTTTGGTTGGCAACATATTTCAGTTTTCCTTACATTTCAACACATCCTAGATAACTATTCTCTAAACCTTAAAACAATTCACATCAATCATTATTTTCTATAGAAAAACGATGTGGTCTGGAATCAAAGCGTCAAAAATCTCCTTAAAAAATGACTCACTTCGATTCATACAAAATTTGCTAACTACGACATCTAGTATATTATAGTAAAAATCTATGACCTTTTTGTGTTTTTGGTTATCGGTGGAAATCAGAATTTTGTTTATCTATGATATATTTATGATATGTCTACATCATTATATTTTTTTACCTGTTATTATACTCAATTAAAACGAGATTAAAAAAATAGTGTGTACATGACCAAATACTGTCTGTCCGTAGGTAATGCAAAATTCTTTTTCTTGTCTTAATTGGGTTAGTACTATAAACTACCCCAATTATATATAGATGTTTCACTCAATATTTTATACATACATACATACATACCATCACGCCATGTCCCTTACGGGGGAGAACCGAACTCCATATCTTTCTATCCTGGCACACATTCATCGCCTCGTCAACATTCATGCATCGTCTCATACATGTTCGTCTATTGTACATGCTTCTAACATTTCCGTCTTTCAGAATATCGTTCACATGGTCGTGTCATCCCTTTCTTGGGCGGCCCCGGCCTCTCAATCCATTCCTATCCGCATTGTATATTTTCTTCGTCAGGCGTTCCTCATTCATTCTACCCATGTGGCCAAACCATCTCAGTGTGTTCACTTTCATTCTATTAATGATATCTTTCTTCATCTTACATTCTTTCCTTATGTTCTCATTTCTTACCCTGTCATACATCGTTCTATTGCAGATTCTTCTTAGCGATCTCATTTCAACAGCATTTATTCTGCTTTCGTGCGACTTCTGCCATGTCCAGGTTTCACTTGCATACGTCAATGTTTTTATTTTAATATTATTTATATAAATATATTACAGTTTGCAATGTATTTATTTATTTGATCATAACAGAAAGATAGCAATGCTAACAACATTATAAAAAAACAAAATAAACGTTGGCCTCTCCCACTAGGAATGTCCTGTGTCGGGAGAAGCAAACTCACATATTTAAATTACACAAACATAAAATCACAATACAAAAACATACAAAATCAAGGATTTGACTCTCTCGCTTACGCTGACGACCGCTTGTTATTCAAATTTTGTAGTCCCATGAACAAAAACCGTCTGGAAGTGGATACTGCTGAGTGCATCGAAAAAGTCGCTACGTGGATGTCTCATAACAAGCTAAAATTAAACCCAACAAAAATAGAGTTTATGTGGGTAGCTTCACCACGGCGACAGCACCTCATTGAAAGTACTCCTATTAACATCAACGGAGAAAAACTCTTGCCGTCTGCAAGTGTCAAGTTTTTGGGTGTACACTTAGACAATAAGTTGTCTCTTGACCTGCAAATCTCTAAAACAGTCAGTTCATGCTTTTTCCAACTAAGACAACTGAAAAACATTCGTCGAAGCCTGCCCAAAAATGAGACAAAAACACTTATAAATGCTTTCGTTGTGTCTCGGCTAGATTACTGTAATGGCATCTATGATGGATTGCCAAAGTATCAGCTCGATAGATTACAGATGGTGTTTAATGCAGCGGCAAGGCTCATTTATGGAGTGGAAAAACGATGTCACATAACTCCACTACTTAACGAATTGCATTGGTTGAAGTGTCCAGAGCGAGTTGACTACAAAATCTGCTTAACGGTGTTTAATGCTTTAAATAACCTAGCACCACAATACATACAAGAGCTGTGTCAGAGAAAAGATCTCTCTGGGAGGCAATCTCACACTTAGGTCTTCTGGATCACAGAGTACCAACTCCCTAAAAGAGTTGGACAGAGCCAATAAAGCGGCTTACTATGATCGATGCATTGGTGTGAGTGGTCCTATAAAGTGGAATAAATTGCCTCTAGATGTCCGCAGTGCAAATAGTAAGAGCACTTTCTCTAAAGGACTGAAAACAGTTTTGTTTCGTAGAGCAATGTAATATCTATCTAAATAACAGCGCCCTTGGAATGATCTTGAATCATTAAACGGCGCTATACAAATTATTATTATTAAAACATACATACATATATAACACAAATCAACGACACACAAGCTGGTGGCAAACAACCCATTAACCCAACACAGCAGCAACAGACCTATTGCTATGTAGGGCTTTAGGGTGACCACATAAAAAGTACAGCCACTGTTGCTTAAATTTTGCAGGGTTTTTCACTGATTTCATCTTCTCTGGCATTTCACTGTACAATATAGGTGCCAAATAATTATATATTATATATTGAAGATAATGTTAATCTGGACCTTGAAAAGATCCATGGTGTAAGTACCAAAATATCAACAGTTTAATATTTATTATTTCAGGTACGAAACCGCTCGAGTCTCCCCAGACGCCGGTCGTGGTGCAGCCGGGTCCCGTCAACCAGTTCCCCCCTCGGCCGCTCCAGTTGGACCTGCCCACGTCCAACGACGTCGCCGGTAGTCACCCCCACCACAAGACAGTTTCGACAACGACGTATCAACACGGTGAGTACATCACCATGTTGACGTGAACGTACGCCACGCCCTTGGGGGAGGGATACGGGCTCAACGACGCCAGCTTGTTTGACATAAGAAACACCATCGAATCGAGTTCTTGTACAGTTTTGATTAAGTAATCATCAAATCCTGTATAAATCAATGTCAATAAAGCAATAATTCTTTCGTAAACAGCCATTAATTTCATCATTAAATAATATTTTTTTTATAAATTTGCATAAACCGTTTTACGTAAATCTTGTCACCGATTTCAGAGTCGTAAATTAGCCTGATGACGAAGCAGTCTGCTTCGAAACAAGTAGCAATCGTTACATTGTTTTAAAAAGTTATATTATGATAACAATTAAAAATTTATCGATTTTACTACTCGAAATTCTTTGCTAATTAAGTCATCCATCTATAGTTAAAATTACTTGTAGAAATTTAGATGGGTCGATGGTCGCGAGTTTCAATCCTGTCTCGATTTCGTTCACCTATAGCACAAGCATTTATGCTTAATTTAGGGAATGCAGGAAGATGTATATGTACTTATTTAAAAAACACATTTATTAAAGATGTATTCTTAGCTCGGTTCGATTGTGTTTCTTGACGATAAACAAACGTTGAGTCTCCGTGAGCCCTTCTGAAGATACGCTTGCGTCGTCGACAACAATGTAACTCTGTGTCAGTAGTGATAGTAAGTTATTACGTAATTTTACATTTGTTCTAAGGTGCTTACGTCGGCGATGTTTCTATATTTGACGAGTCACAAAAACACTTCTTAACTGATGTTACATTTAAAATCACGAGAATATTTTTGTATAACGGAATTCGTGTTTATAATGAGCTGTTACAAAATATAGAAACATCGCTTGCATATTTTTTTTATATATTATACACCTCACAAAATAGGAGCTGTCTGTCGCTATATGTATGTGTACATTTTATATTTTTTATATTTCATTTTGTAGATAAATACGTCTTGTCAACTTTTTCAATTAATTTTTACGCAATTTTTTTTTATGTATTTCAATATTGAGTTATATTAACTATGTAGGTACTATGAATAAAAGATAACAAAATAGAAAATATATATTTTAAATTATATTTCATGATAATCTTGGTTCATTGGACTGGCCATTGGACACTGTTTAGCTGGAAGAAATTACCATTTGGTAACAAACTTGCCATTCGTACAGGGTGCAATGATGAAGTGTTTGTTTCATTTCTAGTTAAGGCCGCACAGGCGCTTAGAATTTTTAACGAGTTGTGCCCACTTCTCGTACTGTTGGGGGGGGGGGCGAGTCCGCTCAAACATTGTAATCGAAACCGTCCACGTTTTCCCGTCTCGGGGATTTAATTATCTTTTTGAGTTGTATAATATCTCCGTAAGATAATCATATCGTCGCTCGGCGTTCAATAGCGCGAATGTAACAATAACAAGATTTTACAGGAGGCCGAATAAAATGAATAAAACGCCGAATGTATATTCGCGGTTTTGTTCCATACGTCGTTTTAGGAGTTTGGACAATATTTGGTGAATGTCTTGTTAACAAATTTGCGTATTTTAACATTCTGTACCGATATCTTAAAAAAAAAAATTTCACTTAAACTGTCGAATTCGCAGTATTGAACACATAGTGACGATATCCGTGATATGGGTTAACATAGATGGTTTTGGTTACGTTTTCTGACCGGACTTGTCCTCCTGAAGTAGAAATGGTAGGGTTTGTCCCGCCATAAAAATGTAGTAAATGAATTAATAAATAAAAAATAAAAATCAAAAAGCAGTATGACATCATATTATTTCAGAATATTTTTGCTAAATTATAAGCTTGACATCTAGAAATTAATTTTACCGAGACAATTTTCAAATGATTGGATTCTGGAACTGTCAGTCTGTAGACAATATTATAATTTATCCCTTTGTTTAGTTTCAAGACGATAACGCCAATTTAATATCTCATTTAGATAATAGACTGCTGAGTCGCATTTTTACAACGTGTCTTCAGTCTGGATATGTGACATGGTACATGTCTTCAGAATGTGGCGACTTGTTGTTAGATTAATATTTGACACGAAAACGTAACAAAATGAAGCTTGATTTTAAAATTTGTACCCTTAAACTACAAATATCGTCTTAGGTACGTAAATAGTTCATATAACTCGATGTTTTTTATTTACACGCTTTTTATGTCAATCATGTGTATTTTTGTAAGACTTGTTATACTGTATTTTTTACGCTGAATTATTATTTTGCTAGCAATACTCAATTTTGTCATTGAAAACACGAGCGAATGAAGGTGTTGCCGTATTTGAAAAGAACATAACATCTATGTAATATCAAACTGTTTGAAATTTGAAACAGACGGGAAATTCATTTTAAAATTAACGAATAAAAAAAATAACGAAATATTTTTTCACAAATTTGATTTTTATGACCGAACGTTTTCGCCGACGTGACTCAATTAATTTTGACCTTGACGAAGCCGAGTCACGAAATTTGAAACAGACGGAAAATTCATTTTAAAATTATCAAATAAAAATATAATGAAATATTTTTTCACAAATTTGATTTTTATGACCGAACGTTTTGACCTTGACGAAGCCGAGTCACCTCGGTGTAAACGATCGGTGATAAAAATTGAATATGCGTAAAATACTTGTTATATAAATGCATGATTTGTCAATTGTATTTATTTAAAATACAAGATGAGTCCATTGAGATTTTTTCGTATCGAATCGATTTGATATGCTTGACGTCATTGTAACCGAGATCATGAGTGCGTCAAGATAGAAAACTGTGTCGTTCGGTTCTCTCTGCCTACCCAGTTAGATAGGTGGCTTGACGATATAATATATATGTAATTTTTAATACTCTAGTCTATGACCTTGGGTGTATGGGACGTACACAACTATGCACTCTTATTACTTTCAAATATATGAAACAGAAACAAATATTAATAAACCCAGCCGATAGATTTTCATATTCTCTGTCGATTAATGTAAAAATCTACTCTATAGGCCTTGTAGTTTTTTTTTTAGCTATTTACGATAAAAATATAAATATGAGTTTTATTAAAATTAATTTTACAATAAAAGTATTTAACAATTCAAATTTTAAAAAAATCAACGCAATATAATAAAGATTTAAAAATAAACTGTTCTCTATACCAAAGACATATCTTTTTAGGGTACCGGGGAAAAAAATTTTCAAAATTTACTCTTTAACGTCCTATGGACTCTTAATATGGCAACATTTTCACCGTCTCATGTTTTCAATTAGTTATTTTCATTGTTTTTATGTAGTGTCTTTATTTGTGTAGTTCACAAATTAAACCAATCATTAAAAGACTATGTTTTTATTTATTTATATTTAATTATGATTTCATCCAACAAAACGTAACCACAACAGTGGTCGGATGAATGTTGGGTAAATCTTTTTGATTGTAAATCGACTTTTTACCAAAAGTCTCCCAATATTTTACGAAAATATATCATAACTGATTATTGTAAAAAAATATTTCTTAGTTGTTGTTTTTTTTTTTAAAGAAAAAAATAATGTTAGTTTAAGTTTTTGCAGTCATTGCAAATATAAATATTATAATATCAAGAGCCTTTTTGTATTTTTATTAATCCAATTGAATAATTTATTAGCTTTTATTGTGTCAATGAATTAATTAATATAATTATAAATAATTATGACCACGTAAAAAAAATATTTTTATCTGTAGGTGAATAGTACAATTGAATCTCTCCTAGTTGTTATTTTATTTTAATATCATAATATATTTTTTATTTCAAATTGATATTTATCAAATTGTTTGATTGATTAAAAAAATGTGAATGGTCTCGGGATCGATTCCCGGTGGAGACACAGCTTTAAATTGTGTTTTTAGACCGATGTGTGGGTTGATAAACACAATAAACCTCCAGAATGTGGCAACTTGTTATTGGGTGAGTGTTAAATTGATATTTGACAGTAACTGTTAACCCAGAAGTAATTAAAAAAAAATTCAACTGGGGATATATCGTTCACCTATAACACAAGTGATTTTGCTTAGTTTAGGGAGTGTACGAAAATGTACAATAATATGCAAATCTTTAATATTTATTGTTAGATTTTAACTTTTATGGTAGGTACAATATCATTATCATTATTGGCGCTACAGCCCTGTGTGGGGCCTGGCCTCGCCCATAATCCTTCTCCAGCCATCCCTGTCCTCCACCGCTCTCCTCCAGTTTGCTATTCCGATCGCCCTTATGTCGTCTTCTGTGTCGTCCAGCCATCTTAGCTTGGGCCTGCCTCTACTTCTTCTCCCCTCTGGATTGGTATTAAGAACCTTTTTTGGGGATACGATCATCATTCATCCGGTTGACATGTCCCAACCGCTGCAGTCTACCATACTTTTATACATACATACATACATACCATCACGCCATGTCCCTCACAGGACATGGCGTGATGGCAGAGAGAATCGGACGCCACTTACTTCTATCTTGGCATACATTCATCGCCTTGACAACATTCATACATCGTCTTATACATGTTTGTCTGTTGTTCACGCTTCTAACATTTCCGTCTGTCAAAATCCTGTTCACATGGTCATCCCTTCCTTGGGCGGCCCCGACATCTCATTCCATTCCTGTCCGTAATGTATATTTTCTTTGTCAGGCTTTCCTCATTCATTCTCCCCATGTGGCCAAACCATCTCAATGTGTTCACTTTCATTCTATTAATAACATCTTTCTTTATCCTACATTCTTTCCTTATCTCCTCATTTCTGACCCTGTCATACATCGTTCTATTACAGATTCTTCTTAGTGATCATAGCGACTTGTACAATGTTAGGTTCGTCATATAATGCCCGTAGTTTTGTGATTATATCGCATTCTCCAAAGTCCATTATCATTTACCACAATGTCACCAGATGCAGAATTGAAACTGAATATTTTACATTTCAACGCATTATGTTTATTTTGTCTTGCAATGCAAATTTTTAAATTCCTCAGAAATATTACCAGTTTCAATGCTAACCATGACTTTGTCAAGATGCGACGATTATTGTTGACTTTTCCGTTTGAAATGACTCGTAGTCTAGACTTGGGTGGCCGGTATCTTATTTTGACACATTTTAAATTTTTAGTATCAAATTTAGATCACCGTACAGTTTATAAAGGACATCTTTTAAAACATCCTTGTATGTAAATTGTAAAGGTTATGATTCCCAACATCATTTTAATAAAAAAATCTTATTTATTATTTTAAATATTTTTTTTGTTATTTATTTCACATCTAGGAGGGAATTCTTTGCATTTATATATTTATAACTGTTTTAATTTTTAGCAATTTTTCATTAATTAATTAATTTAATATATTTCCTTTTCTTTGTCGATATTATAATTATTATTATTACTTATTAAATTTTATATTTTTCTAAACAGTCTTGCGATTGATCGATCGTTGATATTTTTATTTAAACAATTAAAAATCATGTCTACGATTGTTAAATGTATTATTGCTAGTACATTGGGATCAAATTAATTATACATTATAATTGAAAACGAAGTCAGTAATATTTATTTGTAAAACCGTGCTTGTAAAACTGAAATACGTGCAAATGCTATAGTTTGGTGATTATAGAGTTTCCCTACGCTGGCTGGGTTTAAGTATGTGTCGCCAATTAGGTTACACGAACCTGTCGGCGGTCACCCAGGTGGTGTTGGAGGTTAGGCTGTGCCGGTCTATGTAGGCATTAGATATTTTACCTGTTCGCCTGTCCCCAGACTTAGGAATTTGTAATATCTGTGTAGGTAATTACCCAGCACAGTACTACGTACATATAAATACAGAAAATGCAGTAATAAAACACAGGTAATAATTAAACAGAGATTTAAATATAATGAAGATTACTTACATACGTTTATTGACTATAATTGATTCTAATATAAATGCAAATAAATTATTCTATTTAATGCTGATATTTTAAGAAACACAATATTGATAAATTACGCGAATTTAGAACTAGAAGGTCGCAAGAGCAGCGCGACTGCGGTATAAGGTAACTAGTTGAATCGAATGAAGAAATGTGCATTTGGTATGACTTAAGGCGAATGGTAACCGTGAGGAGTTACCAATACAGCAAGTTTGTAGTAACCAAAAGGGATTACCAAATAATGATAGAAACCACAGTTGGGTTCTATGTCTAGACTCCAGAAGGGAATTTTTAGTTTAGGTATCTAGAATGAACTCTTTGTTGTGACGTATTGGAAGACAAGTCACCAGAACAGAATACTGTTCACTAAATAGAGTGTGAACTCTGTTTAGTAATATTTTAGTTCCAACAAGTCACAAACAATTAGAGAGTGTATCTCACAGAGGGTGAAGTACCTATTATTGCTCTAAAAGGAATTAGGCAGGTGTATTGACAGAGAAGAGATAAGAAATAACAATCTGAATGAAAACTTACAACTTTTATATTATCAAGAACACAGAGTTTGTATAAATGAATAATAATAATAATAATGACACACGGGAGTAGTACTTTATCGAGTCGATGTTTTCACGAGGAAGTTTGACAGGTAAAGAGATAATGGGTCATCTGTTGTCTTGTTTATATACCCCTTTTGTTTTGGTAAATAGGGGTCGTTGTACTGTCGAATCGTAAATTGTTGTCCTTTAGGGGTATGTCAGTACGGAGACTTCATTATTGTTGTAAAGAAAAGTGAAAGTGTCACACTTGAAGTCATTACCCTTTCTAATTGTTTTGATTAATTTTTACTTTTGACAGAAATACCATATTATATTTGATGTAGGTATTCTGCCACCGGCTTATACAGTCCTGGGGAGTGTTTAGAGAGATTTAACATTTTTTGGAAATATATATTTCATAGCTTATCAGTATGTCAGATTCGGTATCTTTTTGAACTAAAATAGGAACATTCTACAATTTTGGAATGAAGATCATTCAAACTAAATTTCGTTTTCTGTAATTGAGGTTGTTCCTCAAACTAAAATACAAAATTAGTGCACTGTAGACAGTAATTTGAACTCAGATTATCTATGGCGCAGACTACGCATGCGTACTGCGCACTGTATGGCCATGTTTATTTATGTCATGTCGCCTAACCTAACATTTTAATTATTGATCTGCGCTAATATTCTTGAGTATTTATTTTCAACATAATGCAACATATGTAAATTGTCCTTTTTTATTTTTTTTCGTACACAATTGATATTTTCAACTTAACTAAAATGTCCTGGGGGGCAAGTCCGGTCCGACCGGCGAAATCAAAACCCTAGTGATTACCCATATCATGGATATAGTTATTATATGGAGTTCTACAATATCTTACTGCCTACTGTGAAAATAACTAGTATGCTTCCAATAAGGTGTGTCAACCGCCGTTGGTAAGCCGTTTGGTTTCTGTACGCGCGACCTGGGTTCGATTCCCACCAGAGGAGAAATTTATTTAAATTAATTTTCTCACACAAATATCGCTTCTCTGGGCTGGAAACACTGCTTAGTTGGAAGAAAAAATTGCCACACGGCAATAAACTCGCCACTTGCGCAGGGTGTAAGGAAGTGTTCATTATTATTATTTTTAACTAAAATAAGAAAGTTTTGACAGTTGATTAGACTAAAATGTGGTTATATAATATGGAATTGAACTAATTTGTGTCTTAGTTGAATTAAGAATATTCCTAAATAGGAACATTCTTATTTCAGCGTTTTAAAATATCAACTTGGAATAAGCCGAATAGGAATGCACTTATTTTAGCCGAAACGTGCTTAAAAAGTTATAGAATCTGACGTAGTAGGTATAAGATCATAGTTTCGCCTCGACACTGATACAAGGCAATCGTGGTTTCACTAGATTCACAAATCCAGGCCAATGAACACGAGCGACCAGAGTACCAGCCATGATAGGCGAGCCAGATGGACTTGTGACCATGTATACGGGATTAAGGGGCCCCTTTATGACTCAAGTCACGCTCAGTTACCAACCTCCGACTGATACTCCACTCCCCTGCGCGACCTACGTTCACTTTCTGAATATAACCGGATTACGCCCATATCTCCAAACCATAGTATTTGCACGTATTTCTACGACCATTCGCGGTGCTATCTTTTGCTTAGATAATTTTTTTAGTAAATTATTTTCTAGGCTATTTTATCTTTTTCACGTTGTATTTTGTCACAAAAACATATATTTTTTACTATTAAAATTGCATGTATCTAGTGAAGTTTTGAAATATTAAAACGTCACGAAAAAAAATGTTTTTGTCGCTCTCTGTATTTTCGAAAGGGTCGGTAAATATCGGAAGTTTTGACTTTTAATACGAGTTGATTCGATTCCTGATAAATATGACTCATTTACGGATCGATTCCCCGTGGAGACACACTTTAAAATTGCGTTTTCAGTCTGGATTTATGAGATGGTCAACATCGCAAGCCTGTAGAATGTGGCAACTTGTTTTTATCAATATTTGACATAGTACCTGTTTGAAAAATCATATTTGATTCGGTAACAGATTTCTAAGCTTCCGATATTTGTCATCCCTGATATTATATTTAGTAAAATTTTCCATTTATTTTTATTATTTCGTAAGTGATTGTGAATATTTTATAATAATTGTATATTTTTTTTTGTATTTATTCGTAAAAATAAATAAACAAATCGATCATTCTCGACTAATATCTCTAAGATAAATCTCATTTAATTTAAATAAAAATATATTATAAATTATTTTGTAAGTAAAAATTGTTTTTGTATTATTTTTTTATTAATAATAACACCCAATTGTTTTTTTTTTCGCAATACATAACATTGTGTACGAGTTATTTTGAATTTTGTTTTTAATCAAAGAATAAATAATGATAAATTAAAGACTTGCGAATCATGGTCCCATGTTCGTTTGATTCCCGTGTATACTCGTATATAGTTTTTCAGTGTGAATATGTGACTCAATTTACATCACAAGTCTCCGAAATGTGACAACTTGTCAATGGGTGTGTGCTACATTGATGTTTGTATGGATTCATAACTCTTCAAAATGAGGCAGCTTGCTAAATTAATATTTGACACAGTACCTAATAGTTTCCCAAGATGCTATCAAAAAATAAAATATAACAGAGCCTCTAAAATTAACAAGAACCAATTTTTTTTATATAGAGACAGTAATACGTGATAATCTCTTCTTCTTCGTCAGCCCTCTTTCGTCCAGTAATGGACATAGGCCTCCACAGCTCCCTATCCTGGGCAGACCGCATCCATCCGCCTCCAGCTACTCTTCTGATATCGTCAGACCACCTGGTTAGAGGCCTTCCAACACTTCTCTTGCCCGTTCTAGGTCGCCATTCCAACACTTTTTTAGTCCATCTGGAGTCTGTGGTTCGGCCGATATGTCCTGCCCAGCTCCACTTCTGGTTTGCAACCTTTTGGACAACGTCAGTTACTTTGGTTTTCTCACAATCCACATATCCACAAGTTAGTTTTTCTGTCTCTTAACGAAATACCCAGCATTCTCCTTTCCATGGCTCTCTGTGTTACTACGAGACTATGCAGCATTCTACTTGATAATCTAAATCACCCTATTTAGTTTCGCATCACTTCCCTATCTTGACATACAATTTAGACTTCATTTAAGTCTATGTGTCGTTATAAACTGAGGAGAAATTGATTTAAAACTATTATTCATGTTCAAGTTGATTGTTTGTATGGAAGGGATTTGCTATTAGGCACACGATGCAAGAAATTTTAAAATTAAAATTAATGTGTATGTCTTCGTATCTTTTATATATATATTTCATATAATAAAACATTTGTTTTATAAGGTTATGTATTGCGTCTAATCATATTTAATAAATAAATAAATTATGATCGGTTTGTTGATTATGATTTTAATTTTTTGTAAACTATTTCTATCGTATTGTTATTATTAATTATGCTTTTTTTATTTTGTATTGATATAATTGTTACATGTTTTTGTGATGTGGTAGTAGTTTATTTAATCATGTCCCATGTTGGTAACAAGTGAGTAATGAAAGGTGGTTCATATTATATATACAAGAAATACTTTTTTGTTTCATACAACAAAATGTGTATTGATGTTAATAAAGATATTTTTTATTTAATTTTGCTTTTTTTATTTTTTGCTTATTTTCGTTCCTATCACACCCCTTTTGTATGTGTTTTGTCCTCACTTGTGTACGCTATTTGTCACATATGCAATATAAATGTTGCAAAATAGAGCCGGCTGGTTGTGGCAGTTATTATGAAGCCATTTGTTTCTTATATAAGTAATTATATATTGATTGATATTCATAGAAGAATAATACACAGACAACATACATGAACCAGTCGCATCTCAAATTTTCACCTTCTTACAACCTGGATTTTTGAAGATCCTAATTGATATTTATATAATTGGCCGACCGCCGTGGCACAGTTGGTAAGCGGTTCGGTTTCTGTGTGGGCGTCCTGGGTTCGATTCCCAGCAGAGGAGAAATTTATTTAAATTTTAACAGATTTTTTAATTATCTCAATAGAGACGAAGTTGGAATATTTTTTTTTGTAGGAGAACCGGGAAATCAAGGCACCTACAGGGCTTACGACCTGTCATCGGCTGGTTTACGTGATCACTTTATGCGCTTGCGCAACGTTCACCAATTATGCCTTTTTAATGAGATCCCTATCAATTCAATTTTGAAACTTCTATATATTGTAATACTGAAATTCTTTTCGCTTGAAAATAAGGAATTTTTACTACTTATATAGAAGTTTCAAAATTGAATTGATAGGGATCTCATTAAAAAGGCACGATTGGTGAACGTTGCGCAAGCGCATAAAGTGATCACGTATACCAGCCGATGACAGGTCGTAAGCCCTGTAGGTGCCTTGATTTCCCGGTTCTCCTACAAAAAATATTCCAACTTCGTCTCTATTGAGATAATTAAAAAATCTGTTAAAAAATATCTTTGACTCCCGACAGGGAAAAAAATCCAATGTTTGCGCATATATATTCGATTAAAAATATATTCGATTATTTAAATTAATTTCTCACGCTAATATTGCTTCTCTGGGCTGGAAACACTGGTTATTTGGAAGAAATTGCCATACGGCAATAAACTCGCCACTTGCGCAGGGTGCAAGGAAGTGTTTATTATATTATATTATATTTGAATGAGATCACTAAGAAGAGTATGTAATAGAACGATATATGATAGAATAAAAAATGAGGACATAAGGAGAGAATGCAAGATGAAGAAGGATATTATATGTAAAATGAAAGTGAATGCTTTAAGGTGGTTTGGACATATTGAAAGAATGAACAATGAATGACTGACCTACAAGGTAGCATCCTTAAAATGGAATTGGGCTGGCCATGTAGTAAGTACAGCAGATGATCGATGGACCAAATGCACCCTGGATTGGCGACTGAGAACTGGACGCAGAATCCCGGGCAGACCGCAAACAGGAAGGTCTGACGACATAAAACGAGGCAGGAGGTCAATGGCACAGGGTGGCGAGGGATAGGGAAGCATGGAGGTTGAAAGGGGAGGCCTATGTCCAACACTGGACGAATAATGATTGATGATGATGATTATGACAGCTGGTAACAACGATTGTATAATATGAACCCTCAGTGGTGGTGGTTTTCGAAGATAGCAGCCTTCAATGTGTTAAAAATTGCCGTTTTCACACATCAGTTGTACACAGTATAAAGTGTAATTTTTTATATTTAGTACGGAAAACTATTAGAAATCACACCTTCCATTTGCAGACACCGGTTAGTGGAAAACTCTCAATAGACACCTCTAACAGAGAGACATAACATTTTATTAAACTTTTTTCTAAGCCGGTGCTTCAAACCAAAATTAAATCAACATGGTCCAATTATCAGAATATTGAATCATTCAATAAATAAGAATCACTTTGTAATAAACTTAGAAATGTATTAGCTAATTTTAAGAAATATTTTTCCATATACAGTATTAAAGCTAATTTATTGCAAAAGCTAAGTTTTTGGGTGTACACTTAGACAATAAGTTGTCTCTTGACCTGCAAATCTCTAAAACAGTCAGTTCATGCTTTTTCCAACTAAGACAACTGAAACACATTCGTCGAAGCCTGCCCAAAAATGAGACAAAAACACTTATAAATGCTTTCGTTGTGTCTCGGCTAGATTACTGTAATGGCATCTATGATGGATTGCCAAAGTATCAGCTCGATAGATTACAGATGGTGTTTAATGCAGCGGCAAGGCTCATTTATGGAGCGGAAAAACGATGTCACATAACTCCACTACTTAACGAATTGCATTGGTTGAAGTGTCCAGAGCGAGTTGACTACAAAATCTGCTTAACGGTGTTTAATGCTTTAAATAACCTAGCACCACAATACATACAAGAGCTGTGTCAGAGAAAAGATCTCTCTAGGAGGCATCTCACACTTAGGTCTTCTGGATCACAGAGTACCAACTCCCTAAAGGAGTTGGACAGAGCCAATAAAGCGGCTTACTATGATCGATGCTTTGGTGTGAGTGGTCCTATAAAGTGGAATAAATTGCCTCTAGATGTCCGCAGTGCAAATAGTAAGAGCACTTTCTCTAAAGGACTGAAAACAGTTTTGTTTCGTAGAGCAATATAATATCTATCTAAATAACAGTGCCCTTGGAATGATCTTGAATCATTAAACGGCGCTATACAAATTATTATTATTATTTTTATACATCACTTACTGAATCCTACAGTACTAATGCTAATACAGCATAGAGGTATGGGGTAAATCATTTAATATAATATAGAGATTGTTAAAACTAATAATACCCAAATCATACATACATACCATCACGCCGTTTCCCTATTTGGGGTAGGCAGAGAGAACCGAACGCCAGACTCTTCTATCTTGACATACATGTTTTGCCTCATTTACATTCATACATCGCGTCATACATGCTCTCCTATTATTCTGACTTGGTATATTCCCCTCTTTCAAAATCTCAATTATATGATCATGCCAGCTCTTTCTAGGTCGACCCTTACATCTCATTCCACTCTTTTCAGCCTTGTATACTTTCTTTGTCAATTGTTCATCGTTCATTCTCTCTACATGTCCGAACCATCGCAAAGCATTTATCTTCATTCTACTCAAAATATCCCTTTCAATCTTACATTCTCTTCTGATATCTTGATTCCTTATCCTATCATAAATTGTTTTGTCACACATTCGTCTTAGGGACCTCAATGAGAATGAGATACCCAAATCAGATTTATCTAAAGAAAATCTTATTTATCTTATTGTAAAGACAATGATGAAATGATATTCAGTGTAACAGGAATACTCCCAGTTAACAAATTATTCATTTATCGAGTCATATTAAATCATTACTTCTCTAATGAATATAAAAATATATATAATTCCAGACAAGTTGTGCAAAATAAATTGATAATTCGCATATGGACAAACTATTACGGTGAATGGACACTGAAAGTAAGCATACCGAAAATATTTAACATTAAATTATCCTCATCCTCAGTTAAAACTATATTTAAAAATTCATTGTAGACAGTAATTAAAAACATTTGACACATTTATAAGTAGTAATTAAATCAAAAACATGTATCCCATATTATAATTTTAATACTGTAACTTAAGGAATGTAATATGTAGGTACTTGACCTTTTTGTATGGGAAACTCAATGATAGCCTGTAGGCTAGTGAGATCACAATTATTATTATGTAAAACTTTTATGAAAATAAAAAAAATATATATATATATATATAATAAATATTGTAGGAAGGTGCGCTGCTTTATAGAAACTGAATTCTCACTCGATCACACACTAACCTTCTCTTTCCTCGAGTACGACAGCGTATTTTGGAAGACGGACGTTGTTTTAGGAGGCATCCACCGACAGTCAAGGAAAGGGGTACCCAAACGGGTATAAATAAAAGTATTAAGGCCATTTCAACGCAGAGACCCAGTGAGAACAACAGTATTAACTAGTAGTTGTGTACAACTTGGGTGGATTGCTCTAGTTCCGTTAGTATTCTTAAAGACATTAAATTTAGGTACTTATGTACGCTGATTGTGGACCGGTGTCCGGTACATAACTTATAATAGTCTTATTAGTAAAAATCTCCTTCACACCCGATGACCAGTGTTTTAGTTGCTGTATAATGACTGTGTAGTTGCAACAGACTTAATACAAAAATTAATCCGACAACGTCATGATTTCACACCCGCGCATGCGTAGAGCCGCCAACCGCCATTGTAATCTTGACGGTTGTCATAGTTAGAATTTTCATGTTTTTACATTTTTAGATACAAAAGAAAAAGGCAATCGAGGATTCATGAATCCAGGCCCACGAGTACAGGCGACCAGAGTATCAGCCAGAATAGGCGAGCCAAAAGATATAAAGAACATACATTTAATATAAAATACAAGACTTAAACATACATACAATACAAACATGGTTATATAACAAAGCTATCAACTATTGTCAGCAAATTCTCAATTCATAACAACATACATACAATACAAACATGGTTATATAACAAAGCTATCAATCAACTATTGTCAGCAAATTCTCAATTCATAACAACATACATACAATACAAACATGGTTATATAACAAAGCTATCAACTATTGTCAGCAAATTCTCAATTCATAACAACATACATACAATACAAACATGGTTATATAACAAAGCTATCAATCAACTATTGTCAGCAAATTCTCAATTCATAACAACATAATATGTACACGACAAAACTACTAACATAGGACTCAATAAGTGGACCATGGGCTACACTACACAATCATTCTATATAACAGCTTACAATGACTTAGTAACTAATATTATGTAACTAGTCTACCACCTCGGAACAGGCCTGGCCTAGTGAGGTGGTCCAAACCAACCCAATTTATTTGTTATGTTACTTATATAAAATAATGTAATTTTTGGTATATGTAATAAAAAAAAAACATGGGCTTGCGACCATGTATACGGGATTAAGGGGCCCCTTTATGACTCAATTCACGCTCACCACTCACTCACCAAAGAATATGGAAAATATAACGAATAATTTAATCTTACGAATACCTATACGAACGCCATTGTAGATATTATGAAGGAGCTAATTTTTTGACAAGTTTTCGCTCCTAAAATGTACTACTCTGACTATCGCTCACTTAACTATCGAGAATATAATAATTTATAAAGATTATTCGTTATATTATTCTAAGATATAACAATATAAACATGCAGATGGTGATAGATGACAGTTTGTTGTATTAAAACACCGCTAAACTACCCTGGACAGACGTGCAAGCACTGTGTAAAATTTGTATGAGAGATACACAGTCGTTAATCAACTGATTATAACACATCATATTTAAACCATAATCTCAAGATTTTGGTTGAGGGATCTTCAACCAACTGAGGTTGTGGGATGTAGGAGAGGATTGAAAATGAGTTATAGAGGTTTTAAAAGTTGAATCGATCGAGACGTCGTAATATCATCACTTAAGGTGTTTCATAGTGTTGCTGATTGTACTTCAAAATAGGAACTGAGGAATTCAGTAGAATGAAAAAATTATTTTGGGCGTATGCTATGGCATAGGTGAATTTGTCGAGCCAGAAGGGCGTATGAACATACGCTGAAGACTTGATCGATATCTTTGTGAAATATTATCGAACCAGATGGGCGAATCTGCATACGCCGAACATTAAACAGATATTTTTAAAGTAAAATGTCTGAAAAAAGAAAATAATATGATACGACCTTTCAAAAAAATTGATGATGCCATAGAAACCTGCTAAGCCAGAAGGGCGTATCGACAAAAAATTAAAAATGGCAGAAGCTTAAGAAGAAGCTTAGCTAATTGTATTAATTTCGCTATCAAAACGTTTAAATACGTCTCATAATTAAGCTACATATTTTTTTCTCTATAATTCGTAGCTTTTATTTTTACTCCCCACAAAAATTATGAATATTCTATGCAAAAATCGATTCCACATCTAGAAACATTATTGAGCCAGAAGGGTGTATGTGCAAAATATATAATAAATTCACTAGTTATTGAAATTTAGGTAATACTACTCGTGAGGCTTCATTTTTGCTATATTTTCCAAAAAAACTACATGGATAAATTGAACTATTACAGAAATAAATGTATTTTTGTCTCTCCTGTAAAGTAGTCATTTCGTTTGTACGTCCTTCTGGCTTGATGCCCACAATATATTATAGTATCACCCAAAAATCAGATAGGTACTTGTACAACCTGTAGTTGGCCGGTTTACATAATCACTTTAAGCACTCGCACAATGTTCACCAATTATGCCATTTTATTGAGTACCCTTAACAATTAAAATTTGATACTTGTATATATATTGTTCTCGACAGCTTCTTGATGACTAGTGACAGATGAAGCCGGTAGTGGGGGGATTGAGGTGAGGAGAGGCTTGCGCCAAATTGTTGATTATTGTGCCAACTTAGACAAAATACATGCTCAAATTTGAACACTGATATGAAACCGAACATAGCTATTGTATATGTCGAAATTTATACTGTTTGTATAGCACCAGGTATGCATTTTTACATGATTTTTATTGGTTTGATTTCCACTGTCACAATTTTTAATTCGAATTGTGAATCTAAATTGTTGGATAATAATAAAATAATAATCTAACTGTTGGATAATAATAAAATAATAATCTAACTGTTGGATAATCTAATCTTCTTTATCTTGGACTCACACAAACACACACAAAAAGTTTCATCAAAATCGGTTCAGCCATTTAGGAGGAGTTCAGTGACATACACACGTATGGAAGAATTATATATATAAAGATATGTTTATAGTACGTGTGCCGAATCATCTTTGTCTAAATATGTTGTCTGGAAGAAATTGCCACTAGGCAATAAGTCAGCCATAAGTGTTTAATAAATAACTAAATAGAAGAAATGGACATGATTGACAATTTTAGAATGGCAGTCACCACAGAAATCTCTGCTGAATGTTGGAATATCTAGACCATCTCCCGGGTCCACTACTTTGGAGGACGTTCTTGATTCTCTCTTAGGACTGCCCTCAGCTGCTCCTAGGGCCCTGTCGCCTCAAACCAGCCCCAGGAGTCCGTACACGTTCCTTGGACTACAGGTAAAACAAATGTTTTTTTGCATTCTTCAATCATTACTTTGTGACAAGTTTCAATTTGTCGAATTCCATATTGTTCATTTATATACAATTTATGGCTTAATAGCCTTTTATGTGTACAAATAAAACAGTATTTTGACATGATAATATATACAAAAACAATTTATATAAAAAAACATTAATATATAAATATAACAAATAAAACAATAAACCATAGATTTTTATTATAATATACTAGATGTAGTACTCTGTGCAAAAAGTGAGTCATCAATATGTTTTAGTTGGCAACATATTGCAGTTTTCCTTACATTTCAACACATCCTATACAACTGTTCTCTAAATCTTAATAATTAAAATGTTTTTTACGACAAATAAATCCGAAAACAATTCACATATGTCGTTATTTTCTATAGAAAAACAATGTGGTCTGGAACCAAAACGTGAAAAATCCCCCGGGAAAATAAACTCGCTTCGATTCATACAAATTTTGCTAACTACAACATCTTGTATACTATAGTAAAAATCTATGTGATGAACATGTAAAAATTCAGATTACAAATAGAACAAAAGAAAATATAAATCTCAAGAAAAAAAAGAAGTCTCATACCAATACCATGATATTTATTCAAAGAAGCAAATATAAATTTAATTAACTAGTTGCATGTAACACATGAGATCCAACTGTCGATAGCGATAGTATGTATAGTTGAAGAATATGTACCAAACTATAAACCCATAGATACAAATTATTGAATATTTTCAGATATTTTGTTTTCTATACAACATATGTAGGTATGTATGTCAAGATAGGATAGTATGGAGGAAGATCCTTTTTCCTACCCAGAATATGCAAATAGCATGATGGTATGTATGTATGTATGTTTGGAGATGAAGTATCAAACTATTAAGTCTTCTTACATATTGTGTATAGGCGACTGCCATACAAAATGTATGAAGCGATGTCGTCACTAAATTCAATTTTTAAAAAAATTGTTAAAAAAAAATTGAGATCTTCTACTACAATGTTAATATTTTTTATAGAAAATTAAATTATCTAGTTGGGGTGTTTCGGCTTTTTTCGATAATTGTAAAAGTTTTGGAAATATAGGCAGTTAAACTCATAAATTTATCATAAAAAAAATATTTTTCTTAATAAAAAATGTTTGAGAAACCCTGGAATTTTTTTGAAAAAACTAATTTGAGATTTTGTATTTGTCTATGTTTGTACCAATTTTCAGCGTTCTAGCGTGTATGGTTTCTGAGATATATGGAAAAATAAAATAAAAATTCAAAAGTTGATAACCCCTGACTGAAACAAAAATTCAAAATTCCGAGTATAAAAGTTTTGTAGGCCTGTAACTGTTTATATATTCTGAAATTTTAGGCTCTGTAAATTGAGCGGATCAAAAGTTATAAGGGGGGGACGGACACACAGACACACACACACACAGACACACAGACACACACACAGACACACAGACACACGAAATGTTCTACTCCGAATTCTGAGTAAATCCGTGTATGGAACATATATGCTGCGAAGCCTCTAAGTTGGTGTTTTTTGACTTCAAAGATGGAAAAGCCGTGAAAAAAGTAGACCTCTCCATACAATTCTCGCGTATTCTGGCTTGATACATTGTCGATATGTTAAGAGAACAAAGTTCTCCTGAACAAATCGACAGTTGGATTATGACTAGTTGCATGTAACACATGAGATCCAACTGTCGATAGCGATAGTATGTATAGTTGAAGAATATGTACCAAACTATAAACCCATAGATACAAATTATTGAATATTTTCAGATATTTTGTTTTCTATACAACATATGTAGGTATGTATGTCAAGATAGGATAGTATGGAAGAAGATCCTTTTTCCTACCCAGAATATGCAAATTGCATGATGGTATGTATGTATGTTTGGAGATGAAGTAACAAACTATTAAGTCTTCTTACATATTGTGTATAGGCGACTGCCATACAAAATGTATGAAGCGATGTCGTCACTAAATTCAATTTTTAAAAAAATTGTTAAAAAAAAATTGAGATCTTCTACTACAATGTTAATATTTTTTATAGAAAATTAAATTATCTAGTTTGGGTGTTTCGGCTTTTTTCGATAATTGTAAAAGTTTTGGAAATATAGGCAGTTAAACTCATAAATTTATCATAAAAAAAATATTTTTCTTAATAAAAAATGTTTGAGAAACCCTGGAATTTTTTTGAAAAAACTAATTTGAGATTTTGTATTTGTCTATGTTTGTACCAATTTTCAGCGTTCTACCGTTTATGGTTTCTGAGATATATGGAAAAATAAAATAAAAATTCAAAAGTTGATAACCCCTGACTGAAACAAAAATTCAAAATTCCGAGTATAAAAGTTTTGTAGGCCTGTAACTGTTTATATATTCTGAAATTTTAGGCTCTGTAAATTGAGCGGATCAAAAGTTATAAGGGGGGGACGGACACACAGACACACACACAGACACACACACAGACACACACACAGACACACACACACACAGACACACGAAATGTTCTACTCCGAATTCTGAGTAAATCCGTGTATGGAACATATATGCTGCGAAGCCTCTAAGTTGGTGTTTTTTGACTTCAAAGTTGGAAAATCCATGAAAAAAGTAGACCTCTCCATACAATTCTCGCGTATTCTGGCTTGATACATTGTCGATATGTTAAGAGAACAAAGTTCTCCTGAACAAATCGACAGTTGGATGAACTAGTTGCATGTAACACATGAGATCCAACTGTCGATAGCGATAGTATGTATAGTTGAAGAATATGTACCAAACTATAAACCCATAGATACAAATTATTGAATATTTTCAGATATTTTGTTTTCTATACAACATATGTAGGTATGTATGTCAAGATAGGATAGTATGGAGGAAGATCCTTTTTCCTACCCAGAATATGCAAATAGCATGATGGTATGTATGTATGTTTGGAGTCGAAGTATCAAACTATTAAGTCTTCTTACATATTGTGTATAGGCGACTGCCATACAAAATGTATGAAGCGATGTCGTCACTAAATTCAATTTTTAAAAAAATTGTTAAAAAAAAATTGAGATCTTCTACTACATTGCTGATATTTTTTATAGAAAATTAAATTATCTAGTTGGGGTGTTTCGGCTTTTTTCGATAATTGTAAAAGTTTTGGAAATATAGGCAGTTAAACTCATAAATTTATCATAAAAAAAATATTTTTCTTAATAAAAAATGTTTGAGAAACCCTGGAATTTTTTTGAAAAAAATAATTTGAGATTTTGTATTTGTCTATGTTTGTACCAATTTTCAGCGTTCTAGCGTTTATGGTTTCTGAGATATATGGAAAAATAAAATAAAAATTCAAAAGTTGATAACCCCTGACTGAAACAAAAATTCAAAATTCCGAGTATAAAAGTTTTGTAGGCCTGTAACTGTTTATATATTCTGAAATTTTAGGCTCTGTTTATTGAGCGGATCAAAAGTTATAAGGGGGGGACGGACACACAGACACACACACAGACACACACACAGACACACACACACAGACACACACACAGACACACACACACACATACACACGAAATGTTCTACTCCGAATTCTGAGTAAATCCGTGTATGGAACATATATGCTGCGAAGCCTCTAAGTTGGTGTTTTTTGACTTCAAAGTTGGAAAAGCCGTGAAAAAAGTAGACCTCTCCATACAATTCTCGCGTATTCTGGCTTGATACATTGTCGATATGTTAAGAGAACAAAGTTCTCCTGAACAAATCGACAGTTGGATAAAAGTGTCATTTTGCACCAAAAAATGTTGATGCAAAATGATTTCCAAGTACCTAATAATATCACCTAGGCTAGAATATACATAATGTGAAGAATAATGTGATTGTATTTCCAAGTACCTAATAATATCACCTAGGCTAGAATATACATAATGTGAAGAATAATGTGATTGTATTTCCAAGTACCTAATAATATCACCTAGGCTAGAATATACATAATGTGAAGAATAATGTGATTGTATTTCCAAGTACCTAATAATATCACCTAGGCTAGAATATACATAATGTGAAGAATAATGTGATTGTATTTCCAAGTACCTAATAATATCACCTAGGCTAGAATATACATAATGTGAAGAATAATGTGATTGTATTTCCAAGTACCTAATAATATCACCTAGGCTAGAATATACATAATGTGAAGAATAATGTGATTGTATTTCCAAGTACCTAATAATATCACCTAGGCTAGAATATACATAATGTGAAGAATAATGTGATTGTATTTCCAAGTACCTAATAATATCACCTAGGCTAGAATATACATAATGTGAAGAATAATGTGATTGTATTTCCAAGTACCTAATAATATCACCTAGGCTAGAATATACATAATGTGAAGAATAATGTGATTGTATTTCCAAGTACCTAATAATATCACCTAGGCTAGAATATACATAATGTGAAGAATAATGTGATTGTATTGGCATCCTTGCTTGATTTTTAATATTCAATATAAAAAAGACCCCAGAGCTTATAGATCATTATTTTTTACAAATTTCAGCCCTCAATTAAGACGAAATTTTACAAAAAGGGGACATCCCAATTTCTGGATATCCAGAAACCAATCTTGTGTCATACACCTTGTTATGATTCAGCAATTTCTGGATATCCAGAAACCAATCTTGTTTCATACACCTTGTTATGATTCAGCAATTTCTGGATATCCAGAAACCAATCTTGTGTCATACACCTTGTTATGATTCAGCAATTTCTGGATATCCAGAAACCAATCTTGTGTCATACACCTTGTTATGATTCAGCAATTTCTGGATATCCAGAAACCAATCTTGTGTCATACACCTTGTTATGATTCAGCAATTTCTGGATATCCAGAAACCAATCTTGTGTCATACACCTTGTTATGATTCAGCAATTTCTGGATATCCAGAAACCAATCTTGTGTCATACACCTTGTTATGATTCAGCAATTTCTGGATATCCAGAAACCAATCTTGTGTCATACACCTTGTTATGATTCAGCAATTTCTGGATATCCAGAAACCAATCTTGTGTCATACACCTTGTTATGAGTCAGCAATTTCTGGATATCCAGAAACCAATCTTGTGTCATACTCCTTATTATGATTCAGCAAAAATGGTCGCAGTACAGAAATATAATGAAGCTTTCACTTCTAGTTGATTAAGGTACTTAATGGAATTAAAATAATTACAATTTTTTAGAATCGTTATCATGAACGTAGCGGAAGTCAATGTTCCAGTCTTCAACTGAGTCTGTCCAGTCGCACGGAAGACTATCGCACTGCCAGTCGCATATCTGTCTCCGGCGAAGATTCTCTAGACTCCGCAGACACTCTGCATCCATCGCAGACTGACAGTTTATTACACAACCATCAAACTGACACATCAATACACCATCGCCACGCCGACAACCACCACACCGACAGTCTTACCTACGGCCATCATCGGGCAGAGAGCAAACAACCGGAAAGTTCTACCTCTCATCACACAGAAGACAGTGTAAATTACATTCGCCACACTGACAATAATCAAACGGACTCTTTGGCCTATCTCCGTCACACGGACAACAACCAGTCAGACAGCTTGGCTTATCTTCGCCACAGCGACAACTACCACACAGATAGCTCAACTTACCTTCACCACACCGACAACCATCGTACTGATAGTTCGACATATCTTCAAAACACAGACAACCAACATACTGACGGATCAGCCTATAATCGCCACTCAGATATAGTCCATAGTGATAATTCGACTTACAATCCCCACGCAGATAACCAGCATACCGACAATTCGGCTTATCATCGCAATACTGACAACCATCGCACTGATAGTTTGACATATCGCAATACTGACAACCACCACACTGACGATTCAACTTACCATCGCAATACTGACAACCATCACATTGACAGTTCGACATATCTTCGCAACACCGATAACCATCACACTGACGGCTCGACATATCTTCGCAACACCGACAACCATCATGCCAACGGTTCTACTTATCTTCGCAACACCGACAACTACTTGACTGACGGCTCGACATATCGCCACGTAGATAACCAGCCAGCAGACAGTCAGACATATCACCACAGGGCAAGTTCTCACCGGACTGATAGTCCTTACCAGAACCAGGCAGATTCCAACTACTATCGGCCCCCCAGCGGAGCTGCTCAACGTATAATGGACGAGGAGTGCTCAACGCCTGGAAGAAGGAGGTCCAGTTCTGGGTCGGCTACGCTCCCTGCTGCAGGTAGGAACCACGTGTAAGACATTTCGTTCCAATTCTTTTTCTTCTCTATTTTTTTAATTTTGCAGCGCTTTTATATATATGTGCATTTAAGTCGGAGATTTATGAAGAAATCAGCATTCGTGTCTCAGTTTGTTTGATGTCCGAGTCTTTTTGATCTGGATATGTGAAACGATAAACTTATTGCGCAACGTTCGCCAATTATGCCTTCTTGTTGAGTTCCCTTATCAATGTAATTTTTGAAAGTTCTATATATTTGTATAATGTGTAACAATTCACCTGAAAATAAGACATTATTACTATTGCCATCTATGAAGTAACGAAGAAACCTTTTTTTGTAACGCCATCTATTGAGAAATTAGTTTATTTGTAAACAATGAAAGCAACAGTCATTATAAATGAAGTGACGGTGTCTCACACAGATGTCACCCCTGAACTGTGACAGAAATATTATTTCATTTTTGACTTGTTTACCTACTTGTACCAATATTCGATTTACATTAGCGATGCGCGATGCCGAGAGGTTTTTGTCGATTGTTTCAATTGTTTGAATATCTCGATTGTATTCGATTGTTCGGACATCTCGATGATTCTCGCCTCGATGATTCTCGCATCGATGATTCTCGCATCGATGATTCTCGCATCGATGTTTCTCGCATCGATGATTCTCGCCTCGATGATTCTCATCTCGAATGGCGCCTTCATTCGAGTGTTTCTGTTTTCGACTTGCGTTGTGACTGTGATAGTGCGATGCGAGTTATCAAGAACAATCAAAAATATTAAACGGAGCGACGGGAATAAAATGCATATTTTAGTTGTAGTTTTCTGCAAATTATTTGAGTAAATCATGTGTACAAATATCGGCAATTAAATTAAAAGATTTTCAAGATGGTGAGGGGCACTTTGCATATTTATCTACCAAACATAAAACTCGAAATCGGTCTGTCAAAATTTCTGCACAGCCCAAGTAATTTTCAAAATTATTAACCGATATGTATAACTTTTCTTACACTTAGATAGAAATTACCATGGGAATAAATATATATAGAGCTTATTAATGAATCTGCTTTTTATTACCTACACACAATTTATTTTTTAAATTTTCGTGATAGTTTATTGAAATTAAAATAAATAAAATAAAAATGAAATTAAAATAAATAAAATTCTAATTAAAAATACAATGTATCATATTCGGGGTTAACAAAGCGAACGGCAATTTGTCTGACTCGAGTCCAATTCTTTCGTTACGTACACCTCGGCTCGATGCATGCAATCGACTGAGTAACCAAACCGAATGAAAACAATTCGAGAGCTATTTGCGATTCCGCTGACTCGGAACAATCGAAAAACATCTCGATTGTTTTCTAAAAAAGCGAGTCGATGGTTGACTCGATTGTTTATTATGACGACTGCGATTGTTTCGATTGTTAAAACATCTCGGAATCGCGCATCGCTAATTTACATACACATTGGCGTTACACAAAAAGGTTTCTTCGTTACTTCATAGATGGCAATAGTATAACTCCTTATTTTCAGGTGAATTGTTACACATTATTTAAATGTAGGTATAGAACTTTCAAAAATTACATTAATAAGGAAACTCAATAAAGGCATAAATGGTGAATGTTGTGCAAGCGAAACATTAAGTGATCACGTAAACCAGTCGATGACAGGTTGTAAGACCTGTAGGTGCCTTGAGTTCCTGGTTCTTCTATAATATCCCAACTTCGTCTCTATTGACATGTTATTGTCAATAAAAATATTGATATTATTTTTAAAAAATGCCCTTTTAAATTAATATTTAACATAGTAAGTGCCTTTTCACACGATCTGGTTGCCGGGTAGCCGGCGCCGGGTAACTGGCAGCGAAGTGTATGGGCACGCATGGTAGCTTTCACACGCACTGGCATGCATGCCCATACACTTCACTGCCGGTTACCCGGCAACCGGATGGTGTGAAAAGGCACTACCTGTTCCACAAATTCAATTATCATATCCCTTGCAATTGTAAACATTCTTTATTATTATTTTGTTTAAAATATTTTTGCTGTCTTGTTGCATGCATTGTGTGGTATATAATATATTAAATTTGTGTTGATAGATTGATTAAATATTCATACATCGGGGGGGGGGGGGGGTTCCAATACACGAAGATAATATATCTATAATATTACTAGTAACTGTCATTACATAATGGGGATCGCTGATGACCCAAACTGTAGAAAGTTTCAACAAGAGGAAGAAACAGCTTCACATGTGATATGTGATGGTCCAGCACTAATAGAATCCAGACACAGACATCACTGGGAGCATTTATATTAAGACTTGGGAGACAATGATATTTTTATTGCAAATTTTACATACACATTGTTACAAGCAAGTCAACAGGCCAAAAATTAACTTATAATTCTGGAGCAGTTCATGGGTGATATGATATCTGATAGATATACTCTTCTCTATGGTTTGAAAATGTCAAATCGCATCAGGACATATATTATGATGAATATTCTGACCTGATTGATCTGTTTAGTATGAGCTATGTGTCTTTTGATGTTTATTGATGTAGTGGTTAGTTAGGTATGGTTTGTATGTATGTATTGTTTATATGTCATTTATATTTACTATATTGCATGTTTGTTTGTTTGTTTGTTGCAAGAATCATTGTACTCTAGTCAGTTTCCTTTAATTTCATCTCTAAGGCAGGCTTGGTTCAACAAAAGTAACAGTAATAATACTTTGATTTCATGAAATTGTTTTGACGGCATTACATTTCAATGAAACAACCAAAAGTATTGAATGATTTTATGAAATCAAAGGATTTTAACTATACTTTTACTTTTATCTTTGTTCGAGAAACACAGCCTAAGTGTTATCTTTTTATAAATATATTTTGATTGGGAATTAAATAAATACATATCTGAAACAAGAGTGAATAGTTGTGTGTCTTTCCAGATACGGATGGAGCTGATAATGACGACAACAGCAGCATAACTTCCTTATCCAAGGGAAGGTCACGGGCCAAGTCTGTGGTAACTAAGAGATCTTCGTCTCGGAGACAGAGCGAACCAACCACAGGACACAAGTCTGTCTCCCTCGATCGTAGAGTCAGCCTTGATCCACACCTTGCCAAGGCAGATCTCAACCTCTCCAGGACCTCCCTCTCGGATCTCCAACAGTCCAAGACTTCCCTCAAATCCATCACTTCCATCAACACGGACGCCAGCGGCGAGGAGATCCTCGTTCACTGCCGATACACCAAGTGCACGTCGGCCACCAGCCGAGGCGAAGCGCGCCGACACTACAAGAACTGCCACAACTGCAACTATGTCTACTGCTCCAGGGAGTGTCGACGCGCCCACTGGGAGAAACACAGAAAGGTCTGTCTGCATTCCAGGGCGAGCGCCCTCTGCAAGCAGATCCTCTCCGCGGCTAAGGAGGACTCGGACTCCTGGCACCACATCAGTGTCATAGCCCAGAAGGGCTACCTGACCCACGGCCGGGGCGTAGTCAAGTCCTTCTTCACCAGCCCCGAAGCTGCGGAGAAGTTCACCACCAACGGCTTCCAGAGCCTCGGCGAGCCGGTTTACGTCAAGTGGCCCGACCTCATGCCCAATGAGATGGGGCCCGAGTTATACGCCGAGCTGGTCAAGCTGTGCAAGAGTTACAACCCCGAGACCAGGCTGGTCCTGTACGTGGCTGTCTGCATCATCAGCGAGGTGCCGACCAAGGGGGCCGTCGTCAAGTGGGAGAGACAGCTAGTGTCGCGGTGCGCCAAGATGCGCCTCAGCAAGACTGTGACGGGGCTTGCGCCGCACGGGCAGCTGCCCTTCCACCTGAGCCCGAAGGCAAAAGCCAAGGGCAAGAACGACTCGCCGAAAAACAAGAGCAAAGAGAGACGGTACGAGATAATGGAGACGTTGATACTGACGTCCAACTCTGCGGACATACAGAACAGGGGAAGTCTCTCTGTCCAGAAGATCAGGGAAATCAGCTTTGAGAATATTCAGTCGCAGTTGAACCGGAGGGGCGTGAACTTGAAGAGGCACTTTCCCGAGGTTCACTCCAAGCTGATGGCGTACGTGGAGGGGTCCTGTGACAAGTTTGCCCCGATGACTGTGTATCCTAGAGACATACTGACTGGCAAGTCCTTCATGTGCGTGATAATGCCCGAGACGGAGCCAGACAAGTACCACATGCTCCCGATAGACGGTATAAAGTGCCGCACGGTCGACGTCAGCCAGACTGACAGTGTTGATCAAGTGTCCACGCCCATGTAGAGCATAAAAATATTTAAATAAATATTTCATTTAAAAAAATCCATTAACAATTTTTAGTATTGACAACATTTTCTGTTCTATGGATTGTGTGAGGTGTGATGCTTCGTTTGATTGTCTATGGTTTTAACTACTTATTAACCATAGAACACACTAACTAAAGAACGCAAGCCACCGTATATTGAAATTGTACCAACTTCTGAACCAACTTGAAGTTGGTAACATAACAATACTGCTTACTGCCATCTGTTAAACCGTACAAAAGCTCATTAAGAGGCGGGGCATAGGCGGGGCTAGGCCTATAGGGGGGGGGGCTAAATTCGACTTTATTTATTTATTTGAATATTGCCTCTGCATTGATTTCTTATAATGGTTGAAATTGTATAATATGCTTATATTATTCAACCATTATGAGAAACACTGCAAGAAGGAAGTAAAATTCACATACAAAAATTCTTAGGTTAACAATAAAAGACAATTGTAACGAACAATGGTGTTTATTATAACGAATTTCTCGACATTTATAAAATAATATAATATGCCAAATCATACCACAATATCATATTGTCTTATTTAAATGAAATTTGCTAAAATCTTTGCGGAGAAGATGAATATTTCCACGCGCGGAAATCCACTTTATCAATCTACAACGATCTCGTATTGACGGAAAACAAAATTGCCGTTGTATTGATTTGATTGATTCCTTCGAACCACATGAAGTGACACAACATCGACGTGGCATTTTAAAATATTTAAGTTGTTTACAAAGCTTTTAAATAAATGCGAAATAAGAAATAATAGTTTTGGACCGCGTTTCACGGAAAACACAATGACGCACAATGATAGATGACAGAACACATCACCAACGACACCAACACGTGAAGAATATATTATTGCCAGAATAAAACAAATTTCCAACATCATTTTCAGTTATTTCAGTAAATCAATTCATCTCAATATTTTTAGCAAACGCGACATATGCTAAAAATAAGAAATAACAATTATATTAATAAATTAAGTAGTTAAAATGTATTCGCTCATGAAAAATTTAAAATATACTTGAAAGATCGATGTTTTTTTTTTACTTATGGCAAAATTTTCTGATTTCTAAACAGAGACATCTCTTAAACCGTACAAAAGCTTTCTGATATTATAATACACACATACATACACACACACACATACCATCACGTCCATCACCACAGAATTGGACCGATTTCAATGTATGGTGGCTGGTAGGCCCTGTTATTAACTGTCTAGTCGTCCTTGAGATGAGGCATCACTAAAACGGCGCTATAAAAGCCAGCCTTAGTTTAATTAACTAGTCCAAGATAGCTAGGAGAAAGATATACACATAACGATTTTAACCTAAAAATGTCACTATCCAAGTTATCTTTGGTTAGGTTAGTTTAATGTAATTAATGAGACTCACATGAGTGAGTTGCATGATAAATTAAAATCAATATGCAATTTTTATACTTGTTCACAAAAATATTGATTACACTGGGTCAATCACAGTCAAATATTTTCATACTTGTTCACAATAATGTTGATTACACTGTGTTACATTACAATTGGTCATCACAGTCAAATGTTTTCATATTTATACAAAAAAATGTTGATTACACTGTGTTACAATTGGTCAATCACAGTCAAATGTTTTCATAATTGTTCACAATAATTTTGATTTCACTGTGATACTATTGGTTAATCACAGTCAAACATTTGCATACTTGTTCACAATAATGTTGATTACACTGTGTTACAGTTGGTCAATCACAGTCAAATGTTTTGTGCGTATGTGTACATATTTCCCCCTGCTATCTTGTTCTAGACATTTGTAATAATTTTTAATTTGTTGATAGATAAAACTGATGGCATTCCATTACAATTTTTATTGTTGTATATACAGTAAAACCACTTACCTATCTGCATTCCTTTAACAACAAAGATGTTGGATAGAGAAATCAAAATTATATTGTAAAAATAAATTCAATTACATTGTATACTATCCAAAGTATGAATCCACAATCTGTTAGCTGTTTGTAAATTGATAATATAGAAAAAAAATAGAATCAGTGATTTCTTTCACATATAACACAAGAAATTATGTTTACTGTATATGTACTTGTTTCAAGGACATTCATTCTTTAAAAATAAATAAGTATGAAGAAGTTTTACTGTAAATATAACATTATAAATGTTGACCTAATGTTAGTATGAAACTGATGTGGGCTAAAATGTATAAAAGCTACTCTACATAGATTTTTTTATACAAGTTAAAAAGTAAAAATATACATTTTAAAAGTGCAACAGATGTACGAAAAAATTCCAATATTTTACCATATTAATTGGTTATGTTTGTTTTGCAATTTGCATGATCAATTTGGATCTTGTATTGATTTAAAATTCGTTTAGGCAGCCTGTACGAAGTTTAAATAGGCAGCCTGTACGAAGTCAATCTGGATCACGATCCGTGATCAAAATGTAAGATCGCGATCCAGATTGGCTGCCGTACCTTATTAATCTGGATCGTGATCATGTTTACGATCCAGATTAATTGTGTATGAGCTGCCGTACCTTATTGATCTGGATCGTGATCATGTTTACGATCCAAATTAATTATGTATAGGCTGCCGTATCTTATTAATCTGAATCTTGATCATGTTTACGATCCAGATGACTGTGTATGAGCTGCCGTACCTTATTAATCTGGATCTTGAACATGTTTACTATCCAGATTAATTGTTTATAGGCTGCCGTACCTTAATCATGTTTACAATCCAGATTGATTGTGTATGAGCTGCCATACCTTATTAATTTGGATCGTGATCATGTTTACGATCCAGATTGACCGTGAATGAGCTGCCAAGAATAGTCCAAAACCTATCTTGCAGAGAACAGGTTGCTGAAGGGAAAAGAAAATTTCATTTTACGCTTCACTCATTAAAGAGATTGCAAAATTTCTAATCTTTATCCATCAAATATCTTTAGGTCAATCAATATAACTCCTTTCAGTACCTTATTAATCTGGATCGTGATCATGTTTACGATCCAAATTAATTGTGTATAGGCTGCCGTACATTATTAATCTGTATCGCAATCCAGATTGACTATGTACACACATGTTAATTCATAACATGCTTATTAATAAAACCAAAATTAATATGACAAAATCTGTCATGTCAAACTTTCAAGATGTTTACTTTATCTTCTTCATAATATTTTTTAAGAGTAGTTCTTATTCATTTTAACACCAATATGTTATGGAACTGAATATTCTTTTGAACAGTTTTGAACAATGTTATATTTTTTAATAAATACTCAATAATTTAGTAAAACAGAATCAATTTAATGAGAAATTTCCTCAATAATGTTAAATTGTAGCCTTTTCATGAGACAAAGCAATGATTAGTTGATTTGCAATGTTGTATGTGGCCCTATAGCACAATGAGTAATCAGAGTTCATCAACAAAGTAATAATTTGTTTTGATTTTATCCAATATCAGAATAAAGTAAGGATCCGCCCTTAGTCTATAATATAAATACCTTACTATGACAAGTCTAAGGAAATGTCTATAATATAATTACCTTACTATTGACAAGTCTAAGGAAATGTCTATAATATAAATACCTTACTATGACAAGTCTAAGGAAATGTCTTTAATAAAAAATACCTTACTATGACAAGTCTAAGGATACATACATATGTGGCAGAAATACCTACATCAAACATGGTATTTCTGTCACAAGTAAATTAATCAGTCAAAACAATCACCAAAGGGTAATGACTTAAAGGTGTTACTTTCTCTTTAGGTATACAACAATAATTAATTATTCATACTGATATACCCTAAAGGCTGTTTTACAGACGACAGTTCAATGAACCCTAAGTACCCAAATAATGAGTATATAAACAAAACAACAGGGGGTACATCATCTCTTTACCTGTCAAACTTCCTAGCGAAATCATCGACCTGCTAAAGTTTTATACGCGAGTGAAAATTGTTATTTTTCTTATTTATAAAATCTGTGATAGTGCTAAATACAAATTTGTAAGTTAACATTTTAAATTGTTATTTCTCATCTCTACTCTGACTTTACCCTGTTATAAATACTTTAACTTGATTGTGACTTGTTGGAACCTTTTATAATACTTAATAGAGTTCGCACTCTATTTAAGCGAACAGTTTCTGTTCTGGTGACCTCTCTTCCAGCAAGTCACAACAAGAAGTTCATTCTGCATTAATTTCCCTTCTGGAGTCTAAAAATATAGAACCTAACTAAGGATTCTAATGATATATATAAGTAAACCCCTCTGGTTACTAATTTTTATTTGACCTACTCAATTGGTAATAGGCACACACTGGCCTTTAGTTGGCCATACCGCCTTAGTGGTTACCCCGAAAACGTGAGTTTAAACCTGCTGTATGATTTTACCGTAACGTAGGTTTAAACCTGGACGCGTAAATACCTAAGTGAATGAACTATAGTAGATTTTGTTTGCCTACCTTGTAAGTTTCCAATCCAAAATCCTTTCTTTCTCCCGAGAGAGATTAGAACTAACAATAACAAGCACAATCACAAACACAGGCAAAGAGATCATTTTGTAGAATTTGCATTTCGTTTCACGATCATTTTTCCCAGGTGATTCGAAGTCACTTCGAAATAACATATTGCGATTTTATATTGGGTTTCGTATCACATCACCGCGTTCCTGGTGCGTAATTCAAAATTATTTTTATTGTAATTATTAATTAACGTACATGTTAGTATCTAAATTGTAATTTCACACACTATTTTATTCACATTGAAACCGGGACATTTTAAACCGCGCGATACTACGTATTTTGTAAACAAACCCGCCACCCCATTCTTACCGCACTTACCGCGAGGAACATTCCAGACATTTCGTATAAACCGACTTTTTGTACGGGAACAATAATTTTTTTCTTATCGATGTTTTTATATTGGCTGAATTTTTTAATTTAAACCTTTTGCACTGTATTCACTTAATGCTATTCACATTGCTATCACTTTTATACACATTTTTAATTTAATTAAAGCCACAATTGGTAACTGTTTGAGCAATTAAATAGTATTTCAATACTTCAAAAAAATCGCGCCGCGTACGTATATTTTTGTTAGCAAAACTAACTGAACCTAACTTCACGTTTGAAGCACGCACTACGAACGAGTCATATGTTTCTATACAAACTCAGGTATACTTATATACCTACCTAGGTATATTTGTTGTTTACTAACAAACATTGTAAACGCATTCTTTTGTTGTTTTATGTTTTTGTTTTACAATTGTTTGTCATTTAATTAATATTTAAGTGATTAAAATCATTCATTTGGTCAATTGCAAATTTAATTTAATCATTTTATTACTATTTTTCTTTTAAAGTTTTAAATTATTTTATTTTATTTTCTCAAGTATACCTGCTGTGTAATAATTTAATATCTTGCTATTTTGAAACTTAACTTTCACTGTCGACCAAAAATTACACTTGACTGACTTACTGACTTGACTTTCACTTGACGACTACCAACAACCAAGATGTCTTTCGTCGACGACAAACAAGTATCATCAGTCAAGGTACAATTGCCAACTTTTTGGAAGACCAAGCCAGATTTGTGGTTCGCTCACACCGAAGCTGTTTTCACCAACTCCAGAGTCACTGACGAACGGACGAAGTACTTCCACATCGTAGCCAACCTCGACCCAGAAACCCTCGAAACTATCTCAGACGTTGTCACCGAGCCGCCAAAAGACCTACCATACTCAACATTGAAGGCTGCACTCACCAACCGCTTTAAGGAATCTGAAACGAAGAGATTGTCCAGACTTATCGATGGCATCCAACTTGGGGACAGACTGCCTTCGCAATTACTTCGGCAAATGAGGGATCTCGGAGGATCAACCCTTCACAATAATGAACTCTTGAAAACGTTATGGCTCCAGAGACTTCCACCACAGGTGCAGGTCGTTCTCGCGGTCGACGACGCTCAGAATCTGGAAACAATGGCGGCAGTAGCAGACAGAGTGGCTGAAGTGATGGGTGCAGGCCAGATATCAGCCACCAAGAGCGCACCATCAACCTCGGTGCAACAATCAACTCCAGAAACCATGATGATGATGATCAACAAACTTGCCGAGCAAGTAGCGATTTTAACCACGACCATGCAATCGACTCAGCAAAATCGAAGTAGGAGCAGGCAAAGGCATAATACCTTCGGTCGAAGAAACTCGAGATCGCGCAGCAGATCACCAGGAGGTTTATGTTTTTATCATCATAGATTTGGCTCCAAAGCAAAAAGATGCGAGCAACCTTGCACCTTCAAGGCCTCGGGAAACGAGGCACGCCTGGCACAGTAGCAGCGACCTCCAGGCAACACCACGAAACAAGGCTGCACATCCAGGACTACTCCAACAAGTTGAAGTTCCTGATTGACAGCGGCGCCGAAATCTCAATCATTCCAAGGCATCACAAAAACGCACAGTCAAATCTGGGAATCGATCCATCACCTGCGTTATATGCAGCAAACGGGTCGGTCATCAAAACATTTGGCACACGTACCATCAACGTGAATCTGGGCCTGAGAAGAAATTTTCCTTGGACATTCGTCATCACAGATGTCGATACACCTATCATAGGCGCAGATTTCCTTACGCACTACGGTCTCCTCGTAGATCTAAAACAAGCTAGACTGATAGACAATAATACTGGTTTGACTTCGAACGGCCAACAAACAGTTTGCAGCGCCACAGGCGTATCAACGGTCAACAAAAATGACAGTTGGCATCGCATTCTTGCAGAATATCCATCATTAACACGTCCCTTGCAACACTCAAGATCTAACCACAGCGTGACGCATGTCATAGAGACAAAGGGAGCCCCTGTATGCAGCAGAGCAAGACGGTTAACACCGGAAATGATGGAGGCGGCCAAGAAAGAGTTTCAGACCATGGTCGATCAAGGAATATGTCGACCCTCTAAGAGTCCCTGGGCTTCTCCTCTCCACATGGTTAGAAAGGCGGACAACACCTGGAGACCTTGTGGAGACTACAGACGTCTCAATGCTATGACAGTCCCGGATCGCTATCCGATTCCTCAGTTCTGTGATTTTACTCCTAAGCTACACAACAAGAAAATTTTTTCAAAATTGGACCTCGTGAGAGCTTACCACCAAGTACCGATTGAAGAGGCTGACATTCCAAAGACAGCTATAATAACCCCGTTCGGGTTATTTGAATTTACTGCGCTGCAGTTTGGGTTATGCAACGCCGCACAATCCTTCACCCGATTTATTAATCAAGTCTTGGGAGATTTAGATTATTGTGTCGTATACATAGACGACATACTTGTCGCCTCTGACAACGCTGAACAACATGAAGAACATCTTCGTTCAATTTTCAAAAGACTTGAAGCCAACGGTCTCGTCATCAACAGTGAGAAGAGCTCCTTTGGACACACCGAGGTCAAGTTTTTGGGCTATCTTGTGTCTACAGATGGTACACAACCGCTTCCCGATAAAATTCTCGCAATCAAGAATTTTCCGAAACCACACACAGCACAGCAACTACGCCGATTTTTGGGAATGGTAAATTACTACCGTCGATTCATTCCTAAAGCGATTAAAACTCAACAACCATTGTACGACGAGTTATCTCGCTTGGGAAAAGGGAAGCAAAACCCTATTCAATGGACGGAACGCCTGGAAAATGCTTTCGATGCAACCATTATAGCACTCACGCAAGCAACATTGCTATCACATCCTTTAATGGGAGCACAACTCGCACTTGTCACTGATGCATCGGACACAGCTATGGGAGCAGTCTTTCAACAAAAGACTGGCGAACACTGGCGACCGCTAGGATTTTTCTCAAAAAAGTTTTCCAAAGCTCAACTTAATTACAGTACCTACGATAGAGAGTTATCAGCTATTTTTGAAGCCATCAGGTACTTTCGAGAACACATTGAAGGAAGGCAAATAACTATTATGACTGACCACAAACCATTAACATTTGCGTTTACAAAAAAGACTGACAACGGCTCACCGAGACAACGGCGTCAACTCGATTTTATTGCGCAATTCACCACGGATATAGTTCACATTAAGGGTGAAGTTAACTACGTCGCAGACGCATTGTCACGTATCGACGCATTTACAAGTAGCAACGCATCTTCGCATACCGACGCAACACCGCATATCAACACAGTACACACTCCAACCCTTCTCGACTACGAGAACCTCGCCAATTTGCAAGACACCGATGAAGAGCTGTCTCACCTACGCAATGGGAACACCGCTCTTTCATTCCGCAAGACAGAGGTACCTGGCACACAGCTGCAAGTATGGTGTGATGTGTCGACAGGAAAGAATCGTCTTTTCATACCTAAACAGTTGAGGAAGACCGTCATTAATAACCTTCACAGACTCTCACACTCGGGAGTTAGTGCGACAATTCGAGCCGTCAAGGATCGCTACGTCTGGACTCACATGAGCAAGGATGTAAAGGAAATTGTCAGAAATTGCATCAACTGTCAAAAATCGAAGGTGCACAAACACAATAAAAGTGTGTCAAACACGATTAGCACACCGACATCTAGATTTCGACACGTTCATCTGGACCTGGTTGGGCCACTTGCTCCTTCAGAAGACTATACTTATCTTCTCACTATGATCGATCGATTCACTCGATGGCCAGAGGCAATCCCGATCAAGGACATTACAGCCGAGACGGTGGCTGTCAACTTCATCACGCATTGGGTGGCCAGATTCGGAGTTCCTGAAACCATTACCACGGATCAGGGACATCAATTTGAAAGCCAGCTTTTCAAAGAAATATGTAGACTACTGGGCATCCACAAAATTCGCACCACTAGCTTCCATCCTCAAGCTAACGGGATGGTAGAACGGTGGCATAGAAGTCTGAAGAGCGCGCTGAAGGCGACCAGTCAGACACAATGGACAAAAAGCCTCCCTCTAGTACTGCTAGGTCTTCGGGCAGCGACGAGAGAGGACAGCGAGACTTCACCAGCACAACTAACTCTGGGTTGCAACGTCAATCTACCAGGAGAGTTCTTCGAATCTTATCCTGATGAGGCACCAGACACCATGGCTCGACGTCTTCAAGAAACGATGAGACAATTGAGACCGGTGCCAGCGACCAATCACAGCAACGAGAAATCCTTCATACACAAGGAGATGAACTCTGCCACACATGTTTTTCTTCGGACAGACGCGGTGAGGAAACCGTTACAACCACCTTACGAAGGTCCTTACCGAATTGAAGAAAACGACGGCAAGACTATCGTCATACAAAAGAATGACAAATCAGTCAGGGTCAGCATCGACAGAGTTAAACCAGCATACATGGCGCTGCCATGTAAACAAGCGACAGACAGACTACAGACTGATACAATAAGACCCATCTCTCCAAAGGCAGCATCTTCCATGACGTCATCAACAGCAACGGCCTCAACGCAGCCAGCGGGACCAGTCACCACCAGGTCGGGCAGAAGGGTTCGATTTACGCAGAGGTGGCAACCGTGATGTGCTGCGGAATATCGTGACATCTTCGATGTTTCTTGGAGGGGAGGAATGTGGCAGAAATACCTACATCAAACATGGTATTTCTGTCACAAGTAAATTAATCAGTCAAAACAATCACCAAAGGGTAATGACTTAAAGGTGTTACTTTCTCTTTAGGTATACAACAATAATTAATTATTCATACTGATATACCCTAAAGGCTGTTTTACAGACGACAGTTCAATGAACCCTAAGTACCCAAATAATGAGTATATAAACAAAACAACAGGGGGTACATCATCTCTTTACCTGTCAAACTTCCTAGCGAAATCATCGACCTGCTAAAGTTTTATACGCGAGTGAAAATTGTTATTTTTCTTATTTATAAAATCTGTGATAGTGCTAAATACAAATTTGTAAGTTAACATTTTAAATTGTTATTTCTCATCTCTACTCTGACTTTACCCTGTTATAAATACTTTAACTTGATTGTGACTTGTTGGAACCTTTTATAATACTTAATAGAGTTCGCACTCTATTTAAGCGAACAGTTTCTGTTCTGGTGACCTCTCTTCCAGCAAGTCACAACAAGAAGTTCATTCTGCATTAATTTCCCTTCTGGAGTCTAAAAATATAGAACCTAACTAAGGATTCTAATGATATATATAAGTAAACCCCTCTGGTTACTAATTTTTATTTGACCTACTCAATTGGTAATAGGCACACACTGGCCTTTAGTTGGCCATACCGCCTTACATACATACATACCATCACGCCATATCCCTTACGGGGTAAGCAGAGAGAACCGAGCTCCATACTCCTCTATTTTTGCATACATTCCTAGCTTCCTTTACATCCATACATCGTCTCATACATGCTCGTCGATTATTCAAGCTTCTAATATTTCCTTCATTCAAAATATCATTCACATGGTCATGCCATCCCTTTCTGGGGCGGCCCCTACTATTCACTCCATCTCTTACACCCATGTATATTTTTTGGTCAGTCGTTCATCATTCATTCTTTCTATATGTCCAAACCACCTCAAAGCATTCACTTTCATTTTACATATAATATCCTTCTTTATCTTGCATTCTCTCCTTATGTCCTCATTTTTTATTCTATCATATATCGTTCTATTACATACTCTTCTTAGTGATCTCAGTCTAAGGAAATGTCTATAATATAATTACAATTACCAACTATGACAAGTCTAAGGAAATGTTTATAATATAAATACCTTACTATGACAAGTCTAAGGAAATATCTATAATATAAATACCTTACCATGACAAGTCTAAGGAAATGTCTATAATACATATAAATACTTTACTATGACAAGTCCTAGAGTAAGATCAAAGCTTTTTGTTGAATCTAGTAGTATTCCTACTACAATGAACATTCCTCAACGTCCATAATACATACATACCATCACGCCATATCCCTCACGGGGTAGGTAGAGAGAACCGAACGCCACTTATTTCTATTTTCATTTTCATTCATTGCTTAGATCGTCTTATACATATGTATTCGTCTGTTGTTAACGCTTCTAACATTTCTGTCTTTCAAAATACCGTTCACATGGACGTGCCATCCCTTTCTTGGGGCGGCCCCGACCTCTCATTCCATTCCTGTCCGCAATGTATATTTTCTTCGTCAGGCGTTCCTCATTCATTCTCCCCATGTGGCCAAACCATCTCAAGGTGTTCACTTTCATTCTATTAATGACATCTTTCTTCATCTTACATTCTTTCCTTATGTCCTCATTTCTGTGACCCTGTCATACATCGTTCTATTACAGATTCTTCTTAGCGATCTCATTTCAACTTCATTTATTCTGCTTTCGTGTGACTTTGATATTTGTCAGTAAATTTTTGAATAGTGAAATACCTTAATACTTGTCAGTAAATTTTGAATAATGAAATACCTAAAATACTTGTCAGTAATTTTTTGCTTGTGACACTGTTGTACATCTTTAATGTCAATATGTCATTTTGATTATATATAGGGCCCTCTCATACAACGTTGCCGGATCAAACTTCACTATCTCAAGATTGGCTGCATTCAAATATTTACAATAACATAATTATGTACATTTTGAATTAAATCTCAGCTTCAACGATTATCACGTATGTAACTAGATAGATTTTGGAATGATATTTAGAAATATAGATTTTGAAATGTTTAAATAAGTAATTATATCTTAGAGAAAATATGCAAACTATATAAAATTGTTTGTTGAGGAGTATTTTTGAATAAATGTCACTGTTTTGCCAATCAATAAGAGATCCATTATATTTTACTAACCTCGTTATGATAAGATAACTATTTATTTATTTATTTATATATTAAGGTATGATAGAAAGTGAATAAGAGTTAAATGTGACCCATTTTTCATGTTTTTTTTTGCAACTAAATATATGCGTTTGTATCACAGGAAACAATACACTTATCAGAGAAAACTTTCAATGAATTAATTTAAAAATGTGTAAGTTCTAACCGACATAAATTCTGTATAAGACGACTCCAATTTTTTATCCAACTTTCGATTTGTTCAAGAGAATTTATTCTCTTAACATATCGTCAAAGTATTAAGCCAAGACCCCCGTATCAAGAATACTAGTAACATTTTGTACGGCGTACGGATTATCCTTTTTGTGTCCTCTCTACAGTCCAAACTACAAGTCCGATAGACTTCATATTAACATCATACGTGTAAAGTGCATAGACCTAGAGCTGATTAGTTTTCCATAGACAACTTTTAATTTTTTCTCTATGATTTCATCTGTCCAAATTTTCAAAATGCTCTCACGGTCTGGAAAATCGAGGTATTTTTATTCGTATTCTTCCATCTTGCCACATACAACGCCTCAACAACATTGATATACTGTCTCATACATGCTCATCTTGCTAGTAATGCAATTTTACTTAAAATTTCTCAACAGCTATCATGTAAAAAATACATACTATGAGTTTTGTGACAATGTTTTTGTGTGTATGGTGTATTGTGAAAACTTTTGTCCTCTGAGAATATTATATATGTTTAAGAATCTAATAGAAATAAAGTGATCACGTAAACCAGCCGATGACAGGTCGTAAGCCCTGTAGGTGCCTTGATTTCCCGGTTCTCCTACAATAAATATTCCAACTTCGTCTCTATTGAGATAATTAAAAATCTGTTAAAAAATAATAGAAATGTACTTCATAAAAATGCATTTAGAGATTGTCAACTTTTCAAGAAGAAAAAATTAACGTTTACTATGGTGTGGAGAGTTTAGTGTTGGCTACAACCCACTCGTTTTTAGTGAGCTTTTCAATAAACAACTAGAAAACTTTAAAGGTTAGATATTCTGCATATCGCTTCCTTTACGACCAGTGAGTAACTTAGGCAAATTAAAAATAGACTTTTTAATGTTTTATTATATTATTTTTAATTTTTTCGTAAATTTTCCTACAAAATTTGTCACGAATGAAATGCCAAAATATGTACTTTTTCGTAAGCAAATATTTGTTCATTTCAATTTCAGAAGTGCATTTTTACACGAATAACATATATTTGCAAGTATAACTTAGCGTTTGAGTGAATAATAGCTTTAGATGTCATAGGACTCCATATGATAATTATGTATATCCATGATATGGGTAATCACGAGGGTTTTGATTTCGCCGGTTGGACCAGACTTGCCCCCTGTTTTGTGCATTCGTAGGAGTGAACATCCATTTACAATTTTTATGCAACATATTTATTTATATGTATATTTTAACCTGTGATACGAGCGTGTGTATTAAGTTGGTCATCAGATTATCAGGGGAGAGAAGCAATTTGTAAATTATTAATAAAGATAAATTATTGAAGGATAATGAAATGATATAACGCCACAAACAATTGTGAGAATGAGGTGCTTATGGTGATCCCAATATTATGTATAATGGTAGACGATAAAATATATAAATGATAATTATTTAGATATGTACTAACTATAAATAAAGCTTCTTTTAAAATCATTTCTATCTTAATAAATATGATAAAAATATAAATATATCAAATTCAATTCGTCTTTTAAGAGACCAAACTTTAAAAATTAAGTTTGTTTTGAAACTGCAGGACTTGAAATTACAATATTTTGTTGTTGTGGAAAGTCATTTATTTGTTTTTCATTCAAAATTGAACTAAGCATTTCATGTGATTATGGGCCGTTATTACAGTCTCAGTTTAAGAGCTCAAGTTTTACAAAAATATAGCGTATTACAGTGTCCGTTTAGGCCTAATCTTCCCTCAAATACGTCACTAAAACGACAAATATTTAACTCAATGTTTCTGCCGGATTAAGTACTTAACGGTGAGTCAACTGTTATTTCTCGACTCGTTGCTAGGCAACGAGTGTAGTTTCAGTGTTCTATCACTAGAGGCATTAGTTGTATCGACGGTGGCGCCACACAACAAAATAAATTGACAGCCATATTGAAACGAACATGGGCATTTAAAAGTATTATTTTGGTGAAAAAAATTAAATTTCTCATGTTGGATAGTAAAACAATAGTATTTCAAGTGGTAGCGTCCCGTTTTGTAGTTGATATTATTTGAGGTTATTTAAAATTTGACAGATAATAACCACAGAAAAAGTAAAATATGTCTATAATTGAAGATTTAGTAACTGACATGTCATATTGCACTGTAATACGGATATGGATTCAATCTCCCCTTAACATTAATCTTGAGTTTAACAAACTCAATGAGTTGAGGGCTGACTGTAATATCGGCCCTATGAATGGTCAAATTAATACCATTCAATCTCTCAACGATGTTATGAGTTGTTGAACATTCTATAAATGATAGAAGGGCATATAACGCTAAATCGAGTGACTGAAAACCAGATATATCTGTAACTGTAAAGATACATGTTATTCAGGATAACTATCGCGTGCGTTAAAAGGGGTTTATACGTGATTTAAATTATGGGAATCCAAAATTTGTTGATTCTTTGCATTCTAAGAACAAATCTGACTTGAAAAAAAAAACTATATTGGTCCTTCACTTTGAATTTGTACGCTCTTTAAACACATAAAAGATTTATTCCTCTAAAACATATACTTATGGAGTAATTAAAAAATAATTTTATGTCAAATTTAAAAATTGTGTGATGAACATTCACTAGAAAAATGTTCAAAATAGTTGTGGTATTTTTTTAAATAATAAATAATAATGAACACTTCCTTGCACCCTACGCACGTGGCTAGTTTATTAATTTCTTCCAACTAACCTGTGTTTCCAGCCCAGAGAAGCAATATTTGCGTGTGAAATGAATTTAAATAAATTTCTCCTCTGCTGGGACCCAGAACACCCGCACAGAAACCAAACGGCTTACCAACTGTGCCAGAGCGGTCGGTATTTATTTTTTTAGAAACATACTGTTTAACATATTTGATTTAGTGTACATTTATATGCCTTCTTAAAAAGAAAGATTATTAAAATAATGGGTCTGTGTGCGTTATCTGAATCGAACATGTTAAAAAATCAATTGTCAATTTGTCAAGATGTAACAGAAAAGATATATACCTAAACAAAATCTATAAAATTACATCACTAGGGAAATGAATGCATATAATATTATGTAAGCAAGACATGAATATGGCTGAAGACTTATAAATCCCGGGTTCGATTCCCGGTTGGGACACAGTATTTAATTGTGTTTTCAGTCTCGATCTGTGAGACGATTAATATTGTAAGTCTCCAGACTGTGGCAACTTGTTATTGGGTTCGTGATAAATCAATATTTGACATAGTACCTGCATAGAAAAATAATATTATAGAATACACTTTGGCCTGCAGTTAACGCGACTGCTTTATGTTGACTAATTTGGTCAACATTTTGCTACGAGCATTCAGTAATCATTTGGCCATCTGCTTGATCCGTTCTCCAAATAGGTAATTTTTTAACTGCTTGCAAAATTATTTACGCAGTCATAACGAGTAGTACTATAGGAACAATGTCTACCAGCAGAGTCATACATATATTGACACGACCGGCCAATAAAACGGCTTCACTTTTTCAGCGAGGTATTGTATGGGAATATGAGTATTCTATAGTTTTATTATTATTCTATGAGTACCTGTTAGTTGCCCTAGAAGCAATATTAGATTAATTATTATTAGATAACTCAATGTATGGAAGTGACAGTTGACAGTCACGTGACAACTGTCACTTCCATACATTGAGTTATCTTTTCTTGAGGTAAAGGACACATTGTCTAGGGGGGGCTGAGATGAATGTGAGATATGAAAGATGAAAATAAATGCTTTGACACGGTTTGACCAAGTAGAAAGAATGAGTGATGATCATCTGAAAAAGCAGGTACTTACCTATACAAGAGAGGAAAGAGAAGTAGAGATTGTCTGAAAAAAAGTTGGCATCATCACATAAATGGGACCTTGAAGGATGGAAAAGTAAATATAAGTAATAGAATAGGGTGTATGAATCAAGCAAGAAATATATGTCAAGAGAGAGGAGTCTGGCATTTGGTTTTCTCTGCCTACCCCAAATATGATATAGTGTTGCCGATATATTGAATAGTTACAAAAAAATAGTTAATTTTTTTTATAAAAATAGAAGCAAAGATTTCCATTACAATATGATGGAGTACTCCGTGCAATGAGTGAGTCATGGTATATCGCTCGTTTGACGCCTTGGTTGGCAACATATTATTGCAGTTATCCATACATTTGAACACTTCTTAGATAACTGTTCTCGAAATCTTAATGAACAAAGTGTTTTTTCGACAAATAAATCAGAAAACAATTTAAATCAGTCTTTATTCTCTATAAAAAAATGATGTTATCTGCCCACCTTGTTGTCAAAAGTCCCGCGGAAAAAATCCTCACTTCGATTCATATAAAATTTTCTAACTGTTGTCACAGTATATTATATGAAAATCTATGTTTTGAAGATACAACACAGCTTTGTTTGAAATGCATTTATTATCTATTACACAAGTCTGTATTAAATTTGTCTATTACAAATGATATTTTCAGAGTTTATAATAGAAACGTTTAGTGTTATTTTTACTGTATATTTTGTCACTTTTATAATAAATTAGTAATTTAATGTATGTACAATGGCAGACAAATTGTTAATCTTATCTGACCAACTAAAGCAATGTGAATTTTGGTATTATATTATATCCTTAGCTGAATGTCCATACCTAAATATTAATGCATATCTACCAAAATCTCATTCCAGAATGATTGCCACTACAAAGAGCATAAACATTTTTATGCTGCCCATCTGTATTCCATAACTTTCATTAAATTTAATTTGTTTTATTAATATACATATAAATTCTAAAAGATTGCTTACAACTGGTTTCGTGCACAACACATTTTCAAAGGTTTATTTGAATCCGATATTGTTTTTTTCATTACAATGTTCTTTTAAAAAAAAATTATGTCTGAATGATGATGGACAGCAAAAGGGCTAATGCTCAGCTGGTGGTAGTGTACTAGGTTTCCCTGGAGTGCTGTTGATTTCCAGCAATGCCTTGGAACATCACAATACATAGAAAGCAATGTCTTGGGACATCACAAGACATAGAAAGAACAAACTACATAACCTATAGAAATTTAAATTGAATAGAAATTAAAAATAATATATATTATTGCAGATTTGAGTTTTTAAATATCTGCTACTGCTGGAACCTTTGTTGGTTTAATAAGCATGTTTTTTAAAACTCTGCAATGAGTTCATTGCCCATATTATGTTCTGCGGTATAAGTAGAAGTGACAAAATATACAGAAATAATGTTACCATGTATTTAAAAATATATAACCCAAAGTTTTGTGTCGTTATCCCTATTCTCATATTTATAAATAAAAAGTATATTGTAAGTTTTCTATGCCCTCTAGTTAAATTATACACCAAACCATTAGTAATAAAATATATAATTATATTCATGATAACTATTTACATGTAATTTTTATATTATTAATAATAAATAATATATTGTTGTGCCAAAGATAATTTAATAAACAAGAAATGTTATTGTTCGTTGTCAGTGGTTCATTGTAAGATGATGTAATTAAATATATATCTATTATTAATAAGTTTTATGACAAAATCAACCATTCGCATAATTAAAAATTATTACAATGCATTCTTTTCATTATATTTTAATAAAGCATCATAATATGTTATATTCAAAAAATTGTAATAGATAAATAAATTAAAACTGTTAATATGTCCCATGTTTTATTTGTATCAATACATCTTGATAAAACTTCAAGATAACAGAAGTACAACTTTTTAATATGATATTTTTTTTTAATTTATTTATAAGGACTGTCGCTTTAAATCATTGTTTACAAATAAACCAACTTCTCAATAGATGGCTTTACAATAAAGGTTTCTTCGTTATTTCATAGATGGCAATAGTAATAATGCCCTACTTTCAGGTGATTTGTTACTTATTATTCAAATATATAGAACTTTCCAAAATTCCATTGATAAGGGAACTCAACAAGAAGGCATAATTGGTGAACATAAAATGACCACGTAAACCAGCCGATGACAGGTCGTAAGTCCTGTAGGTGCCTCGAGTTCCTGATTCTTCTATCTCTATCTATAACTTCGTCTCTATTGAGATGTTAAGTTTGTCAATAAAAATATCATTTGAGTTCCGACAGGGAAAAAAATACAATGTTTGTGTATATTCAATTTTTTTAAATATCTCAATAGAGACGAAGTTGGAATATTGTAGAAGAACCACCAGAGCAGGTACACTGTTATCCCTAGATACTATCAAACATAGACCTGGAGTTCCTATCTTATTCTTCTTGTGTCATATCAGGTCTCCCCAACGTTGACGACCACCATAGAGAAAGCCTCCCTGTCCTGTGCAGTGCGAAACAGCTCCTCCACAGTTCTTTTACTGGTCCATTCGCGGATGTTTCGCAGCCAGGAAAGCTGTCTTCTTCCGACCCTCAATCTTTCCCTTCATGATGGAGTTCCCATAGCAACATGTAAACTCTGGGTCAGTGAGAAAATGACTGTTTGTGCTAACCAGAGGTGGTCTAAGGAAAGCACATGCTCCATTGCGAAACAAACATGGCTTAAATATTTTTTTTATCCATAATAACAATCAAAATATATAGAAAAGATGCACATTAAGAAAGAACATATTTCCCTTTACCAGAGTGCAAGCACTCGTGTGTAAAGAAATGATATCAGAAGAAATATGATCTAAGAAGAACCAGAGAGATTCTCTCGTTCAGAAGAGTCTCACTCGCCAGAGTCATATCAGTATTAACGGGACACTGGGTTATAGGAAAGCATGCCAGAAGGCTGGGGCTGGAGGCATACCAATATATTTGATGTCTCACAGATAAAGACTGAAAAAACAAGTAAAAACTGTCTTCATCAGGAATCAAACCTAGGACCTTTAGCTTAGCAGTCACATATCTAATCAATTGATCAACAAAGGCCGACAGATGTGTGCAGAGAAATAAAAATATATGACGGAGAAAAAAACTTGAAATCTATTAAAAAATTATGAAGCAAAATTGTTTTGTATAATTATTATTGTCCAACTGTCCATTTGTCCAAGAGAATTTAATTCTCTTAACATATCGAGATTTGTATGCAGGGTCTATATTTTTCACGGTTTTTCCAACTTTGAAGTCAAAAAACACCAACTTAGGAGGCTTCGCAGTATATACATATTGCGGGCGTCAAGCCAGAAGGGCGTACAAACGAAATGACTAATTTAAAGGAGAGACAAAAAACTATTTATTTCTGTAACAGTTCAATTTATCCAAAAATTATGCCTCATCAAGGAGTATTACCTAAATTTCAATAACTAGTGAACTTATTGTATATTTTGCACATACGCTCTTCTGGCTCGCTAATGTTTCTAGATGTGGACTCGATTTTTGCATAGAAAATTCATAATATTTGTGGGGTGTAAAACAAATTTTATAAAATGCTATGAATCATTGCTTTTTTAGAGAAAAAAATATGTAGCATAATTATGAGATGTATTTAAACATTTTAGTCTAAACCTTCTGCCATTTTTAATGTTTGTATATACGGCCTTCTGGCTTGGCAGGTTTCTATGGCATCATCAAATTTTTTGAAAGATCGTATCATATTATTTTCTTTTTTCAATCATTTGTTTTCAGACATTTTTTTTTAAAAATACCTGTTTAATGTTCGGCGTATGCAGATTTGCCCATCTGGTTCGATAATATTTCACAAAGATATCGGTTTAGTCTTCGAAGTATGTTTATACGCCCTTCTGGCTCGACAAATTCACCTATGCCATAGCATATGACCAAATTTTTTTTGAAATATCTCGAAAAATACGCAACGGAAAGTCGTGATATTTTTACAGATGGTAGAGGTCTTAACAAAGTATCGTTTGGCATAAAAAACGAAAAATCGCATTTTTGCAGATACGCCCTTCTGGCTTGACGCCCGCAATATGTTCTATATAAGGATTTACTCAGAATTTTTTTTTTTTTTAAATAAAAAATGAATATAGGGTCATTCCATAGTGACGGGTGGGACATTTGTACATCAACTTAATGAAATTTATATATGTTATTGAATTAAATAATAACATTTTATTTGCTGGATGCAGGGGTTGAATAGAGATCTATCCGTGGTGAAAATAAATTAATTAAAAAAACAATGATAAATGTGTTTAATTGGTGATTAAATCCCGTGACGGGTGGGACGGGCACGAATCAAGAAATCCCAATTTCATCGATACAATAGTAAAATTCAGCTAAACTATACACAATTGTCTTCTACAACTATTTATTTATGGATACATCAATGTTGTAGGTAATCAAATTACTGGATAAAAAGAGTGAGAATGCTCACATTTTTTTTTATAAATTTTAGAAATTTGTGACGGGCGGGACACATGAGTGTGACGGGTGGGACGAGTACGAAATTCATGAAAAAATGTATGATTATTCATTTTTTATTTTTTTTATTAAAAGAACATAACAAAATACAATTAAATGAACACTTAAATATATATATATATATATATATATATATATATATATATATATATATATATATATATATATATATATATATATATATATATATATATATATATATATATATATATATATATATATATATATATATATATATATATATATATATATATATATATATATATATATATATATATATATATATATATATATATATATATATATATATATATATATATATATATATATATATATATATATATATATATATATATATATATATATATATATATATATATATATATATATATATATATATATATATATATATATATATATATATATATATATATATATATATATATATATATATATATATATATATATATATATATGTTTAAATATAAATTTTCGCGGATTGTAGAGATATATGTATAGCTACTTTTCCGGGCTATCCGCTCGTTTTCGTCCTGAAAAGGACGGTTTTGCCGACGTTTCAACCGAATATCATCGGTCATTATCGAGGCTGGTCGGTCGGTCAGCGGATAGCCCGGAAAAGTAGCTATACATATATATATATATATATATATATATATATATATATATATATATATATATATATATATATATATATATATATATATATATATATATATATATATATATATATATATATATATATATATATATATATATATATATATATATATATATATATATATATATATATATATATATATATATATATATATATATATATATATATATATATATATTAATAAGTAGACCTCTGTTGGACTAAAAAATAATGTATCAAGCTATAAAACATTCTAACTCTTCTCAAAAATGTCAATGCTCTCTGAAAACTCGTAAAAAATACGATTGCCTGAAGCTTTCACTTCTGGGTGTGGTAGGACTTTCAAAATCTGATCTAAATGTACATACGACAAATCATTTTCATCCATTTTAAACAATCTTGATTGGTCCCCAGAGATAGTTTTCAGAAACATCACTTTTACTTCTTCATCCTCTTCCAGTAAACCTTGACAAACGGCTACATATCTGTACACTTGTTTTTTTTTCCCTTCCGAACTGATTTTCACTAGCACATATGTTCCGTGGTTTATTGTGTGATTAGGTATAGAAAAGACGCCATCCGGTGTTGGCTGTGATTGGCTGGTAGACATTTCATCTGAGTCTGAGTAAACATCTTCGTATCGTAGTCTCTCTTCAAGAGCAACACAAGTCTTAAGCTCCGAGTAAGCCGTAAATCCGTATGATAGACAATTTTTATTTTCAGATTTGAAATAGTGACATTTCTGTATATTTGGGATAGGTTTAATGTACTCCCATCTGGATTTCAACATGGCAGAATGGATTGCAATTTCATCAATGGAAATATACGATATTGTGATCCCTTTTAATGGGTTGTTTTGTAAAAATGAATAGCAATCCGGTGCTGAATTTATTATAACCTTTCTGGTTTTAATAGCTGACCACAATTTCCTTTTTACAGTAGCTCCTACTCCATCCATCGCTCCTTTTCCATGACTTGTGGCAAAAAAGCCCACTCAATGTCCAGGCCCCAATCTAAATTTGCGAAGCATACGTTGGAAATTGTGAATCGGTTTTTAAATTGACCAGCACACCCATCTGAAAATACAACTATCTTTTTTAAATGAGGATAATAAAGTTTTAAATGTTCTATAATTGATTTAACATAAACCCACACACTAGATTTGTCATGTGACAAATCATTGCTAATAATAGCGTAAGATTGTTTTCTTCACCCTTATTTAACCAGGCACATCCAGTAAAAATTGTGACCTGAGGATGACGCCAGTGAGCACTTTGGATCTCATCTTGGCTAATAATGGAAAAGTTTTCGGCGAAATCAAACTGTAGCACGGCTTCTTCCCATGTTGTGGCTTGTCTTTTTTGCTCAAAAAAGTGTGCTTGTTTTATTTTTACATAAAGATGGAACTTAAACTTAAATGCTTGGCGTTCAATTTCGTTAATTAAATTTAACTTCGTCCCGGAAATATTTTTAATTTGAAGCCAGTCTTCACTCTTGTCCCACTGCTTCCATGTAACTTCAGTGTCCAAGTCTGATTTAACTGGCAAAATATCCTTAACATCGAAGCATAACGAACAATTATTAGTCATGCAAATCTCATTATTTATATCGCAGCATAACTCAGTAATAAATTTTGTTGAAGAGCAAGGACCTATGTCTGCCTGCATAGCTTCTATCAGATAGTTAAAATTTGCGTGGTAAATACATACGCACACATTATGTGGCATTGCATTCATGGGCCGTACCCATTGGGGTCTTAGATTGAAAAATTTACTCTTTCCAACTTTTATAGAAGGATGCTGAGTCTTGAAGTAAGAATATGCTTCCAATATACTCATTATTAAATACCTTTTTGGCACGGATGTACGTCTACCTAAAATGGGATCCTTAATGGAGATCATATCTTTCAGCCCTGGTGACTGACGACTAATGTCGTCCCTTTCATAAAACCGTTCAACAATTTTTTGATCTTCCGGAGACAAAGTAAACCCCCTTTTCTCCTTCTTGAAACCTAACGACAAATTTGGTAATGTGTCTTTAATCAATTGTAGCAAAACAGCCTCTTTTTTGTGAGGACTTTCTGGTAAAGCTTTTTTAGATTTTGTTACAGCTTTCCGCAATGTTTGGATACATTTGTAGGAACCCAGTGGAGATTTAGGCAAATGAAGTGAGCCCATCTGCTTTTTCTTGGCTCGATAAATTATTTTTCTGATTCTTTCCTTTTGCCTTCTTGACTCTAGGGCCTCAGTGTCTCCCAAAATATTTATTTTCGCCTGCATTCTTCTCTTCGAATCCCTTTCTTTTTCCTTTTCAAGAAAAAGCTTCCATTTCACCGGGTCAGCTGTCAACTTTTCCCTACTTTTTCGTTTTCTATCAGCTGCGTTCATTTCTAAAAAAGTAACATTTAAGTGATAAACAATGATATAATAATAAAAAGAAACATTATAAAGGACTAAATTGCAATAAAAAGAAACAAAACATAATGTAATAAATATCCTATTAGAATATTGTGACGGGTGGGACAACTTTCAAACTGTTCTAAATCCAATATTAACGTATTCATCACACTACAAATATGTCTAATTTATTGCCAACAATCCTGATGTTACTTTTGAAAAGTTTCATGTCAATATATGCTCATATGACATACTAGTTTAAAAAAATATATGTTTTGCTGTGACGGGTGGGACATGCATATGTGACATATTGTAAAATCTATAAAAATATGTAGAACTTACCTTAAAAACACGATATTTTACCACGATAATCTTGACACTTTCTTTTATAAATTCACCTATTGTCAAATGTTATAAATGAAAAATGGCCGAAATACAGTGTTGCCAAATTGGGGATAAAAATGTGACCAGTACAGAAAATCGCCACTCTTTGTTTCAAAGTATGCAAATAATTACTATTTATACACAAATATATATATATTTTTTAATTAATGGGTATTTCAGACATATTACTATAAGAAAAATGTAAAATGAAACTTATAAGCCTTAATTTAAAATTTGATGACATAGTCAGATTTGGTATTCATTTCCATGGAATCGCCCTATATCCTTGTTGAACAAGTACGTATACATCTTCCTACGTTCCCTAAAATAAGCATAAATGCTTGTATTCAGAGTAGAACATTTAGTGTGTCTGTGTCCGTCCCCCTCTTATAACTTTTGATCCGCTCAATTTACAGAACTCAAAATTTTGCAATATATAGATAGTTGTAGGCCTACAAAACTTTTATACTCAGTCAGGGGTTATCAACCTTTGAATTTATTTATCCATATAAGAGGAAAAACCATAAAAGCTAGAACCCTAAAAATTGGTATAAATATAGACAAAATCTTAAATTTGTTTTTCCAAAAAAAAATTCTAGAATTTCTCTAACATTTTTTACTAAGAAAAACAATTGTTTTTATAAGTTTTTAAATATATAAAAAAAAAACTGAAAAACCCCAACTAGATAATTCAATACAGGTAGTGTAGTATACAAACTTTTTAAACAAAAAAATTTAATTTAGTGACGACATTGTTTCATACAATTTGTAAGGCAGAATGCACTACTCAATATTTACGGGGACTCAATAGTTTGATAATTTATCTCCAAACATACAGGGCCGGATAAACGTGTTTTTGCGCCCGTAGCAATATATTTGAATCCGCCCCCCCCTCCACCCATTTTTTTGGAATTTTAAATATAGAATAATTTAAAATTATGTAAAATTACATCGGATCTAAAATGACGAATAAGTTTATTAATATTAGGTATCTAAAACTACCTATATAGTTTGTTTATAAAAAATAGCCACAATAATTGGAGATTCATAATAATATTACATATTTACGCCATCATGCTGAGCCTCTATCCGGGTACGCAAAGAGAACCGAGCGCCATACCTGTGGATTTTTGATTAATATAACATTTTAGAATTTTAAGCGCCCTTTTCAAGACTACCGCCCTGACTTCTTGTTCCTGATTGTTCTATGATTTATCCGGCCCTGCAAACATACATACATACCATCATGCTGTTTTCATATTCTGGGTAGGTAAAAAGGACTGACCTCCATACTATTCTATCTGACATACATACCTACATGTTTTATATAGAAAACAAAATATCTAGAAATATTTATTAATTTGGACTTCTCAATTTCTCACAGGACACGGTAACTTTAAAATCTATCTTCCCACCCAATTGTGTCATCTTACAGATCGGAGCTACTCGTTGCTGTCCATGGGCTTCTTCAAGGTCCCATTGGACATGCGGATTTAGTGATCTCAAAAAACAATTATAAAACCTTCATACGATTTTGCCATATATACGGTGCCTTACTATCCGAAGATTCTCACTGACTTGTTTGTTTCCAGAGATCTTGGTCACTTCTCTGATGTCCTATATATATGGATCTGAAGTCACCGACCGTCCGCAGGTGTGAATCTCGATTTGCACTTGCTGATTTGTTCTTTTTGCACCATGGTGCCGAGATTGCTAATCTAGAGGGCTCCGTGAGCTACTCTTCGTGCCATGCAGTTTTTTTGTTGTTCATTCTAGCGTTCTGCGAAGGGGCCGTTAACAGTCCCCATATGCGGAGCGGGTGGTGGTGGAAGTAGCGAATTTATTAATATTTATTTGAAGTGTTCATAGTTCGGTACTTATTCTTCAATTATACATTCTATCAAGAGTAATCCAATTTCAAAATTTTGTTTAGAAATTACCTACCAGTCACCTGCGTACATTCAAATTATCTACAATGATTTAAAACATACCAACCGCATTATTCTCCATTACAAAGGTAGGTTCTTAGCTAAAACTTCGGAATTGATATCGGATTTTAAGACGAGTAAAGCCGCTGATGTATGAAGACCTATACCAGGGATGGGCAAACAGTCGATCGCGCGGATACTTGCAATTTTTTTGTGAGGATGTTGAAATAATTGCTTCTGAAATATCGAATACTTGTGACATGGACTTGCCTTCTCTTGAAAACGAGATAATGCAGATTATTTCAGACATACACATCAAAGCAAGAGCAACAGATACCACATTTTGGTCTCTTTTAACGCAAGAAAAATACCCAAATCTTAAAGCAAATTGCCCAACAATTAACTGCGTTGTTTGGGACAACGTATTTGTGTGAATCTGCATTTTTGAAATGAAAATAATTAAGTCAAAATACCACGATTGGCTTACTGACGAACATCTGTCTTGGTGTTTACGTTTGGCACTTAGTAAATACGTGCCTTCCTACGAGATATTAGCGGAAAACACGCAGTGCCATTCATCGACCTCTAAGAAGTATGTAGGTAAGTACCAATTATTTTTTCTGCTTATGAGTCGATCGCTTGTCATCCAATTTTTATGTTGTAGACCGCCGATAGTGTAAGTCTGCCCACCCCTGACCTATAGTAACTGAGATTATTACATCGTAAATTTAATGATAGCAGGAAACTTACAAGTGTTTAGAAAAAGAAATATTTTAAACTCAAATGTCGGTTGCTTACATAGGATGTAAATAATGAAAACTAACTCAATCCAACAAAAAAATATGAATTACGTGCATCTCTTCACACATCTATTGACATGATCTATTTCGTAACAAACTTTTAATGGGGCATAAAACATGCCAATTTGAAATAATTTTTTTTAATATGTTAAAAGTATTTAAAAAAAAAATACATACAATTTGTATCATCAACATTTCTCTAGTTACTGTTGGTCACAATTATAAAATTAAGCATAAATTCTTCTAAAAAAATATCCTTTTTTTAGCATTTTTTAAAAATTACTCAGTCATGGAGAAATAAATATTTTATGTACATCAAATAAAAGTGAATGACGAATAAAGTTTTTTCAATTAAGTCAGGTTTATTCTTAAGGGGGCATATTATAAACCTAAACACCCAAATTTCAAATCATTTCTTCAAGTATTTTAAAGTGTTTCTAATACTACTTACTTTACTTTTTGTATGGCTACGGCTTTTCCTGTGCCTTTGGCTGCGTCATTGAGTAGTTCCCTTCTCCACTCTTGGCTCCCGTTCGGCCAGCCACTTCACAGCTTCTGGAGTCGCCCTATGGATGTCCATCCAGTCTCCTTCATACCTCCGTATCGGGCACTCCTCTACTAGATGCTGGATAGTTTGGCTTCTTGCTCCACAGTCACATTCTGGAGAATCCCTTTTTCCCCATTTCCACATTTGGTAGTTACATCGTCCTTGACCTGTACGAATTCTGTTTTGCTGAATCCAAACTTTTCGGGGAAGGTTATAACCTGGGACCCTTTCGTTAGGGTCTAGAATAATATGTTTGTTTAATACCAGGCCTGAATAATTCCACCTTTCTTTCCATGCTCTAGGCAAGTTGAATTCGCCGAGTAGCTTCGACCAAACAGGCTTTCTGGACTTCAGTCGTTGTCTTGGTGGACGGAATATATCTTGAAATGCGGGATTCTTTTCAATCTTGGCAAGTTCTCTAGCTATAGCCTGGCTCCTGCGCAAATCAGGAGGAGCAATGTTCGAAAGCACAGGGAGCCACGGGAGTGCAGTTGGCCTTACGCATCCGGTGATTGTCCTCATTGTTTTATTTAATTCGGCATCAAGGGTTTTACAATGGACGGTTCTCTCCCACACTGGTGCGCAGTACTCCGCCGCACTATAAACGAGAGCAACCGCTGATGTACGCAGCACTTCAGTAGTGCTGCCCCAAGTTGTTCCGGTGAGCTTCATAATTATGTTGTTCCTAGGTTTCACTTTGTTTTTTAACGCTTGCAAGTGTGGACCGTAAGTTAGTGACCTATCAAGTTTTACTCCGAGATACCTAGGATTGCGGTCGTTTGGGACAATTTCATCACACATGAAGATATTTAGTTCCCTGTCTGCTTGTTGGTTAAGGTGCAGAGTTGTCGCAACTGTCTTTCTAGGGTTCGGCTTCAGGTGCCATTAATATTTTCAACATTTCTCTAGTGAATGTTTGTCACCCAATTTTATTTATAAATTTCTTTTTTTAGAGCATTTTTTTTTTAAATTACTCCATAACTATGTGTCATGGAGAAATACGTCATTAATATGCTTAAAGAGTGAATAAAATCAAAGTGTATGACTGATAATTTTTTCATTTCAAATAAGGTTTGTTCATGAAAAGCAAAAAAATTAACAAACTTTGGACAAACGATAGTTACCCTTATTAACACGTAACTTCATAGTGCATTAGACGGTTTTAATATATCATGTTTTCAGTCACTAGATTTAGTGCTATATTGATGGCATATAGAATGAAAGTGACTCAATCCAAAATTTTGGCAATTCGTGTTTCATACATAAAAAACCATGTATAACCATTGATATAATTTGAAAGTCCCTTTTTTTGTTAAATATTACTTTCATAAATCTAAATATTACTTTTAATTTAATTTTTAGATGGTAAAATATAGTTTTTTCTGTCCCGAAGGCAGACCTAGGTTGAGATGGCTGGACGACGTGCTGTGCGATATAAGAGAAATGGACCTGATAAATCGGAGAAGACTGGCAGTCGATAGGTGAGGGATGGAGACGATTTCTGGAGGAAGCCAGGGTCCGTAGCGGACTGTAGTGCCAGTGATGATGAAAATACAGTTTTTTGTCGATTTAAGTATTAGATACAGTAATTTTGGATTGAGTCACTTGAATTCTCACCATGCAACATATTGTATGTACACTTTTTAGTGAAATTGAATTATAATACACATTTTGTAGAGCTCAAATTAATCTTTGATCTGTGAAAATATAGTTTGTCCATATGCAATACAGCTAAAGATATATGAATATTATTTATTTATACATCTTCTTGTACATAATATAAACAAATATAATTGTACACTGGCGGGCTTATTGCCATTAGGCAATTTCTTCCAACCAACCAGATTACTAAGTATGACAACAGCAAATAAAAAAAGAGTAAAAGAAATCAAATAAAATACGTATAACACTTAAATACTATTAAACAAAAAAAAATTATAATTCATAGCAATAAAAAGGATATGGTAAGGACAGGAGAGGAAAACGGGATCAGGTGTTCAAGGATAAATATTCCTTCTTTAGTTTTTTCTTGAAAATACTAAGTGAGTTAGACAACGCAATATCCGGACTAAGGCTATTCCATTATCTTGCTGATTGTACTTCGAACGAAGAGCTGAGAAATTCTGTATTATGGATAGGTATGGATAGTGTTGTACGTTCAGCAGATCGGAGTGGAAGTCCATGATTGGATAAATAAGTAAATTTGCTTTTTAGGTACTGTGGTAGGTTTGGGTTCGAGAGAATATTGTACAATAGTGACAAAATGTGTATATTGCGCCGCTGGCGTATCCTGGGCCAACAAAGAAGATTGCGGTAAGGTGATATGCGATCAAATTTTTTCAACCCAAAGATGAATCTGATACATATATTCTGAAGACGTTCAAGTTTATTGAGATGCACTTCATTTGCATCCAAGTAGCATACATCGGCATAATCAAGCAATGGAAGAAGAAGTGATTGAGCAAGAGTTATTTTACAACGGAATGGAAGGAAATTTAATAAATATTACAAGCAAATGTACTAGCATTGTAAATATTCATGTCGAGTTTTCTCAAAACCATCAATAATGGACTTACATTATATGTCCAGTCAGCCATTGATATGCCTCCTTTAATGTAAACTGTAGTTTTCCTTATTATACAAATTCACTAATCAAGCTGTAATACGACTAATTTAAAATTATTGGAGCAAGATAGTAATCATAGATTATACGTTTAAATCAAAATTCACAGATAATTATGAATGTTGCGTCACTCGATATATCTAGCTGTAAATATTATGGAATATTTTACTAAAAACAGTAATTTGATTGAAATTAAACTTTTCCAATATGAAATATAAATTAAAATGAAAGATTTAAGATTTCCAGTGGATCAACACTTTATTATACGATAAAAATACATAAATTTAACGGTTAGACTTAGCCACACGTTCCAACTCGTCTTTCTTTTTGATGGCGTATGAGTTGGACGATCCCTTCTCTGCGTTGATCAGCTCATCGGCCAAACACTCGGCGATGGTCTTAATGTTTCTGAAGGCTGCTTCGCGGGATCCCGTGCACAACAGCCAGATGGCCTGGTTCACTCTGCGGAGCGGTGACACGTCCACGGCCTGTCTCCTTACTGTACCGGCGCGACCGATACGGGTAGAGTCCTCGCGGGGTCCTGAGTTGATGATGGCTGTCACTAAAACCTGCAGCGGGTTCATTCCTGTCAATAAATGGATAATTTCGAAGGCGTGCTTCACTATCCTCACGGCCATCAGCTTCTTGCCGTTGTTTCTGCCGTGCATCATCAACGAATTCGTCAGACGTTCCACGATTGGGCACTGCGCCTTACGGAACCTCTTCTGGGCATAGCGACCGGCCGAATGTGGCAGATATTTGGCGTGTTTGTCCTTCACGGCGATGTAATCCTGCAGCGACATGTCGGACACTTCAACTCCGTCGCAACTCCATCTTCCGAACAGCTTGATTTCTGGTAATTCAGCAGGCTGAGCGGTCGTCACCGAGTCTATAGCCATCGGTGTCTCTTCGATATTCCATGTTTCTTCCGCCATTGTTATCTGAAAACACGACAAAACGTCAGCGAAATGTACCACAGAGACGCGCGATTGTTTTTAGCACAGTATTGTTTAGATATTTACGACAAAACTCACTTGTCAAAGCGTTAACCACGCTGAATATCCACGCTGACGGGAGGTTAATCAAAAAGAAAGCACATTTCCGTGCGACACGATGGGAAACGGAAAATTGTTGCCAGTAAAATAATTTTAATATATTTAACCAGATAATAAATAGTACCTACTCTGAAAATTTATGTCCTAAATTTTAAATATATTTCTAATAGAATGTGACATCTGAAGAGAAGGAGGAGAATATACTCGTCCCACGTTGGGACGCGAAATTGATAACTAAAGAAGCTGAAAAGCATGATATTTCCATAGGTATTGTGATCGATATATTTCCATGCATTATGATATCAAAGAAACCCAAAAACCATTATTTTACTTTGGCCTAATGTATTTCTTCTATTAATTCTAAGAACGGATTATAGCGCCCCCCAGGCCTTGTTCATATATTTAAGTATTGTCTTTTCTATTGAAAATAAATTTAAAATGTAAAATGCATCAAGCAGATTCCTGGAATCTTGGCTTTCACCCGGTGGTACGGGTTGGTTCCTCAGTATAACCCCCCCCCCTCCCCTACTCCATGTTCCACGGGCGCTGGGTCACCGGCTGTGTCCGATCAGTTGTCATTCGGTAGTGTCAGTGTGAGTGGTTGGTCGGTAGTTGTAGAGACCCGCGTGCGAGAGTGCGAGTTTGCTAGGCTATCGGACGGCCTTAGCATTTTTTTTTATAATTGTATAAAGAAGTGAATAAGTGTGTTTCAGGTCCATATAACCAACGAGGGGTGAATTTAAGATAGTTTAAGTTACTATTAAAAATAACTTTTAAGAATAAAAATAACTTAAATAATCGCATAATAGTGAATAAGTGTGTTTCAGGTCCATATAACCAACGAGGGGTGAATTTAAGATAGTTTTAAGTTATTTTTAATTAATATAAAGTGATATGTAGTGTAAGTGTTTCCTCTACAGTCCCGTTACGAGACCAGCAGTTTGTTAAGATCTTTCCAGTTATGTATGTATTATTTTTACCATGCCTGTATTTGTATGTATTTGTCTTTTCAGGCACATCGCAGCCGATTATGTTTTATTTGATTTTATTTTCAGGGGCATAGTTTAATGTTTATTTTTATTATGCTTTTCAGCTTCTTTAGTTATCAAATTCGCGTCCCAACATGGGACCAATATATTTCTTCCCAGCCTCCTTATATCAATCTCGCGTCCCAACGTGGGACTAGTACTCTTCTCCGCCTTTCTCTAGATATCACTTTCGCGTCCCAACGTGGGACGAGTATATTCTCCTTCTTCTCTATTGATATCAAGCATAATAAAAATAAACATTAAACTCTGCCCCTGAAAATAAAAATCAAATAAAACATAATCGGCTGCGATGTGCCTGAAAAGACAAATACATACAAATACAGGCATGGTAAAAATAATATATACATAACTGGAAAGATCTTACCAAACTGCTGGTCTCGTAACGGGACTGTAGAGGAAACACTTACACTACATATCACTTTATATCAATTAAAAATAACTTAAAACTATCTTAAATTCACCCCTCGTTGGTTATATGGACCTGAAACACACTTATTCACTATTATGCGATTATTTAAGTTATTTTTATTCTTAAAAGTTATTTTTAATAGTAACTTAAACTATCTTAAATTCACCCCCGATGATAGGTAGAGAACCTGAAAAGAACTTAATCACTACTTTATACAAAAAGAAAAAAAATGCTAAGGCCGTCCGATAGCCTAGCAAACTCGCACTCTCGCACGCGGGTCTCTACAACTACCGACCAACCACTGACTCCTACCGAATGACAACTGATCGACTACAGCCGGGCGACCCAGCGCCCGTGAAACATGGAGTAGGGGAGGGGGGGGGGGGTGGTTAAACTGAAGAATCAATCCGTACCGCCGGGTGCCAACCAAGATTCCAGGAATCTGCCAAATGCATTTTACATTTCAAATTTATTTTCAATACAAAAGACAATGCTTAAATAAATAAACAAGGCCTGGGAGCCGCTATAATCCGTTCTTAGAATTAATAGAAGAAATACATTAGGCCAAAGTAAAATAATGGTTATTGGGTTTCTTTGATATCATAATGCATGGAAATATATCGATCACAATACCTATGGAAATATCAAATGAATCGTTTTGTTCTTGTAATAAGTATATATAATATACATCCTCATAACGTTTAACGTAAATACCTTGGAGGAATTAGTAAATACCTTAAATTAATCATAAAACATAATACACTTTATTACTTTTTAGCGATTAGGTACTTTTGTTGCAATAATGCTTAATCGTTGGCTTTACAAAACAATGTAATCTTAAAGCCATTCAATGAAAGTGTCGACATTACTTTTGTATAAGTATTATACGGAGATTTGACTGTGCCAAAGAAATTTTTATTTGTTTTGGATAAATTGATTTAAATACACCATTATTGTAAACTTTTATCGATTATTTATAAAAACTAAATTGAAATATATTTTTTACTATGCAACCTGATATAGAATAATTCCGTTGTGCAGACTGTGATGAAATTACGTCATGAAAATTTGATTTTTCATGATAACAACGCACCGCCTCGGTGTATATTTTCCATCATAAAATTTTGTAGAAAATCCTGAATTCTTGTGCTTTTGTAACTTTTCTCCCTTTACCTCATATAACTTCTGCTGATGATTTATATCTACTTCAACAGAAGATTCGACCCTATTAAATATATACAAACCAATAGGTACAAACAAATATGTACGGAGGGTTCTTAACATCATTATTCATCATTCATCATCAGCCTGTGTTTGCCTACTGCAGGACATAGGCCTCCCCTCTCCTTCTCCACTCCTCCCGTTCCTGTGCGACTCCTATCCACTGTGGTCCAACAAATCTTTTTATGTCGTCCATCCATCTTTTAGGTGGTCGCCCTTGTGGTCTCTTGTCGCCTCTCGGTCTCCACTCCACCAGTCTTTTCGTCCATCTCCACTTCTGCATGGCTATTCTCTCAACCACATCGGACAGTTTGGTCTGACTGCGTATCCAGTCATTCCTCTTCCTGTCTTCTAGTTTTATTGGCCAGTATTCTGCCAGTATTCACTTATGGCATGGAAACAACTACCTTAACCAAATTGTCTGCCAACAAGCTGCGTGTAACACAAAGGAAAATGGAAAGAATAATGTTGGGTTCTTAATGATACCCTCCTCCCAAGAGGCTTCGAGGTAGAGCTCACTTTTTTTCAATGTCAAAAAATGGAATTTGATATTCCACACATAGTCGCTGAACGAGATTGGAAAAAAACTAAACAAAAATTGAAGCCGTGGTCTGACAATACACAAATGTCAAGTGTCAGCGCACAAACGTCAGACGGCACGGTCATGTCACAAGATAAAATGATAAAATTTGAAATAAAATAAATAATTAAAATTGGTAATAAATTAGGACGTCACAAATCAAAATTAAATAGAGTCAATATTGGACGTCACACGTTAAAATGGATTCAATAAAATAAATAACTTAAAATCACACAGCCGAAATATTGTCACATAAAATAAAAGAATGTCACAAGTATTGTTTTGGGGCACACATAATTTTCTCTTCTCGGCCATGGGCGTGCTGATGCACCACCAATGCCGGAATGGATCGTCGTCGATGGGCGAAGGGGCAAGGCTATCGGCTACAGCAACCTCGGGTCCCAGACACCGGCAGATGCCGGTTGGGTGACTGGCGGGAGCGACCGCGGCGGCGCGAGTCTCAAGGAGACGCAGGCCGTCGCTCCAGGGTCCAGCGCGACCCAACAGCGTTTGGAACACTTTCCAAACTCAGCACCCGCTTCGGTCCAGGAAAGCGGCTCTCTCGCCGAATGGTGGTGCGTCGATCCATCTCGGCACTCCAGGTGTCACATCCATGGCTGCCGGTGTGGAGCGAGCCTAACCGACACCCTCTGGTGCGGTTTGCAGCTGCTCTGGCCACAGTGAGCGCGGTCCGTGCAGACACGACGCGTGTCTAATTTCGACTGTCAAAACTTTTTACCTGTCACTCGTAATGTCACATATTTTAGGTTGTGTTATTGTCATATTTTTTTCACATTTTATTTTTCGTAAATATTAGTTTGTGGTCTGATTTGGCGTCGAATTCAAAATAAAAAATAACGCGAACAGGAGAGGTCGCGTCATTAACACTTAAGAAAATCTAAAAACGATTTTATTTCAATACTTACTTAATGTTATTTCAACAATTTTGAAATCACATTGTTGTGTAATTTCATCGAATGGGTTTTGTAAAATTAAATTACTGCCTTAGGTACCATATTATATAATATTATGTTTGTTCACAAGATATTTCGGTAGTTTAGGCTGCTAAAAAATGTACCTACCCAAGTTTCAGAATGCAGTGAAAAATATCTTTAAAAGTGTACAGCGAAAACGATTCTACAACCTTTGAAACAAAATTAATTTTATTAAACCTATAAAAAAAAAAAATTATTTTATTAAACCTATAAAATATCTTTAAAAGTGTACAGCGAAAACGATTCTACAACCTTTGAAACAAAATTAATTTTATTAAACCTATAAAAAATAGTAAAACGATTTAGGAGATCATTGATTTCTTAAAATTTATTTAAAAAATAGAACGCCGTGGAAATTGGTGTGTCCAAGGAGAACACAACAATGTATGTACATCAGTAGTATAGTTGTCGCCAAATATTTAGCCTAAAAGTGGGGCGATTTGTACGTAAAACAACAAAGCAAAAAGACACAAATTTGCACTTTGCGCAACCGGAAGCTCGTTCAAGATGTTTGGCGAAAATTATACTTGATTATAATATTATCATAATATACAGTTCTCTAAATACTGCCATTTTGAAATTAACTACATGTCCTATCTTTTAAATTTCGTTTTTTTTATAACAATAAATTTATATCCTTGTAACATCGGTGCAACGTCATGACATTTGACACTTGTCATTCGACATCGACATTCTCTGGTTTTTAGATTAATGCGGATAAATATTTGATTATGTTTTTATCGAAAATTAAACATAGACCCGGTGTATTTGAATAAAAATCGCCCAAAGCGTTAGCCATAAATAATTTTCATTAAAACTATCATCGATGTATAGTATTTGACTGAATAACACAATGATTCATAGTTTGTTTATAATAAATTCCTCTGGGTAAGTTGTGTTTTAGTTTTGTATAATATTAGAAAGCTTTTTCTGTGAAGGGTTAATGCCATGGAGACAAACAATTGATTCTTTTGTCATGTTCGATTTTCAAATCAATTAAACTTTATTATTATTTAGTACTTGACTGTTTCCATATGCCAATTGTTTTATATAAGTATCAAATATTTATTGTTACTAATGTGTATTTAATAAAGTTTTAAGTGAAAAAATACATAATATATTGAAACTAGTTGCACGCAACACACGAGATCCAACTGTTGATGGTGATAGTATGAATAATTGAAGAATATGTACCAAACTATAAACACTTAAACACAAATTAATAAATATCTTAGGATATTATCATAGAATTATAATATACTAGAATTCTCATTCCCATACAAACTCTCGCTGTATATGAGAAGCCAGCTCTTGTCTATGTATGTGTAATACTGTCTTGTACATATATTACCACTCAGTATGACTGTGTGTGTAAATAATGTTGCAAACAGTTAAAAAAATTCCCTATAAAAATGGTGTTAATAATTTTAATGTCATCATTTGAGTTAGTAATAAATATATAATTTTTACATACATACCATCACGCCATATCCCTTACGGGGTAAGCAGAGAGAACCGAGCGCCACACTCCTCTATTTTTGCACACATCTGGCTTCCTTTATATCCATGCATATTGAATGAATGAATGATGAACGACTGACCAAAAAAATATACATGGGTGTAAGAGATGGAGTGAATAGCAGGGGCCGGCCCAGAAAGGGATGGCATGACCATGTGAATGATATTTTGAAAGAAGGAAATATAAGAAGCTTGAATAATCGACTAGCATGTATGAGACGATTTTTTTTTTACATTTTAATCATTAAAATTTTTAATGTTATTATTTGCGTTACATTGTGATAGTTAAATTTTTATTTTTTAGTTACTGTATTTACCACGTACAAAGTAAAATTAAGTCAATAGGCCCGCTTTGACGTTGGATGTTTTTTAGATGTTTTCCATGCCTACTTGCCTCAATATTTCATTATTCTGGTGTCACAAGCCAACATCATACAAACTTGAGAGAACTTGTTATGTCGCAGGTTTTTGTAAATATATTAATAATTGGGATTTGAGAGAAAAAGAAATATGCATAAATCTTTAATATGATCAAATATGAAATAAAACATTGGATTTACAATACAAAACCTCCAATCGGTAATTAATTGAGATATTAAAAAATAATAAATTATTTTATAATAACAAAAAATAACTAGGATTAGAGGGAATTCGTATTAATATAAAATATCGTGTAGGTAATGGATTCGATGGTCTATTTGATTTAATAGTCAAAACGAACAAATTATCTACAAGCACTGCTCCTTTACGTATCTTGCGATGCCCTGCTTTTGTTATGTATGTATCTTTTTTTTCAAAATGCTCAGAGCAAATTAATCTTAGTTCCTTTATTTGGTTTCCATGATACGTTTCTTCGAGTTTTTCTCACGATTTCTGTCCACTTCGACCAGTTTATAGGATCACGTGGAAATCTGAAATGTTTTATCCGTAGACTACGATAAAAATTTTGGATCGAATAATTCTTGTTTTTATGCCTAAAAAAACGATATTCTTTTGTATATTATGATACTTACTGTATATTGTGAAAATACTAGAAAACAAAATTTTTACCTATTTTTTGGTATTCAAGATCATAATTCAATCAGCACATGACGGCTACCAAACGATTATTACATTGCTAAAGAATTGTTCATTTTGAATAACCAATAAATTATACTAGCGCATTAATGTTCTTTTTTTTTAAGAATGAATATATCCTTACCTTATAACCAGAACATATAGATCCTCATACATTACCCTAAACTAAGCATAAATGGTAACGAAATAAATGGTGAACGAAATCGGTCGTGACAGGATTCGAAATCGAGACCACTGCGCTAATCAGCGCGCTAACCGCTCTGCTACCACCCAAATAAAATAAATAAATAAAAATAATATAATAAATTAATAACTTTTAAAAGTATTATTGTATCATCATAAGTTACTAAATTGATATTATAGCACACTTGGTAACACTGTCATGTAGAAATATCTAAATAATTTTTAAAACAGCCGTTTTCATTATACAGATTATTATGTACTAATCACAAAAATGGGGAAAAAATGTTTGAGAGGTAACAACTTTCGGTGGAATGTCATGTTCTTAATGTCGATTCATTTGAATATAACGTATTTATCTTTTTTTACTATATTAATAGAAAAACACGATACTTACAAGTGAAATGAGATTCCCATAATGTTTCCATTATTTCTGGGATAGTTTTTACAACTCGACACTGCACAGTTGGGCATTTTGACCACGTTTTATTTAATAAATACTGAGAACGTTTCACGCGGGCGGCCAAATGATTACTGAATATCCTCACGGCAAATGTAACCCAAATTGGAAAACAAAAAGCGGCTTCGTTTACTGCAGGCAAATGATCGTTCTAGTATATTATAATTCTATGGATATTATCTTATCTTGACTTGATACTTTGTCGATATGTTAAGAGAATAAAATTCTCTTGAACAAATCGACAGTTGGAATACTTTACTCAGAATCTATAAAATAAATCTCATAAGTAAAAAAAAAAAATGAATTAACAATTATAAATAACACACAATTTTAAAACCAAAAGCAATACAAAAATATACATTTCAAATCAAGGAAACTAAAATTGAATCCATTAAGGCCAAGGATTTGAGGTAAAATTTGCTGTGTAACATCAAATCCACCTTATTAAGCCTTCGTAAAGTAAATAAGGAAATGCTCCTTGCGTGGATCCCATCTCATCAGGGAATGAAATTGCTGACAAAGCAGCGAAGCCTCCCTTACTGGCTTTCTACTCTCTCATTTTATGAATTCCTGCCAAGACTCAATAGCATCGATTAAAAATAACTTCTAATGGACCATTGACTGGGAAATGTCTTTCACGACCTTGGTATAAGGAATATGTTGATTATTGATATACAGAGATGGGAGTTGCAAATTGTTAAGGGAGGACAGCAGACGAGGACTACCAATAACAATTGCTTGAGATTTTGAAGGGTTAATAAGGAGACCATGCTCTGATGACCAGGAAGAGATAAAATTAAGATCTTCATTCATAGAAAGGGTAGCATTGGCAATATCAATAACTGAAGGTCATCAGCAAAAATATGATACTGACATTTAAGGTATTTAGTAATAGAGTTGATAAAAATTGAAAATAACAGTGGGGATAAAACTCCACCTTGTGGCACATATATATATATATATATATAAATATATATATATATATATATATATATATATATATATATATATATATATATATATATATATATATATATATATATATATATATATATATATATATATATATATATATATATATATATATATATATATATATATATATATATATATATATATATATATATATATATATATATATATATACATATATATATATATATATGTTAAATCTAAGGTTTTCGCGAGTACAAAATATGTTATTATTAAGTATTTTGGGGATAACCCGCGTCAAATTATGATTCCCGAGAGAATCAGTCGTCTGCCGACGTTTCTATATATCGACGTATATAGGCAGGACAAATCGCAGAATCTCGGCGCGCGTCTCTGAACATCGCGTAGATGTTAAAAACCGGAAACTAACTTCATCTCTTGTAAATCACTCATTGACCGAAAATCACTCCATAGACTTTGAAAATTCAAAAGTAGTCGCGAATATTAACAATGAAACATTTAGAATTTACAGGGAAGCAATCGAAATATATAAAAGAAGCAACAGTATAATGAATAACAGGGACGATAGCATTCGAATCCCGACCGCATGGACAAGTGTACTTGAAAACAACATTTTTAAAAACCATAGTAATCAAACTACCGATATTTCAAACAATAGTCACATTAAAAACATTAGTAAAATTCTTAGTAAGCCGAAAACTGATAATCCACCTGTAAACAATATACCGTTAAGTACTAGAGTCACTAGAAGCCGAACAAAACGCAATAATGACGTCATTGGGGAAACCCACCCCTCCACTAATACTTGACGCGGCTTCCTTTCAAACTTTCACTTGGTAGTAAGCTTTCGACTCGAACGGACGTGCGTGCACTATCCCTCGAGACGAAAATTTATTAACAAGGCGCCTTTAGAAAATGTCTGATGTGATTCAGACGAAACGTCGGCAGACGACTATATATATATATATATATATATATATATATATATATATATATATATATATATATATATATATATATATATATATATATATATATATATATATATATATATATATGTTATATTTGATGTTTTCACGGGTGAAATATGTTATAATATTTTTATCTCGGTTTTCCCGTGTCAGTAGGTCTTGACTAAGACCATTTGTCTTCCGACGTTTCGCCTGAATATCACCAGGCATTTTCAAGGACTTAACGAAAAGCACGCAGGTGGGCGTGTCACAAGGAGCCAATCACGTCGCGCTAACAATATTTGACATAAGCGGCCATCTTGTACGCTACGAGTCACTTGACGGTGAGCTTTCAGTGTTAGTAGACGTGTGTCGCGCGCGTGCTTTTCGTTAAGTCCTTGAAAATGCCTGGTGATATTCAGGCGAAACGTCGGAAGACAAATGGTCTTAGTCAAGACCTACTGACACGGGAAAACCGAGATAAAAATATTATAACATATATATATATATATATATATATATATATATATATATATATATATATATATATATATATATATATATATATATATATATATATATATATATATATATATATATATATATATATATATATATATATATATATATATATATATATATATATATATATATATATATATATATATATATATATATATATATATATATATATATATATATATATATATATATATATATATATATATATATATATATATATATATATATATATATATATATATATATATATATATATATATATATATATATATATATATATATATATAAATTCATGAAATTACAAACACACAAAAAAAATTCAATAACATACTATCCACAACAAAATCACATTAAAAAAAAAATTCAAAAAGATAGTTCACAGACTATATCAATGAAAACAATAGACAGACCTTTCTGTCATAACGAAAACACATTTAACTTAATTGTTATAATAACCAACTAAAACTATAAGACTAACATTATTCTTAACTATTTCTATTAAACATCTAAGGGACATATTTTCACAACAGGTCGAACAAATATCTTTTGTCTTAACTTTTACCACCCGTACAATATTATCCTTTCCTGGCATGGTAGCCACAATTCTTCCCAATTTCCATTGTAAAGGATGTAGCCTTTCTTCTTTCACTAACACTAAATCTCCCACCTGTATATTAGGCACTGAAGTGAACCACTTTTTACGCTGTTGAAGTGAAGTGAGGTATTCCACACTCCAACGTTTCCAAAAATCCTGATACATTCTTGTGATCATCTGCCATCTATCTAACCTATTCAATTTAATATCTGTGACGTCATACTCTGGAATACCAACCAATACCTCACTTATAATAAAGTGAGCTGGCGTTAAGGCATCTACGCTGTCAATATCATTACACATTGGAACAAGTGGTCTGGAATTCACTACCACCTCGATCTTAATTAATACTGTATTAAATTCCTCATAAGTCATCACTTGGTTGCCAACAACTCGCTTTAAGTGATACTTTATAGATCTTACGTTGATCTCATGTAGACCACCAAAATGTGGACCTTTAGGAGGATTCAAATGCCAATCGATGCATTTTTCGAGACAGAAATTTCGAAAATCTGTATCCTGGATACAGTCATTATAAAATTTAAAAACTCCAGTCAAATATTTACGTGTGCCAACCAAATTTGTTCCGCAATCGCTATATACTGTAGTACATAAACCACGTCGAGATACAAATCTCTCTAAGCAAGCAATAAATGCACTAGTAGATAATTCATTGACAATTTCAATATGTATGGCCTTTGTAGTCATACATACGAAAACACAAAAGTATGCCTTATACGTTTTCGAATTGCGACGTTTATTTTCCTTCAAAATAAACGGCCCGCCTAAGTCAATTGATACGTTTATGAATGGTTGATGACGAGTAACCCGAATAGCTGGCAAGTCAGCCACTGGCTGCACTGGTGAAGCACTAAATCGCTTACACACAAGACACTTTGACAAAACAGACTTAATTCTATTTCTCGCTGAAACAATCCAATATTTCCGTTGTATTAAATGTTGCAGTGATCTGGGACCCACATGCAAATATGATATATGAAAATAATTTATCAATAATTTTCCAAACTCACTATGCTTATGCAATAATATTGGAAATTTCATTTTATCAGGTAGTGCAGAATATCTAATTCTTCCGCCCACTCTGACAAGTCCCTGTTTATCTATAAAACAATTCAACTTCTGCAGTTGAGGATTATCGCATTGATTTTTGTATTTTAACATATTAATATCCTTCATAAAATTTAAACTCTGATCATATTTTATAATTGCTTGTAAACTAATTTCCATTTCCCTATTACACAAATCTCCTTTAGTGCGATTATTAACATTCAACAGACAATTATTTTTAAACCTTAAAATCCAAGCTACTACACGTGTTAACTTTGTATATTTATTAGTTATGTTATACAATCCTAATCTATCTTTATCTTCTAAAATTAAAGCATTAGATTGATTAACTAACCCTTTATAGTCTGGCAATTGTGCAGGTACAATATAATCATCGCACCGTGGCCATCTGTCAACAGGTTCTAACAGCCACTCTGGACCGTTTATCCACAACGTATGACCAACTAATCCTCTAGATGCACAATCTGCTGGATTACATTGAGATCTCACATGAAACCATTTTCCATGAGGCACGTTTTCCCAAATACGTTCTATTCGATTTGCAACAAATAATTTTAATAGATATGATGGTGTTTTAAGCCACGACAAAACAATACTAGAATCTGTGTACATATATACATCCTTTATAATAATTGCATCTTGAAATACAGATAAAGTATATTTAATTAATTTTGATAATAATAATGCACCACAGAGCTCCAAGCGTGGTATCGTTTGCATCTTAATTGGAGCAACCTTAGACTTGGCAGTCACCAGAGATATTTGTTTACTATCCTCAGTAACCAAATAACAAACAGCGCTATATCCGTCATTAGAGGCGTCAGAAAAGCCAACTAAATAACACTGACTATCAACGCTTGTTCCAAAAAACCTACTCAATTTAAATTCCTCTAATAAAGACAATTGATCAACTATTTTATTCCACTGCACTTTCGTGGATTCTGGAATAATATCATCCCATCCCAATTTCATTTTCCACAAATTTTGAATGAAACTTTTCAATAAAAATGTAAACGGAGTGATCCATCCTACAGGGTCATATATAGATGAAACGACCGATAGAATCATACGCTTTGTATATTTAATATCAATTTTCTTAACCTGATAACTAAAAACATCATTCTCAAAATCCCATTTAATTCCTAATAATTTAATATGATTACTGTCTTCAGCAAAACAGATCACACTGCTATCAGATTTATTAAAATCTTGAATAAATTCAGGACAGTTAGTTGCCCATTTTGACAATTCAAAACAACCACTTCGTAAAATAGAAATCAACTGATCTCGTAAAATAATAGCATCTTCAATATTATGATCACCGCATATAATATCATCTACATATGTACTATTACGAAGAGCTTTAGCACCTAATGGGTATTTATCACTTTCATCCAAAGCTAACTGATTTATTGTTTGAATTGCATTATAGGGTGAGCTTCCTAAACCATATGTCACAGTGCATAACTCATATTCTTTGACAGGTTGTGACGGATCTTCTCGCCACAATACATGCTGATATCTTCTATCTTCATGCCTGATAGATATTTGTCTATACATTTTAGTTATGTCAGCAGAAAACCCGATTTTATAGATTCTAAACTTTAACAATAATTCGATTATATCCTTTTGCAACTTTGGACCTACATGTAAATATTTGTTTAATGCACCAGTTGCGTTCGTATTAGAACTGCCATCAAAAACAACTCTCAATTTAGTAGATAAACTATCAGGTTTCAGAACACAGTGATGAGGAATATAATATACATTTGGATCGCCTTGTAAAGGAACTTCTTTCATGTGTCCTAACATCTCATATTCCTTCATGAACTTTGTATATTCAAGTTTAATTTCCAAATTATTACAAAATTTTCTTTCCATATTAGTTAATCTTTTAAGAGCAAAACCAAAAGTACCAACACATGGTACGTGAATATCTTTTTTTAATAAGAGCGGTACTACAAATCTACCGTCGTCATTACGATAATGTAAATCATTGTATAACTGAACACATTCCTCATCCGAATGTGACATTTTCCTACTACTTGATACTGTGTTTACCTCTTCTATTTCCCAAAACCCTTTTAATTTTTCATCTAACACATCAGATGATACAAAACATGTTAACAACTCATTGTTATCATGTACAAAATCTTGACCTAAAATTACAAACCCAAATATGGTCTCAAATGCATATAAATCTTCTGATAATTTTTTACAATTTCCTGTAAACAATTTTCCATACATGTCAGCACCTAATAATATATGAATATTACTGCTTTTCCAAAATTCATTATCTGCCAATTCTAAATCTTGAGTCAAAACTCTACACTGATGAGATAAATCTCTCCTAGGCAAGTTTGATGGAAGCGCATCCACCACTACACTCTTTACAAATAGTGACTTGTTATATTTATTATTAAATAAACAAAATTGCATAGAACCCTTTACATTAATATTAGTAGAAGACAGCGTTGTCAATGATACAGAATGCCCTTTTGTATAGAATCCTATATTCTTACAAAACTTCCCAGACATCAAAGTAACCTGACTTCCAGAATCAACTAAACACTTGGCCTTATAAAATTGCCCATCTTTTCCCTGGACATATCCTATAATTGTTCCTAATATCACTTGACCAATAGATTCATTACCCCGAATCCCTTTATGGCAGATACCTACTACCGATGAATTATCAGTATGCAATAAAACATTATGTTTCCTATCACAAGTTTGACACTTTTTGTTAGACTTACAATCCTTTATCAGATGTTTTCCAAAACAACAAAAACATAATTTCAATTTAGAGACAATATCCTTTCTCTCTGATACAGTTTTATTAATAAATGTGTCACAATTGTGTATCGTATGACTACCCTTACACATATAGCATTCAAGTTGGCGAATATTATCTACAAACCCTTTGTCTGATTTATGATTATAATTATTACGCTTTACTTGTGAATTACTCTGACGTGAAAATTTTAATACTTGCAATTGACTTCGAATTATTTCAAATATTCTATTTATTGAAGGAATTTCCTGAATATCTAATCTACTTTCCACTATTCGACGTGTAGATTCATCTAATTTATTAATAAATATAAATCCCCATACCTGATCTAACATTTTTTCACATTTCATATTTGACAGAGCTAATATATTTTCATTAAATGTATGATATAATTCGCTTAATTGCCCTACATTTTCACCAACTAAAGATTTGCATTGAAACATTTTATTCATGTAATATTCAAATTGTAATCTTGTATTAGTATAATGTCCACACAATGTACTCCAAGCAATATTATAATTATCACTAATCAGTGGTAAATTAACAAATGTTGATGCAAATCCCTTTATGGACGTTCGCAAATAATGAAATTTTTCTATGTCTGTATATCCAATATTATCATGAATCAATGACACAAACATGTCATGAAACGAATTCCAATTTTCGACGTTGGAATCAAAAACAGGTAAATTTATTATAGGAGCTCTCTGAATTTTATTACATACATCAGTTGCATTTATTTTCACACCATTAGATAAACGATTTTTAATTCTCATTATTTCAAAATACATAATGTCACCTTTCTGAATTATTTCACTCAACTCTTTCAACTCTGTATCACATTTTGTATCAGTATATATTCCAATCAAGCTGTCACTTAATTCATTGACCAATTTATACCATTCATCAACTCTCTGACACCTAGCTAAAAATATTTCATCTCGTTCGATATTGCCTTTTTCACACAGATCTCTTAATTCATATGTATTCCTAATTCTAGAAATAGCATTTAACATCCTTGCTTTAATGTTATCAGCCATTTTAAAACTTTAAACTTATACTTATAAACTATAATTGCATGCAAACACAAATTCACTGTATCAATAATAATGTGGTATTTTATTCTACCCGACTGCATTCACAATAATGTTATTAACATTAATATGGTACCTTATTATACCTCACAATAATCACAAAATAATATTATGTGATAATTAATCACCATAATATTGTAACAAAATTGAGTACCTACAAATTACTATTTGAAACCACCGCAACATGCAGAATTCGCAACAAATAACACAAAAAAACACTTCAAATTCGGTTAGAAGGGCCAAAATATTATGTAGAAAACATCAGGTGATGGGTATAAAAGGTTTTATGTAGTGGACTGTATTTTTAAACGATCTCACCGATGCTTCTATATTCCTGGTTCACTGATTATTTTTTCTGTGCACACATCCACACACAGTGGTCTTCAAACTTGTACTGGTTAATTTCACTTGACACTTATTGTCACCCAAAATTATTTTGACAAGTGACAATTCTCATACATCGGTGAGGGGACAATGGCATGGAAGGGATTTAAAGGAAATATGCTTCTACATATATATATATATATATATATATATATATATATATATATATATATATATATATATATATATATATATATATATATATATGTTATAATATTTTTATCTCGGTTTTCCCGTGTCAGTAGGTCTTGACTAAGACCATTTTCTTGACTAAGACACTCGCTCACAGAAGGACATACAATAGATTTTGACCATTCAAAAATAATAGCAAGTTTAAACAGTGAACCTCTCAGAATTTACAGGGAAGCTATAGAAATATATAAGAGAAGGGATATAATGAACAATCGGGACGACGGAGTTCGTTTGCCTAGTACCTGGAAGAACATTTTATATGACAAACAATACAATAATAATATTAATAATACCATAGCGAAAATAACCCCAAAACACAACAATAATAATATTAATGTCACAACTAAAATTAACAATAAATCACAACACAAAAATAATGATAAAATATTATTACCAACGAACACGACAGCAGGTGGGCGTGTCACAAGGAGCCAATCACGTCGCGCTAACAATATTTGACATAAGCGGCCATCTTGTACGCTACGAGTCACTTGACGGTGAGCTTTCAGTGTGAGTAGACGTGTGTCGCGCGCGTGCTTTTCGTTAAGTCCTTGAAAATGCCTGGTGATATTCAGGCGAAACGTCGGAAGACAAATGGTCTTAGTCAAGACCTACTGACACGGGAAAACCGAGATAAAAATATTATAACATATTTCACCCGTGAAAACATCAAATATAACATATATATATATATATATATATATATATATATATATATATATATATATATATATATATATATATATATATATATATATATATATATATATATATATATATATATATATATATATATATATATATATATATATATATATATATATATATATATATATATATATATATATATATATATATATATATATATATATATATATATATATATATATATATATATATATATATATATATATATATATATATATATATATATATATATATATGTTTGTAGAAGACGTAATTTTTAAGAGTTCGGCGTAATGAGCATCCAAAAAGTACTTTGGAGCCTATCCCGTCACCTTAAAAAAAAAAAATTAAAATACTTAGACCAACCATTGTTTGTTTTGTTATATTTATTTATATTTTTTGTTATTTTATTTTGCAGTGATGTCTTCCTAGAGAAGCATTGGAGAAGTGTCATCTCAAGATCAGTCTGTGATTATTATCTAGAAGCACAGAGGGCTAATCCAAATGTAAGTTTCTTTTACTCAATTATGCGTTAGCTTTGGGAGTTGTTAGGGTTACGTAACATTAAATCATATAAAAGAAAATGCTTCAAATCTATCATCAACTACGGGAGAACTAAAATTCATCAAATGTTTGACATCGTAATTTTTTTTTGGACATAATTTATATAATTATTATTTATTTCATATTTACTTCACACTAACCCAAGAGGATATAGTGGAAAGTTATGATTTTGCAATTTTTAAGGCCATTTTTTTATTGCAGATTATCAACTAGTATCATGCTGAGATTGTATTCTGAAAGTTTCATCACAATGTATCTGTGTGTGTGCTGTGTACTATGTGCTATGTACGGCGTGTTTATTCTACTTTAACAATTTTATTATAGACTAAAGTACTCATTCGATTCTTTACAAATTTTGCAAATATGTATATCTAATACTCGCTTAGACCCCATTACATTTTAAAGGATATCTGAATAGTGCTTCTCAATTTTTGTAACTGTCAAATATTTCAAAATGACCCCAAGCTCAGGAAACTTAAAATTTGATGTTTTTATTATTAGATTACTAAAAAGGCACATCACTTTCATAAAATGACATTGAAGAAATATCAAGTTTTAATAATAAAATATTTGAATCAAAAGTAATTTAACAAACTCAGCCGACCGCCGTGGCACAGTTGGTAAGCCGTTCGGTTTCTGTGCGGGCGTCCTGGGTTCGATTCCCAGCAGAGGAGAAATTTATTTAAATTTATTTCTCATGCAAATATTGCTTCTCTGGGCTGGAAACACTGGTTAGTTGGAAGAAATTGCCATGCGGCAATAAACTCGCCACTTGCGCAGGGTGCAAGGAAGTGTTCATTATTATTATTATTAACTCATTTCATGAAAATGCTGAATATTTTTCGTAAAAAATTCGAATACTTTATAGAGTGACTTGTTAGTGACGAGTTTAGCGTTGGCCACAACCCACTCATTTTTTAACGATAACTGTACCTACGTACTTAGGTTGTAATTCATTGTGGTCTTGTGTGTTTCAGGATGTTCCACCGGTGCTGGCGACCCCACACCACTACTTGATCTCCATACAGAGAGGGGGAGTGAGCCTCGTAGCAGTCTGTAAACAGGAAGTGCCTCCGTTGTTTGTCATTGAATTTCTTCATAGAGTAGTTGACACATTCCAGGTTAATTCTATTATGAAATATATTTATTTTTATTTATTTATTTATTGTTAATACACAAACATTTTTTACATATTTAGGTTAAGTAGGTAACACCCCACTAGGCAAGACCTGTTATGGGGCTGTTACTTTTATACAATAGGGTACCTATACAATCGAATATTTTTATTATTGCATATGCGCAAACATTGGATTTTTTCCCTGTCGGGAGTCAAAGATATTTTTTAACAGATTTTAAATTATCTCAATAGAGACGATGTTGGAATATTTACTGTAGGAGAACCGGGAAATCAAGGCACCTACCGGGCTTACGACCTGTCATCGGCTGGTTTTACGTCTCATGAAAAAGGCAGGTTTAGGATCTCATTAAAAAGGCATAATTGGTGAACGTTGCGCAATACTCAATACTCAATTTGGATCATTATGATAATTTTGTATTAATTATCTTTGATTATTCATTGAAAAAGTGTTTATATTATTGATGTTAAAGTTGCTAATGAACTCTGTTGATGTTAACTCCGTAATTTTTAATATTCCAGGATTATTTCTCCGAATGCACTGAGAGTATTATCAAAGAGAATTATGTTATTGTCTATGAGGTGAGTTCATTCAATTACTTCTTCTTCTTCTTATATAAATAATATATATAGCTCCCAAACTTTCTGAACATATAAGACTAAGCAGGCTAGGGCTGGAGGCATACGATTACTGCAGAGCATGCCAGGACGAGGAAGAGGAGGAGACGTTGGTCCACTTTGTCTGTCACTGTCCTGCTCTCTCTAGTAATAGTAATAATCTCTCCTTGGGAAGTTTCCTCTATGATGATCTAATGGACATGCATAGGTCCGAATGCAGAGTCCGACCTAAATGCTAAATTCTAAATACTAACCATGTTTTCATTGCACAGTCGCTCACTTAAGTTAGGAGATCACGTGGCTTCCTAACTGGAGGATGCTACCAAGTTCACGTATGAGACACATTGCATTGCAGAGACATATCTAAATACTAACCATGTTTTCATTGCACAGTCGCTCACTTAAGTTAGGAGATCACGTGGCTTCCTAACTGAAGGATGCTACCAAGTTCACGTATGAGACACATTGCATTGCAGAGACATATCTAAATACTAACCATGTTTTCATTGCACAGTCGCTCACTTAAGTTAGGAGATCACGTGGCTTCCTAACTGAAGGATGCTACCAAGTTCACGTATGAGACACATTGCATTGCAGAGACATATCTAAATACTAACCATGTTTTCATTGCACAGTCGCTCACTTAAGTTAGGAGATCACGTGGCTTCCTAACTGGAGGATGCTACCAAGTTCACGTATGAGACACATTGCATTGCAGAGACATATCTAAATACTAACCATGTTTTCATTGCACAGTCGCTCACTTAAGTTAGGAGATCACGTGGCTTCCTAACTGGAGGATGCTACCAAGTTCACGTATGAGACACATTGCATTGCAGAGACATATCTAAATACTAACCATGTTTTCATTGCACAGTCGCTCACTTAAGTTAGGAGATCACGTGGCTTCCTAACTGGAGGATGCTACCAAGTTCACGTATGAGACACATTGCATTGCAGAGACATATCTAAATACTAACCATGTTTTCATTGCACAGTCGCTCACTTAAGTTAGGAGATCACGTGGCTTCCTAACTGGAGGATGCTACAAAGTTCACTTATGAGACATTGCATTGCAGAGACATCCGGGCATCCGCGTCGGCATAAACTAACATTTGCGAATTGTTAAAAAGTAAGGTTGATAGCGAGGAACCTTACGAGTGGTTTAATACTAAAATATGAGATTTTTTTGGTGGATGATGATTTTATCGGCTTCGTTGAATATGTATTTGATAATTTTGTCAAATCAAATACCACATAGAGTATTCAGTGAGCTATAAGAGATGCCGAAAATTCGCTGTGATTTCAGAAAAATCGTGACATTGAGCTGTCAGTGTGAGCGCTCGGTTACATGTGTTTGTGTTGTTATGACTAAAAAACATTTTAAACGTCAGTCTAAACCCATAGAAAACTATCTATCTCTTTTCTTCATACACAATAATGTAAAATGCTACGCCATCGACCTTAAGTTTGTCGTAGTATTTAGTTAGTGATGTCTCTGCAACACAATTGCTAACTTAAGAATACTAAATACTCCAGTGAGGTTAGGAGTTAGTATTTAGTTACCTAGGACTGTGTATTCGGGTCATAGTGTCGGCCGACATCGGAGACATTATGACATTCATTAGCCACTCAGGTTGGTTCAAGGGGGATGAGTGAGTGGGAGGACAGCCCCATTTGTGGTATCACAAAGAGGCAATTGGCCTAAGCGTGTTCTCCTTAAGAACTGCCACCCGCAAAAAAAAAGCGGGCTGAAATGGGCCGGGCATATTCAGGGAATACCATCATCGCGGGTACCAAAAAGAATCTTAGTGGGGGAAGACCGAGGCTGCGATGGTAAGACAACATTGTGATGGAAGATCACAGCAAGTAATGAGAGATTGGAGGCCATGGCTCCATATGGGCTGTAGAGTCATTGAAGAAGTAGTTATGTAAACTTAGAGAAACTAGACCTGGTTAAAACATAACGGAATATATTGACTTGCTTATTATGTGTTTTAGCTGTTGGATGAGATGTTAGACAATGGATTTCCACTGGCGACTGAAAGTAACATTCTTAAGGAACTTATCAAACCACCAAATATACTCAGTTCTATCACAAATGCCATCACAGGAAAATCCAAGTGAGTTTGATTATTATTCCTCATTACCCCGAGGGGATGATTTCGCAATATTTAAGGGTATTTTTTTATTGCAGATTATCGATTAGTATCATGCTGAGATTGTATTCTGAAAGTTTCATCACAATGTATCTGTGTGTGTGTGCTATGTACGGCGTGTTTATTCTACTTTATCAATTATAGACTAAAGTACACATTCGATTCTTTTCAAATTTTGCAAATATGTATAACTTATACTCACTTAGACCCCATTAGATTTTGAAGGAAATCTGATCAATGCTTCTAAATTTTACTAACTGTCAAATATTTCAATGTGACCTCAAGATCAGGAAACTTGAAATTTGATATTTTCAATTGCAAATCGCTAAAGAGGCACACCACCTTCATAAAATGGCATTGAAGAATTGTCAAGTTTCATAATAAAATATTTAAATAAAAAATAATTTAACAAATTCAATTTCACGAAAATGCTGAAAATTTTCCATACAAAATTTGAATAATTTACGGAGTGACTTGTTATTGAGGAGTTTAGCGTTGGACACAACCCACTCGTTTTATCATAGATCAGATCCAATGACTTTTCAAACTTAAAAATTGAATGTATTACAGTCCAATTGAATGTATTACAGTACAATTGAATGTATTACAGTCCAATTGAATGTATTACAGTCCAATTGAATGTATTGCAGTCAAATTGAATGTATTACAGTACAATTGAATGTATTACAGTCCAAGTGAATGTATTACAGTCCAATTGAATGTATTACAGTCCAATTGAATGTATTGCAGTACAATTGAATGTATTACAGTACAATTGAATGTATTACAGTCCAATATAATGTAATACAGTCCAATATAATGTATTACAGTCTAATTGAATATATTACAGTCCAATTGAATGTATTACAGTCCAATTTTGTAATAAATATTTGTAATATTTGCAGTCTGTCTGGAACCCTTCCCTCAGGTCAACTGTCCAACATACCTTGGAGAAGAACTGGAGTGAAGTATACAAGCAACGAGGCGTACTTCGATGTGGTGGAGGAAGTTGATGGTATCATTGAAAAGAACGGAGCGACAGTCTTCTCAGAAATTCAAGGATATGTAAATAAATCAATTACTATACATACCTACCTACCATCATTCCTTGGAATTATGTGAAAGAGAGAATCTGCCCTGCCAAATAACTGCCTCGCATTTTGAAAAAATGTCCCTATTATTGGGGTAGGCAGAGAGAACCGAGCGCCATACACTTATGTATGTGCATAAATTATTCGTCTCATACAACAGCCGGCCGCCGTGGCACAGTTGGTAAGCCATATGGTTTCTGTGTGGGTGACCTGGGTTCGATCCCCAGTAGAGGGGAAATTTGTTTAAATTCATTGCTATTATTGCTTCTCTGGGCTGGAAACACTCTTTAGTTGGAAGAAATTGCCATATAGCAATAAATTCACAACACGCGCCGGGTACAAGGAAGTGTTAATTATTATTATTATATTTCTTGAAATTATTATTATATTATTTAAGAAATTGAAAACAAAATCAAAATCAAAGACTGCAGTTTTCTGTTTTTCTTCATTAATACCATCACGGCATATCTTACAGTGTGAAGTAATCAGTGACAGGTGTGCGGGTTTGCCTTTACCACTCATCAAAGGTATCACGACACATGCGTGTATATATCTTTCTGTACATATAATTAGTACATTGGCGGGCTTATTGCCTAATGGCAATTTCTTACAACCAACCAGAGTAAATGTTAAATATACAAAACAATGTGTACTATGGCAATAAGTTAATCACATTACAAAATAAATAAAGATAGCAGAAGAAAAGTAAGAAAAAAAGATAGTATATAAGAACAGTTCATAGCAATGATAGGAAAACTAAAGGATAAGGAAAGGAAGAGGAGAGGAAGATGTAATCAGGTGTTGTCAGATAAATATTTTTTAAATGTTGTGGTGCAACTCACTGAATTAACGTTAATGTTGTGGCGCAACTCACTGAATTAACGTTAATGTTGTGGCGCAACTCACTGAATTAACGTTAATGTTGTGGCGAAACTCACTGAATTCACGTTAACGTTGTGGCTCAATTCTTTAAATTCACGTTAATGTTGTGACGCAAATCACTGAATACACGTTAATGTTGTGGCACAACTCTCTGAATTCATGTTAATGTTGTGGTGCAACTCTTTGAATCCACGATAATGTTGTGGTGCAACTCACTGATTCACGTTAATGTTGTGGTGCAACTCACTGATTCACGTTAATGTTGTGGCATAACTATCTGAATTCACATTAATGTTGTGGTGCAACTATCTGAATTCACATTAATGTTGTGGTGCAACTATCTGAATTCACATTAATGTTGTGGTGCAACTATCTGAATTCACATTAATGTTGTGGTGCAACTATCTGAATTCACATTAATGTTGTGGTGCAACTCACTGATTCACGTTAATGTTAAGGCATAACTATCTGAATTCACATTAATGTTGTGGTGCAACTATCTGAATTCACATTAATGTTGTGGTGCAACTATCTGAATTCACATTAATGTTGTGGTGCAACTATCTGAATTCACATTAATGTTGTGGCGCAACTATCTGAATTTACATTAATGTTGTGGTGCAACTATCTGAATTCACATTAATGTTGTGGTGCAACTATCTGAATTCACATTAATGTTGTGGCGCAACTATCTGAATTTACATTAATGTTGTGGTGCAACTATCTTAATTCACATTAATGTTGTGGTGCAACTATCTGAATTCACATTAATGTTGTGGCGCAACTATCTGAATTTACATTAATGTTGTGGTGCAACTATCTGAATTCACATTAATGTTGTGGTGCAACTATCTGAATTCACATTAATGTTGTGGCGCAACTATCTGAATTTACATTAATGTTGTGGTGCAACTATCTGAATTCACATTAATGTTGTGGTGCAACTATCTGAATTCACATTAATGTTGTGGCGCAACTATCTGAATTCACATTAATGTTGTGGTGCAACTATCTGAATTCACATTAATGTTGTGGTGCAACTATCTGAATTCACATTAATGTTGTGGCGCAACTATCTGAATTCACATTAATGTTGTGGTGCAACTATCTGAATTCACATTAATGTTGTGGCGCAACTATCTGAATTTTCATTAATGTTGTGGTGCAACTATCTGAATTCACATTAATGTTGTGGTGCAACTTACTGATTGGTGTTAATGTTGTGGCGTGCTATTATAGAGAGTCAGTAATCATTATTAAAGAAGGTTCGACATAACATAAATGATTTGTTTTATTTACAGATTGACTGCTGTATAAAATTGAGCGGGATGCCAGATCTTACTCTCTCCTTCATGAATCCAAAGATATTCGACGATGTCTCATTTCATCCGTGCGTTAGATTCAAGAGGTGGAAGGTAATTATATTTTTACATTTGTCTATGGAAAACTAATCAGTGTTAGACACATTAGAACTGGGCGGCAAGTCTAGTCAACTGGCGGAATCAAAACCATACATATCCTGGTTATAATTATCTTATGGAGTTCTATAATATACATGGGTGTAAGAGATGGAGTGAATAGCAGGGGTCGCCCCAGAAAGGGATGGCATGACCATGTGAATGATATTTTGAAAGAAGGAAATATAAGAAGCTTGAACAATCGACGAGCATGTATGAGACGATGCATGGATGTAAAGGAAGCTAGGAATGTGTGCAAAAATAGAGGAGTATGGTGCTCGGTTCTCTCTTGGTTCTCCTAAGGGATATGGCATGATGGTATGTATGTATGTATATGAGTTCTATAATATCTTAATATGTTGTTGTTGGTCACGCAGATTTTGTGATCTCGAAGAACAGTTTTAAAGCCTTTAAGAAGTTTAATCATAGTTATGGCGCCTTACTAATCTTCAATTCACATTCGTCGATTGTTCTTTTGCACTATGGTACCGGGATTGCTAATCTAGAGGGCTCCATGAGCTACTTTTTGTGCAATGCATTTTTTTCTTGTCGCTCACTTAGCGTTCTATGAAGGGGCCATTTACAGTCCCCATATGCAGAGCGGGTGGTGGTTAAAAAAAAAATAGAACTTCTAGCCCTAGAACAGGTATACCTAGTTGGGCAGCAGTTATCTATTTTTAATGACGATTCTTTAAATGGTGTGATAAATAAATAAAAAAATAAGATAGTTATATCCATGATATGGGTAAACATTTTTAATAAACTATTACTAAAAAACTAAAAAATTTTCTGGTCAACAGGCAGAATTAAACGGTTTTAATTCTGCCTGTTGATCAGACTTGCCCCCCTTATTTATTACATACGTAATTTACTGTCTGTGTTTTATTTCTCGGGTTTCATGTAAGTCATATTTCAAATAATTTTGTATTGAAATATCTTTTGTAATGTGACACATAAAATTATTTTATTAGATACATACAGTCATCATCCCATCAACATTCATGGATCGTTTCTTGCAATCTCATCTGTTGTTCACGTTTCATACATTTACCTCTTTCAGAATATAGTTCACATGGTCGTGCCATTCTTTTCTTGTTCCATTCTTGTCAGCTATGTATATTTTCTTATATTATATTAAAAATAAAACAATTTGTTTTATTTTTAATATAATTTAAAATGGAATTCTACTACGTAAAATATCCACAAGTACTTACTATATTTTCTTAATTAGGTGTTTTTCATTCAATCCAAAACCATTTCTAATAATAAAATTTTTTCTAGCGACTTCTTCACGTCAGCTTGATATGTATCTCATTGTGAATGATTGTCTTCTAGAGGTCTTCCCATAGTCCAGTCTCTCGAATGAATCTTAAGATCTTCAGTGGGCTGGTTTCTCTGATTTGTATTTCATCAGCGATGTGAGAGAGCCAACTATTCTGGCTCTTGTTTGCATCAGTGGTCCTCAGTCCTTGTTCTGTAATATTCTATTATAGTTCATCCTTATAGCTCAATGGTTATGGTTTTTATTTTATTTATTTATTATATAAAATACAATTTTTCCTTAAATCTAGTAACAAAAATTTTTTTTTAATGCATCATAATATATTTAACTTACATTAGGTTACATAATAGTTACCAGATATTTTACTATTGTCATAAACTGCCTCACTAGGTAAAACCTGTTCTGAGACAGTGTATAAATGTCTTATTAGTTTTCAGTTTTGGTTAATAACTATGGGAGTATTTTCAGAGTTCAGGTGATTAATTTATTTTTAATATAGTCTCTGCCCTTTTTTTTGATCCAAATTTTAATGTCTCACATAAATATTTTCAAGTTACTGTTTTTTCTAAGTGTTAGGTAATTCGTTGTATAATTTGACTCCAAAATACAGGAAATTTCTTTGTCCAAAAGTTGTCTTAAGTTTGGCTCAAATTTATCACAGATAAGAATATTGAAATGTCTGTTACACACAAAGCGTAGGCTATGACAGCAAAATTTAATGTAGAGAGGCTCGCTTCCTACAAGGAGTATATTATCGGGATGTCACTGGCTTCATTGTCAGTACTTTGTGTCACGTACAACAGTGTGAGATGGTCCAGGGTAACAGCAGTGGTCAGCAGCAGTAGTCCAATCATAAATAAAAGTGGAAGAGGGTAAGATAGAGATAAATAACAAGGAGTGTCATGTGTAACGCAGAATAGTAACTGACGCCTTATATTTATATAGGCGGGGTCTGTATGACTGGCCGCGCGGTCAGCGGCCAGCGACAATTAAAAATTGAGCAATTTCGAAATGTAAGCTTTCACGGTAGATGTTGGTAACTATGATAAAATGTCGTGCGCTGTCTGGCCTTTTATACCACCAGGGAGGTAATTCAATGAGTACATGTCGGGTCAATGTTCATGGTGGTTCTCGAATGTTCCTCCCAAGACAAGTTTAGAGATAGATGCTATTGGGGATGTTATTTAATTGAGAATATAATATATCAGAAGGTTGCGATTTTGAGTGCGTGTTCAAATTACTTCCCAATAACATACATCTTCCCAATAACATAGATGAATATAAAAATCTAAACAAAACCATTCGAAGACAAATCAGAAAAGATATCAGAAAATTCAATACAAATTGCATCACAGAAACTATCGAAAGAAATAAGAATATGAAAGTCCTAAAATCAAATTTGTGCTGCAGCAGGCAGAATATAACAAAGATAAAGAACAAAAATGGGGAAACTATAAATGATACGGAGTCTATAGCTAAAGAAGTGAAAGAATTTTACAAAGAACTATACTCTTCCAGGCTAAGAAGACCTGAAGCAGAGAATAATAATATATTAAATGCGGGATCCGAAGAGATACCAGAAGTAAATCTAAATGAAATAAACATAGCATTGAATAACATGAAAAATAATAAAGCACCTGGAGAAGATGGGATAACTAGTGATATGCTGAAGATTGGAGGCAGTGAATTGAAAGAGGCGGTACAAATATTGTTAAAGAAATGTCTAGAACAAGAAGTAATTCCAGATGACTGGAAAAATGCCGAAGTTAAGTTGCTGTTTAAAAAAGGTGACCAAGGGAATTTGGAAAACTATCGGCCGATTAGCTTACTCCCTCACTTATACAAACTGCTGACAAAAATATTGACAAACCGTCTTACTCCAAAATTTGACTTCTACCAACCCGTAGAACAGGCTGGCTTCCGTAAGGGTTTCGGAACCACAGATCATATTCAAACTTTGCGTTTACTTATAGAAAAAGCTACAGAGTATAACATAAAAATTCATATGGCTTTTATAGACTATCGTAAAGCATTTGACTCTCTAGAAACCTGGTCAATTTTAAGTGCTCTTGAAAATGCTAGGATTGATTCTAGATACATAAGATTGATTAAATATATTTATGAAAATGCTACTATGGATGTAAAAGTGAACGAAAATCTGAAAACAGAAAAAATCAAAATCGAGAAGGGTGTAAGACAGGGTGATACGATATCCCCAAAACTATTCACACTGGCATTAGAAGATGTCTTCAAAACATTAAACTGGAACAATAAAGGCATTAAAATAGATGGCACATATTTAAATCACCTCCGTTTTGCAGACGACATAGTAATAATAAGCGAAGAATTGTCTGAACTGGAAGCTATGGTAGCAGAATTATATGAAGCCTCTAGAAAAATCGGTCTGGAAATGAACATAGACAAAACCAAGATTTTGAGTCCAACTTCACACAGTATTTGCATTGGAAATAAGACTATTGGTGCTGTTGAAGAATACATATACCTTGGACATAAAATTAAATTGGGTAAAGAAAACCAGACCGCCGAACTGCCAAGACGTATAGGGCTGAGTTGGGCTGCTTTTGGAAAGTTGAGGTACATATTCGGTAACAGGGAAATTCCGAATAACCTTAAAGCCAAAGTGTACAATTCTTGTGTTTTGCCAGTGACAACATACGGTCTCGAAACCATGTCACTTACTGCCAGAAGCCTCCACAGACTTAAGTGTACTCAACGAGCAATGGAGAGACAAATGTTGGGCGTATCCTTGAGAGACCGAATAAGAAACGAGGAAATAAGACGCCGGTCAAAGGTCACCGACATTGCAGTAAGAGTGGGAAGGCTGAAGTGGCAATGGGCAGGTCATGTGGCAAGACAGAAGGATGATAGATGGACCCCCAAAATTCTGAATTGGAGACCCTATCATAATAGAAGGGGTGTAGGGAGACCACAGAGGAGATGGACTGATGACATTGTTGAACTGGTGGGACATGGGTGGAAACAGAGCGCCCAGGACAGAGATAAGTGGAAAATTCAGGAAGAGGCCTTTATCCAGCAGTGGAATGAAAGAGGCTGAAAGAAGAAGAAGAAGAACATACATCACTAAATAAGATATTGCAATTTGATAGTCAGTTAATCAGTCAGAAATAGAAATAGTAATTGAGTGATGAAGGGTTTCATAATAAAAGAGGACTTAAATGATTTACATATATTTTCGGTTTAAATAAGTTACAATATTATACTTCATAAATTTACAGATGTTCGCTATGTTTGGGTATTTAATTTTATTAATTTTACGATTATTACTAAAGAGTTAACACTGTAGTCGTCTTGTCGGTTGATATGCGAATGGGAAACCGCGCTGCTTATTCGGTTCAGGATCTGATGTCCTTCGGCTATCTTCGTTAATATGAATGAGATGCGAGACTATCCAACAAATGACATATTCATTGACCATATTGGTTATGATGTAGCATCGCCACAAGATGTGCTTGCGACGAATGTACCTATTCGCCGCAATTGTAAATAAATAATTATATATATAGGGTTAATGTTTCAGAATGAACGTATTCTGTCGTTCATCCCTCCGGACGGCAACTTCAGACTGCTCTCCTATCACATATCCTCGCAGAACTCGGTGGCTATACCCATCGACGTCAGACACAGTATGACACTCAGGGAGCCAGGGGATCAGGGGAAACTGGACATAACAGTCAGACCAAAGCAGACTTTGGGGAGAACCTTGGAAGGTATTTTTTATTTTATTTATTTATTTATTGTTAATACAAAGACATTTTTACATTATGTAGGTTAAGTAAGTAACGCCCCACTAGGCAAAACCTGTTCTGGGGCTGTTACTTTTACACAATAAGGTATACAAATTATTTACATATAGAGGATACAAAATATATAAAGTGCACAAATGTTACAATCAAGTAGTTATAAGAAAATGATTACAAAAGAGTAAGATGTACAGTTTTAGATTAAATAAAGAAATGATTAAGAAGAAAGGAAATATAGGAATAAAGTGAATAAGTCAGATGTTAAGGATGGACAACCCCCTCAGCATAGAGCCTGCCTGAGGAAATCAGCCATTTTTTTATATGAATTTTAAAGGAATTGTGATGTGGTGTTTTCTTTATGTCATTGTCTAGTTTATTAAATATACGAGGGGCAATAAAATTAAACTGTCTTTGTCCAAATGAGGTCTTCATAATTGGTACAGTATAGTTAATGTTATTTGCATGTCTAGTGGTTCGTGTTTGTTGGGATCTGTTGTGTAAGGTTATGTTTTTATGGAAATGTACAAGTGCAGCTTTGAGGTACAGCTGTCTCGGGTCAAGTACGTCAAACATTCTGAACAAATCATCTGAAGGAAATGATCTCGCTCTTTTGTTTATAATACGCAGTAAACATTTTTGTGCCTTTTTAAGCGGATCCATGATTGATTTAACGCATCCTCCCCATCCTACAATTCCATATGATAAAACTGATTGTGTGAGGGAATAATACACAGTTTTCATAGTTGATCTGTCCAAAATATTTCGAAGGGTCTTATATAGGTGGCCCAACCTTCTTATCCTATTAGAAAGATCATGAATATGGTCTCGCCAGCAGAGTTTATTATCTATTATAACTCCCAGGTACTTTATAGTGTTCGTTTTTGTAAGACATGTGCAATTACACAGATCAACTGAGTGACAGCTATGAATTCGGAGTTTAAGTTCGGGATTTGTTTTGGGTTGACCAGCCTCCGTGGGACTAAAAGTTAAGAACTTAGTTTTGGAAACATTCAAGGATAGTAAGTTATGATCAAGCCATTTTTTAACAGTTCTTATGCCGATTTCGGCTAGCTTAAAAGTATTCTGCCATGTTTTAGTCTTGAACAGTAGTGCAGTATCATCTGCAAAAGCTATAACTTGGCCCTCCAATGACAAGTTACACATTTCATTCACGTAAAGGAGAAATAATATAGGCCCAAGAACACTTCCTTGAGGAACCCCATAGGTAATAGATTTCGGTGTACTTTTGAAACCCTCAAGCGAGACCACCTGTGATCTTTCAGAAAGGTAACTTTTAAACCAATCATGGGTCACGCCTACAAAACCAACACGCGACAATTTATCGAGTAATCTATTGTGTGAAACAGTATCAAATGCCTTAGCAAGATCAAGAAACACAGCAAGGCACTTGAATCCATTATCAGTATTATTGGTAACATAATCAGTTACTGCCAATATGGCGTCACTTGTATTCATATTCTCTCTGAAGCCGTATTGATTTTTAGACAAGATATTATGTTTCATTAAATAATCAATTAATCTCTGCTTTACAATTCTTTCGAATATTTTGGAGAAGATCGTAAGGAGCGAGATAGGTCGATAGTTAGATATATCAAGTTTATCGCCTTTTTTAAAAATGGGTTTAATGATTGCACATTTTAACGCATTTGGGAAAATACCTTGAGTAAAGCTGTGGTTGATTATATGCATTAGTGGGGAGGCAATTAAATATTTAGAGGATTTTATTATGTCTGTACTAATCTCATCAATACCGACAGATGATTTGTTACATAGCCCGTTAATATTTTTAATTAATTCATCTTCGTTAGTTGGAGTCAGATATAAGTTAGGTCCGGAAAGGGCAGTAGAATGTTGATCCTCTACATTACTGTCATTATCATTTGAATTTATTTGGGAGGCCAACCTTGACCCAACACCAACAAAGTAATCATTAATTACATCAACGACTTTTTGAGGTTCTTTTTGCAAACTTATAATGGTATCATTAGTTTTGAGTTCCTCAATGGTGTTTAGAGATAATTGAGTATTTGTAGCCTCTCTAATAAGATTCCACGTTTTTTTAAAGTCCGATTTGTTTTCGTTTATTTTTTGTTTGTAGTATCTTTCTTTCGTGGATTTGATTAACTTGTTGCATAGATTCCTATACTTCAAGTAATTTTGATATTGAATAGGGCTGTTCGAGCTTTTACTAGCTTTATGCATTCGGTCTCTTCTATGTATGCAAAGGAGGAGGCCGTTTGTAATCCATGGTTTAATCTTTTTATATTTATGTGAACATTTGTTAATAATAGTTTCTGAACTATTATTAATATGTTTTGTGAAAATAGCTAGAAAAGCTTGAAATTTTAAATTTGTGTCTGAGTTGCTATAAACAGAAAGCCAATTTTCTGATTTAAGGGAATTTTCAAGTGAGTCATAGTCAGTTTTTCTTTTTGTGAGGTTTTTCTTTTTGTAAGAATACTTTTCACCGTCTCTCAGTTTGAGGAATAAGGTGTAGTGATCCGTGGCAGTGTTCTGGTATATGATGGGGTTGCAAGATTTATTTGACCTGCACATAATATGGTCAATACAGCTTTTTGACGTGAGAGTTACACGAGTAGGGCTATTAATTAGTGACTTAAGTCCATGGGAAGTCAGTAAGTCTAGGTAATCGTCTGCTTGGTTATGTTTGTTGTTATTCAGGATATTTATGTTCAGATCTCCAGTCAGAATTAAGTTTTGTTCATTACGATATAGTGAAAGTATTCTATCAAGGGAATTCAAGAAAATTGTCAAATTTTGTATTGATGGTGATCTATATATTCCTATTACTCTAACATTATTTTTAAGGCAAACGGTGATACAATTAGCTCCAGGCAATTCTATTTCATTAGTACTAAATGGAATGTCGTTTTTAATATACATTACTACACCATCATTTTGCATTTTGTTGATTTTGGTGTGTATCGGGACATAACCCGAAAGGCTTTTGGTTACAGAAATGTCATTAAGTCGACATTCAGTTAGTACAATTAAGTCAAAATTAACTTTTATGTCATCTAGAATCAAAAGGAGTTCATCAAAATTTTTGTTAATACTTCGTATGTTCAGAGTCAACATCTTAAGAGCAGATTTACCTGAAAGTTCATTATGACATAATTTTATGTCTGAGGTTTCTACCTCATTTGAGTGAAGAAAGTTATTTAACATTTCTTTGTCGAACATGGTAAATATATATTGCTATCAAGACCTTGCTGTGCGCCGTAACTGACTCCAACCGAGAAGCCTTGAGCAGGGAATCGTCCTCCAACCAAAAACTCTGACCAACACTAATATAATGCGAGAGATTTTTATAATACATGTAATAAATTAATAAGAGTATGCTGTTGATCACATTGCAAGCATTCCCAAGAATGTTAATTACATTTATAAATAAACAATTACATATTTCATTAGGTAGAACAAATACAAGCAAAATTATGAAGCAAATAGAAAAAAAATGATATTGTATATAAGTGAGAACACGTGCATACGAGGTTATAGAACTGCAGATATACACATTTATAAATAAATAATTACATTTATTATACATCAATACATTTATTTGCAATGATGTCAATTTGGAAAAATTCATATAATAATGTTTTGTTATACTTGTTTTTACCCAAATAAGTTAATTTTTATAATTGTTTTTATGATTTTACAAAAATAAGTAAAATTAATGATTTAAAAATAACTAATAACACATAAACTTTAGAATTATTCACTGTTTTTATTGGTTTTATTAAAATAAAGTCAGCAGTCTCCCATGCTTTTGTAATAGTTCTCACTAAAATAAATTACCTATTACAATTGTTTTTACTAAAAATATATTAGCCATTACAATTTTTTTACTAAATTAAATTACCTATTACAATTGTTTTTACTACTATAAATTAGCCATTACAATTGTTTTTACTAAAATAAATTGCCTATTACATTTGTTTTATACTAAAAATAAATTAGCCATTACAATTATTTTTACTAAAATAAATCAGCCATTACAATTGTTTTTACTAAAATAAATTGGCTATTACAATTGTTTTTACTACAATAAATTAGCCATTACAATTATTTTTACTAAAATAAATTAGCTATTATAACTGTTTTTACTAAAATAAATGAGTTATTATAATATTAATGTTTTCAGGTGTATATTTGGAGATCCATATGCCGAAATGTGTTTTGAACTGTTCGTTGGTTGCCAACCAAGGGAAATATTCATATGATCCAGTAGCTAAAGTATTACAGTGGGACATTGGAAGGATCGAAATGAACAAATTGCCAAACATTAGGGGATATGTAAGTTTTGACATTTTTTTACTATTGTAATTTTGAAATATCTATACAGTTTATTTAAACAGAACATCATTCTCCGGCTAGTCGTCTACACAATCTTGCCTCCCAAAAGAAATAAGACAGATAAAAGTTATAAAATATATTATTTAATGATTGGGCAGATATTTTCGGTAGTTAATACCAGTAAAAAAAACTTAAACTACCGCACCTTTAACAATACATCTCCACTACATACTACGAGGCGTGTTTTTTAAGTTAAGTACCGTTTTGCCACACCGCGGCCACAGCGCTGCGGTCGGCGTTCTTTGCATGCACACTGGGTATCTACATCTGTTGTCTACACACTGACGCCATTACAGTCTGATTCTTCCTTGTTTACTTTGTGTACTGAGTATTTAAGATGCCTCCGATAATCGTGAGTCCCGCCAACTGTGAAGTACGGGCTGTTATAAGATTTCTTAGTGCTAAAGGCCTAAAAGCGATCGATATTCATCGTGAGATCTGTACACTTTACGGAGAAAACATTATGAGTGATGGAATGGTAAGAAAGTGGGTGAGAGCATTTAAAGATGGCTGCACAAATGTGCATGAAGAACAACGGAGTGGGCATCCTTCCGTCCGCATGTGGCTAATCAGACCATAGATCTCATCACATCTTTTCGATGGGAAACTCAAGATCATCCTCCTTACATCCCTGATCTGGCGCCCAGTGACTACCATCTGTTCCTGCACGTGAAGAAACACCTGGGGGGTCAGCGTCTTCAAGACGATGACGATGTCAAAACAGTTGTGATGCAGTAGTTAACAAGTCAGGCGGCAGATTTCTATGAAGAGGGTCTTCAAAAACTGGTACAACGCTATGAAAAGTGCCTCAATATTGACGGAAATTATGTAGAAAAGTAGATTAAGGTACAGGCTTTCATGTAAAAATAAAATTATTGAGATATCTTAGTACGTCTTTTTTTATTTCAAAACGGTACTTACTTAAAAAACACGCCTCGTATATTCCCCATTAAAAACATTAACACTACACAGTACTCTCCCCCTCCTATCCATCCACCCTGCCACCTCCCTCTATTCACTTCACAGACAGATAAACATACATATGTAGCTTCAACGTGTTGGTCTCGACTCACTGGTTGATGGAAGGACAGCTCTTTCGAAACATGTCACAAAGTGACTTGTAAAAAACATAGTGGTAACAAATATAAGTCAAAAATAGATATTAGAAACAGTTCAAACAGAACTGACAATACATACACCCATCAATATAAATTTAGCTTGATATTCTATATAAATATGGCTTGCTGAGGATTAGAGTATCCTATGTCCACATGTTTTCGTATTCTGAAAGGAATCAGATTAGGTCACATAGAATACTCTAATCCTCAGCAAGCGATATGTACGAACATTTTTTGTTGTTGATTTTATTTGTTTGTTCAAATTGTTACGGACATTGTTTGATTTAATTTGACAAAATGAACAAAAGAAAACTGAATGTATCTCGCTGCATAGAATTTTCATGATTCTATATATCGAATCAAACAAAATAAAACTGAAAATTTCTCACTGCATAGAATTTTTATACTTCTATTTATCAAAATACACAAAATAAAACTGAAAATATCTCGCTGCGTAGAATTTTCATGATTCGATATATCGAATCAAACAAAAGAAAACTGAAAATTTCTCACTGCATAGAATTTTAATACTTCTATTTATTAAAATACACAAAATAAAACTGAAAATATCTCGCTACGTAGAATTTTCATGATTCTATATATCGAATCAAACAAAAGAAAACTGAAAAATTCTCACTGCATAGAATTTTGATACTTCTATTTATCAAAACACACAAAATAAAACTGAAAATATCTCGCTACGTAGAATTTTCATGATTCTATATATCGAATCAAACAAAAGAAAACTGAAAATTTCTCACTGCATAGAATTTTTATACTTCTATTTATCAAAATACACAAAATAAAACTGAAAATATCTCGCTACGTAGAATTTTCATGATTCTATATATCGAATCAAACAAAAGAAAACTGAAAATTTCTCACTGCATAGAATTTTTATACTTCTATTTATCAAAATACACAAAATAAAACTGAAAATATCTCGCTGCGTAGAATTTTCATGATTCGATATATCGAATCAAGCAAAAGAAAACTGAAAATTTCTCACTGCGTAGAATTTTTATAATTCTATTTATCAAAATACACAAAATAAAACTGAAAATATCTCACTGTGTAGAATTTTCATGATTCGATATATTGAAATAAACAAAAGAAAATTTAAAATTACTCGCTGCGTAAAATTTTTATGATTTGATTTATCGAAATATAAATAAATAGTAGATGGGTGGTGGCAGAGTTGTTAGCGCACTGGGTTAGTAATCCAGTGGTCACGAGTTCGAACCCTGCCACGACCGATTTCGTTCACCTATAGCACAAGTATTTATGTTTAATTTAGAGAATGTATGAGGATGTATACGTACTTGTTTCAAGGACATATTCATTTTTTTATTAAAAAAAAAATAAAGAAAAGAAAACTGGTGATTTATCGCTGCGTAGAATTTTTATGATAAGATTTATCAAAATTAACTAAAGAAAACTGTAATTATTTCGCTGCATGGGATTTTTATTGGGAGTAACAAATGGAAAATTGTAGTGTTATCAGGAAAGGAAGATGAGTTAGACAAAAAGGTCATCATACTGTGTCACGAGTTTACTTATGCTCATGTGACTGAACGTTGTCTCCAATTGTGGACAGTCGCAGTGACCACAGATTATTATTGTTTCTCTTTAGTTACCTAATCGTGTTCAACAATCGATACATTTGTCTGTTTCAGTTGTCAGTGGCTGTCGGCGCAGACACAAGTACGGCGAACTCCTTCATCAACGTCCACTTCAACATCCAACAGTTGGCCATCAGCGGTCTTCGAGTCAACCGTCTGGACATGTACGGTGAAAAGTACAAACCTTTCAAGGGGGTCAAGTACGTAACTAAAGCCGGCAGATTACAATTTAGAATTTAACAAGTTATATTATTATAGGTATGTATAAATATCATTATATTATTAATTAAATAAATAATTCATAATTATTATATCTATTTTTATTACATAGATACATTGACATTGAGAGTATTTCGTAGTCTACTACCCTAATCCTTAGGGAGAGTTTTAGAAATATATAGTTCTTTTCCTCCCCGAAGCGGCTGCTCGTCGGACAAGACAAGGACTACGACAATTATATAGATACTAGTTGCATGTAACACATGAGATACAACTGTCGATAGCGATAGTATGTATAGTTGAAGAATAAGTACTAAACTATAAACCAGTTAATATAGGCAGTTAAACTCATAAATTTATCATAAAAAAATATTTTTCTTAATAAAAAATGTTTGAGAAACCCTGGAATTATTTTAAAAAAATCTTTTTGAGATTTTGTATTTGTCTATGTTTATACCAATTTTCAGCGTTCTAGCTTTTACGGTTTCTGAGATATATGGAAAAATAAATCAAAATTTCAAAAGTTGAGTATCCCTGACTGAAACAAAAATTCACAATTCTGAGTATAAAAGTTTTGTAGGCCTATAACTGTCTATATATTCTGAAAATTTGGGCTCTGTAAATTGAGCGGATCAAAAGTTATAAGGGACGGACGGACACACAGACACACACATACACAAAACTCACATAAAATGTTCTACTCCAAATTCCAAGTAAATCCATGTATGGGAACATATATTCTGCGAGGCCTCTAGTTGGTGTTATTAGCATGCAAAAAGTCCACTACGCCATACAAAATTTTCCTTCGTACACGCATCTTGGCTTAATAATGTTGATTCATTCAGAGAACGAATCGACAGTTGGACAAAAAGAAAGGCAATCTTGGATCACTGCGTTTACGAATCCAGGCCTACGAGCCACACGGACTTTCGACCATGTATGCGGGCTTTAGGGGCCCCTTTAATGTCACAATCACCACTCACCCACCAATCTCCGATTGATACTCCACTCCCTTGCGCAACCAAATCCAATAGGACGCGGACAATGATGCTTTTGACACCTTATCCAGAAGTTTTATATTTTACCCCTAGGGAGACCTATGTCCTTAGAGTAGGAATATAAAGATTTTACGGACAGGCCACTCGCCCCCACCTCTACAGCATATATAATGTAAGATTAAAGCTATTTTGAACTGTTTTATCTACCAGTTCCTTGTACTTGCTTGTTTAGTGGTCTTGTATTGGTGGTCTTTTGTAATATTTGTGTCCCATGAAACAGTCAGCTCCACATTAATAACACTTTTCAATGAAAGAGAGTATATTGTCAAGTCAGGCCTAAGAGATGAGATGCAGATCTCGATAAGAAATAAAAGAAACACATAAATATTTTGCAATTCTATATTTATTACATTTACAATCAACAAAAAATAATAATTTATGTAACAAATCTTGTGCCGCCATTTATATATCATTACATTATTATTATCTACATTACATTTATTTTTTACATATAATTTTACCTACAAATTATTTTCTACTTATCTAAATATATATATGTAAAATACACGAATCATTCTCAAATTTTTGGTTAGTCAAAAATACATTCTTATACCTTAAAAGATTTTATAGATTTTTTTTTCATACAAATCAAATTGTGGGGTCACGAAAATTGAACATTTTTTTGAATTACAATCATCAAGACTGTGGTATAATTTATATGATGATGTACATTCAGCAAGCAACAAAAAGGTCTTCAGGCGAAACATTCATCCTGTTTTTAAACTTTAAATAATGTAAAATTTAAAAAGTGTTTAATTTCATTTTTTTATTTAAAATTCCTATTTTGTTTCCAGAGATGCCTGGGGGCCTAGCCAAGATGACAAGTTAAAAGTTAACGTTTTGAGAAACGTTGGTTGGTTGGTTCGTGCGTTATTTTTTTTTGTATGAGATTTGACGTTTGATTAAGTCACGCAGGACCAACTCATGAACGTTTCTCCAAACGTTAACTTTTAACTTGTCATCTTGGCTAGGTCCCCTGCAATCCATTATGAGTGAGCTATTCTCTTCTGCGTAGTATTATTGCATATTTCATTACCCTACTCTTTTCCCTATAGATTCCTTCTCTTTTACCACTGTCCCCCTAGTGTAAATAGAAAATTACTGAATATTGAATCTAATTTTGAAAATAAAATTGAATATTGAACTTTTTAATTGATTAAATTATAGAGGACTAATGCACCGTTGTTCATGGGAAACTCATCAGCTCTATATAAACTTAACAGATACTCATCAGACCTATGTAAATCACATTGAAAATCATCAGTTCTATGTACATTTAACAGAAACTCATCAGCTCTATGTAAACTTAACAGAGTCTCATCAGATCTATGTAAACCAATTGAAAAACAAAATGTCAGGCAGTGGTTCGGGATTCTGGATACAGTGTCACTAATAAGGTTGGTACAAGATCGGGATGAGTTTGGTTTGATAGTCACCTACCTCTGTTAGGAGCGGTACAAGAAGAAGATATGTAAACTTTACAGAAACTCATCAGCTCTATGTAAACTTGACAGAAACTCATCAGCTGTATGAAAACTTGATAGAAACTCATCAGCTCTATGTAAACTTGACAGAAACTTATCAGCTCTATGTAAACTTGACAGAAACTCATCAGCTCTATGTAAACTTGACAGTAACTCATCAGCTGTATGTAAACTTAACAGAAATTCATCAGCTCTACGTGAACTTGATAGAAACTCATCAGCTGTATGTGAGTTTGACAGAAACTCATCAGCTTTATGAAAACTTGACAGAAACTCATCAGCTCTATCTAAACTTGACAGAAACTCATCAGCTGTATGAAAACTTGCCAGAAACTAATAACAATAATAAATTTTGTGTTGCACACTTAACTTAACACAAAATTTATTATGTTATTATTTTGAATTTGGCACACAAATGAAGTTTTCATAATAATTATAAAAGTATTGATAGAAACTCATTGGCTCTATGTAAACTTGACAGAAACTCATCAGCTATATGTAAAATAAATATAAATTCATCAGCTCCTTATAAACTAAATAAATGCATGATATATTGAGACATGAGTTAAGTCGAATGGAATTTGAGTTCAAAACTTATATGATCTTATAATTAGGGCCTGCGAGTACAAAATATATATGAAATATCCAGCCTTGTATCTATTTATTCTTACTGCTTTAATAAAATCTAAAAAAACACATTAACACTAAATAACTAATATTAAACTACATTATTATTGTGTACTTTATAAAATTATACACACAATATATTTTTTTTATTTAGATCGAAAATTGAATTAATTTTTATATATTGGTAATATGCAAAAATATATATTTTTTTATGTTTGACAATAACATATATTTATTTTATTTTATAATATATATTTACGTGCATGTAATAAATAAGTGTGAGGCACCGGCTGAGAATAGTGCTTCCAATCTTATATTATCATCATATTTGGGTGTCCCGTAAGTCAGGCAATCGAAATTACAACAGGCAATAATAACATCTCACATAGTTAAGCAATGTGTAATGTTTCTTTTTATAAGGTTATGCATACCCTCACAACTTTTGCTGGTTACCCCGAACTGTGGGATATGCCGCGATGGTATTTATTATATAATAATTTATAATAAAGAAAGTTATAGAAGGATATTACAAGCGGAAAACACAAGACTTTTAAATGTAATTATACCAATTCCATATTGCTTTTACACACTTTTTCATTATATTTACATATCCATATATGTTTCCATAGTTAAACGAGTGTATTGTGGCCAACACGAAACTCTCCACTACATAGTAAGTATACATTTTTTCTTTTTGAAAGGTTGACCATCCCTAAATTCCTTTTTATGAAGTACATTTCTATTAGATTCTTAAACAAATAGTTATAAGATTCCCAGATGACAAAAATATTCACAATACACCATACACACAAAAACATTGTCACGAAACTCATAGTATGCACTTTCTACATGATACCTGTTGAGAAATTGATGTCAAAAATTTGATTTACTAGCAAGATGAGCATTTATGAGACAGCGTATCAATATTGATGAGGCGATGGATGTTAAGATAGAAGAATGCGGTGTTCGGTTCTCACTGCCTACCCTTTGAGCAAGATAGTAGTGGAGAGTAAAAATACACTTGTCTATAGAGACACATACAATATCAATATGAAGTTGATCACTCAATTTTCCCATACATAAGCTAGTTTACTTCTGTTATATACATTTTTTACAAATATGAAATTTATTTCACATTGATACAACAGACCATAGAATATTTTCTTTAAATTTTGAACAATCCTCGAATGCATTTTTGAAGAGTGTAATTTTGTTGTGTCAAAAGTTCCAGACCGTGAGAGCTTTTTTAAAATTTTGACAGATGAAATCACAGAGAAGAAATTAACGATATCTAGATTTAGATGGAAAACTAATCAGCTCTAAGTTTATCGACTTTACATATATGATATCAATATGAAATCAACCAGACTTATAGTTTGTGCTATAGAGAGAACACAAAAAAAAACAACGCAAATGATGAAATCATAGAGAAGAAATTAACGGTTGTCTATGGAAAACTAATCAGCTCTAGGTCTATGTACTTTACACATATGATGTTAATATGAAGTCGATCGAACTTATAGTTATCTAGGATGTGTTGAAATGTATGGAAAACTGCAAGATGTTGCCAACCAAGAAATAAAACGCACAATATACCATGACTTACTCATTGCACGGAGTACTCCATCTAGTATATTATATGGAAATCTTTGGTTTTTCCTAGGGGGGGTTAAATAAATATGACATATTTATATTATTTAATGCAATGTGAAATTATTAGAAAATAAATATATGTGTATAGAAAAGCCCTAAATATTTCAATTGAGTTAACTGATTTGAACAAATATTGAATTTTTTCCCTGTCGCGAGTCGAAATTCTTGACCAATTTTTGACATGTCAAGTTGGAATATTATAGAACAGGGGTGGCGAACCTAGGGCACGCGTGCCCGAGGTGGCACGTTTGATAATTTGGATGACACGCGAAGGATTTCTAAGTAAATTTTCTTTTTAATTTAAAAAGTTTAAAAAATTAAGTTTTTATTAAATAATCCGTGAATTATTAATTTATTCCGTTTTATTAATCATCAAATGTTTCCCAAGATAAACGACAATAGTTCATTTATTTTATCGTGACAACTTCTAACAATTTTTATATTGGCAACACTGCCTTTGACGTTTGTTTTCATTTGAGGTTATGTTAATTGTAATTTGTTGTTTATCGCCGTCGCAGCTGTCAGTGTATCAGTGAAGTATATGTACAATATACACCACATCACATATGTACAATATTCACAAGTGAAAAAGAACAATATCTCTTTGGAATAATGTTTTTCACCAAAAAATGATGTGATTAAATGAGCTGTGTTTTGTTTTTGTTCGAATTTTTGCTTAATGTGTATCATAAAGTGACAAAATATGAACCAGATATTAAGAAATTGTCATCGAATCTCATTGATAAATAACTAATGTGTACTTTTAGTGATTACGATTTTATTTTTAAGAAAATCTATTGTAATTTTTAAGCTTGTTAGTAAAATTCAGAAAAAAAACTTTTTTTATCCATTTTGTTTATTTTTTACTGCTTAGGCACGCCAGAAAATCGAGAAATAATATTTGAGGCACACGGACCCAAAAAGGTTCGCCACCCTTGTTATAGAAGATCCAGTTAAACCAATTTCTCAATAGATGGCATTACAAAAAGGTTCTTTCGATACTTCATAGATGGCGATAGTATTTTTCAACTTATTTTCAAACTAACAGTTTATCACTATTAAAATATATAGATATTTAAAAAATTATATTGACAAGAGCACTCAATAAGAAGGCATAATTGGTGAACATAAAGTGATCACGTAAACCAGTCGATGAGAGGTCGTAAGCCCTGTAGGTGCCTTGAGTTCCTGGTTCTTCTATAATATTACAATTTCGTCTCTATTGAGATGCTAAAATAAAACGATTTGAAGATGATAGGAAGTTTCTTTTTGTAAAATATTATAATATAATTAATATTTTGATTGGAGTGACATCTATGGGATTTTAGTAAGAGTGTTTATCTGAGGTTTGTGTTAGGGTATTTATTGGAATATAACTTACCAGGTTTATCCATAGATGTCTCTCATGTGTTTGAGATCAATTACTTAGGTATATAAAACAATAGAATTAATTAGATTCACAACAATAAAGAACTGTTGTGAATAATGTAAAATTGTATAGATTCATTCTGGTTTAGACTGCCTTACTGTTTACAATATATATAAAAATATTCTGTATTAATTATTTTGCTATGTATTTGGAATACATGTATTAAAACTACAAGAGTTTTTTTGAATTTAACACTATATCTTCTCCAATTCAAATATTCTCTTAAAATCAAAGAAGAGAATATTACACTTTTAAACAAACAATTGTGAATTAAAACATATATTGTACCATAGTTATAAAATGTAATTGTGAACAACAATATACATTAACATTTTTTTGTTTTAATAATTCATTATTTTAAATATAAATTAATTTTATTTATATCAGTCATCTTGGTGACACATTTACTATCTTACATAGAATATAACTGGCGACATTACAGTCAACATTCCTTTAGAACCATCACAAATATACTTAATATTATTTTGGCTCTGGTAACATTTTTGTGAAATAGGTGCATATTGATAACAAAAAGCAAGGTATTATTCACTATTTGTGTCAAGTGCATCTATTTGTATCTTTGATATATCAAATCCTAAATAAAACTAACCTAATCTAACCATTAAAATATGGTATAAAATATGCAATTTCTTTGTATATTTTTACAAGAATTACATTTATTTTTGCTCTGAAAGACGTAAAAAAATACAGCATCTCTTAGGAATTTTAACCAATGTTAATGATAATATGATAGGTTGAAATGTCCAGAACTAGTAAACTATAAGGTATGCCTGATGGTGTTTATGGCTCTGAACGACTTGACTCCACACTACATACAAGAACTGTGCCAAAAGAATGTTCCACCAAGAAGACAGCTTACATTGAGATCATCTGGATCAAACTCTAAAATAATTAAACGGGCCTTTACAGTGTAATAAATAGCCCCTTGACATACGTGGAGCTCAGTGCATTGACACCTTGGGTAGACTACTTAAGACTGGTATGTTTCTGTGAGCCAACAAATAAGCTACAGCACCCTTGGAGTGATCTTGTATCATTAAACGGCGCTTTATAAATCATTATTATTACTACAGCAATGAACGACAGTAGGGCATGTCCAGTAAGTTTAATCTTTTATTTCATTTCATCAAAATCTTTATTTCTTTATTTCAGCGAATTTTGTAAAATTTAAAAATGAACATTAAGGGAGCACAGGCACTGAGAATTTTAAGCGAGTTGTACCCCTTCCTTTTCGTACTGAAGAAGAAGCGGTGGGGTTCGTCTCGCCATACATTTTGTACCACTTAACGTAAGCGACAATATTGTATTTTGATTTATCTGCGCTTTCTATGGTTATAAATGACCTAAAAACATAGACGACGTCAGAAAATTTGTCGTGTAAATAGACACTTTTTGGCGGGAAAACGCTTTTCCCGCCAATTCCGGTCGTAAAAATAGTGGCACCGTATTAATTATACCTATATTTTTGGTGACGTCTGGTGACATTTAGAAAAAAACTTTCCACACTTAACTTAATAAAGTGGCTTTTTTTTGTTTTTTTTTCTAACGATAATGTTTCACTTTTTTATCTGTTGGTTCTTAGTTGTATCTTTTATAGTAGGTAATGCTTTTCTTTTCTTTTGTTAATATCTTTCACTATTTTTCTTTGTTGTGATCTTAGTTTCTATTGTATCTTTTCGTTTTTATATAGATTCTTTTTTAGATATTTTCATTTTCTTATAAATTTGTACGCCAACTTTTAATGCAGGATGTGGCCACTTGTAATTGGCTGACTTGTTTTGTAATAGCTAGCCCTTTATGTTTTATGGAACTATGCGGTCCTTTATAATAAATAAATAAATACCTTTTTTAAAAATTCAAAACAAAAATTTAAAAATCTAAAACAGTCAAAATGTTGAAATCATATTTAACAATATATTTGCTATATTATGGTCATATGGTTTTACATCTAACAAATTCAACGGATAACGATGGAATCCCGCAAATTTCAAGGGTATTTTCGGAATTATAATTTATTGAAAGAATTTTTAAATATTACGATTCTGGAACTGTCAAACTGTAGACAATAGTCTAATTTATCCCGGTGTTTATTTTAAAGACAATAATGTCAGCATTGACCGAGTAAACGAGGAAATGCAAATGCAACTAATCACAATTGAGTGCCTTAACAGAATGAAAATAAACACATTTTGGTGACAAAGAAAGTTTACTAAGCTGAAACAGAAGAAGCGAGAATTAGGGATCAGCCCCCCTAGACAACGTGTCATTTAGCTCAAGAAAAGATAACTCAATGTATGGAAGTGACAGTTGCCAGTCACGTGACTGGCAACTGTCACATCCATACATTTAGTTATCTTTTCTTGAGCTAAATGACACGTTGTCTATGGGGGCTGAAGAGAAAAAATGCAAAGAAATAATGATTAGGAGATGGTTAAGGATAGTGGGATAGGAAAGTGATGGGGAATGTCAGAGAAATAATATCCTGAAAGAAGGAAACGTTACAAGAGTAAATAACAGAGGAGTATGTACGAATCTTGCAGAAAAGATTGGCCAATGCTTTTCATCCTGGAAGGGTATGGGTTCAAAAAGTCCAAAAAAAAACAGACGAATGGGAGTACTTAGAAGAGGTCTACATCCAGCAGTGGAGAGATGGCTGAAGGAATAAGAAGATGGCTGAAACAAGAAGAATTTATGCAAAAACAGAATGGCACGGAGCTGTGTTCTTTCTACCTGTCCCAATAACAGGAACATGGTGTGATGGTGTATAATAAAAAAAATATTTCGAAATGTTGTTAATACTTATGGTATTTTTTTAGAAACATATTGTTTAACATATTTGAGAAATTTGATTCCAAATTGCATGCAATGTTTAGGTTTAAAACATAACCTCTACAATTCACCAAATTCTATAGTCTATCCAAAATGAGATTTGCTACATATTTGTACTAATTCATGGAATAATTAATTCGTTCAGCAAAGCCTGGTGACTTGACTTGCTTTTTGATTTTTTTAAGTGGATTATTTTCATTGAACTGGACTTGCCCTATGGAGCTATGAACATTCAGCAGACATGTTCTTACGAGACGATGCATAAAAATATGATGAGTGTTTTTAGATAGATGTGTGGAGTTAGGTTTTATCTTCCTACTCCACTAAGGACACGGCGTGACGGGATATATGCGTCCATTTAAAAGAATTACATTTACGAAGGTACACTTATTTAGATTGACTAACTATTCAAAGAATATTTGAAACACTACCTACAGTTTTACTTCCACAAACTTATAACAGCTTCTTCAGCAACGTTACAAATTAAGTAACAAAATCGCTGAAGATGGACAAAAGTCCGAAAACGGTCCTATAAATTTTTGTTAAAAGTAATAGAAATAAAATTAAGTATAGTTTTTTGATAATTTTTCAACTTCTCAATGGAGACGAAGTTCGAATATTATAGGAGCACCAGGCATCTGCAGGGCTTATGACCTGTCATCGGCTGGTTTACGTGATCACTTTATGCGCTTGCGCAATCTTCACCAATTATGCCTTCTTATTGAGTTCCCTTATCAATGCGATTTTGAAAGTTTTATATACTTATTTCTCAATTGATGGCGTTACAAACAAGGTTTCTTCGTTACTTTCTAGATGGCAGTAGCAATAATGCCATATTTTCAAGTGATTTCTTACTCATTAGCCGATGACAGGTTTCTGGTTCTGGTTCTCTCATTATATTCCAACTTCGTCCCTCCCCCCCTAGAAAATTATCTGCGGGCGCCCATGTTTGCGTATATGCAACTTTAAAAATATTAGGTAAAACTATAGTGTTTCAAACATTCTTTGAATAGTTAGTCAATATGAATAATTTATAATGGCATTCCACAGTGTTAATAATAAGAAATTTGTAAAATAATTAAAGTAAGTTGTCTTATAAAAATATCAGATTATATAAAGTCAGCATTAAGTTATTAAGTAGGTATATATATAATTGACAAGTCGAGTTTGAATTGGGACACATTTGAGAGATACAATGGTGGTAATTCTGAAACGATAAACGCCGATTGACTTTTGACATTATCACAATTCAAAATGGCGGCGATAGTCATTATTGAACGGTGGTTATTCTGAACGCACATAATTGGAATAATCGATTGAAAAGGTTATTGAAATCATAACAGGCGGTCAAAGCGTTTTTGTTTAAATAACGGTGCAACGTTTTGTTCGATTTAATATTTAGATTTTTGATTAAATTGGGACAAGAATATTATGCAGCTTGGACTTATATTCATACTCAATATTTGTTGTTTCTAATACAAAAAAGATTTATGTATCTAAATAAAATATATTTATAACCTAAATTTACAAGAGATTTATGTGGGTATGTACCTACGCATTTATAACCTAAGTAACTAATCGTACATTTGTTCAAAAAACTTTGTCACATCCAAATAATATGAAATGTTTTCATTGCTTTGTATTATATTAGAAGTTATGTTTACATCAAAATATAATCAGTTGTTAGTGAATATCAACGAGTGTTGAGTTATATGAGAATAATCTGAAAACAGTTACAATTGCTTTGACCATAGACAATACAATAGAATGTTCAGAATAACCGAAATCTGACAATTGATTTGGCAAACAATTGCAACTATGGTGATTGGATTCATTTCAATAAAATCGTAGAAATTTCTGAATAACCACCATTATTATATATAGGTACTAAGGAAGATAAGTTGAATTGTACAAATATTATATTATAGGTACAAGTAGTTAGATAATATTATTATTTAATCCAATAATTCGTCAAGTTTGATAAGAGATGTCCGTTATATAGGTAGTTAAGGTAAGTAAAAAAATAAGCGGGACACACGTGCGAGGCGCGGGCTAACAGACGTACGAAATATTATGAACATCTTCTACCGCCCGAGTTTAAGCAACAAACTACCTTCCTTATGTTCGATGTGAAGTTGTTTTGTTCTACTTCGTCCGCCATTTTAGTTTCGAAGCTTTTACCAGTCAGTCTGGAAATTGTGTCTTTTTTGTTACTTTTAGCGGCGGACATCGTCTTGTCTGTACTAATATCATATTTGTTACATACTTGTATAAGAACATCTTCGTCTTTTTTACGCACTAAATCTCGTCTATTTTGGTTTTTTAAATCGGTCGCGGATGGGTTTGTGTCTTCGTCGGATCAAGTGTTTTCGTTGTCGCTCGAGATGAGATTCATGTCTTCGTTTTTGTGCTGGGACTTCATCGGTGACAGTTCGACCTTTTCCATTCTCTCCCTTCTTTTGCGGTTCGTCTCTTCGTCCGGCGGCACGTGGTCTTCGACCCTGACGATGATCTTGGTGCCGGAGACTTCCTGGCCGGGGGATATATGCCCGACTTGGAGCACGTCCGAGTCTTTTGGGCTCTTTTCTCTGTAGCATTTGATGGTCGGTATGTTGTCTTTGTACTTGTCGATGACGCAGTCTTCAGAGATGATGTCGTCCGTGTTGATGTCGTCCCTGGCGGCGACTGTGCGGTCCCCCTCTTCGTCCTCTTCTCTGCAGGAGTGCTGGAGGGTGAATGGCAGTTTGAGGGACAGTTCCCCACCCATGGCGCTGAGACTCAGTTTGACCTTGACGTAGTACGAGACGTATATGGCGAAGACGTTTCTGTCGTCCGGACTGTTGGTGTGACACAGGACGGTGGATGCGAGGCTGGCACCGCTCTTGCTGTACGAGTCCTCCAGCGCTATCCAGTTCTTTGTGTTGCCTGTAACGAAATATAAACACGAGTTTATAATATGGCAATAAATAAAAGACAGATGCAACAACATGTAGACCAAAAGTAAGTTTCATATTTTTGGTTGTAACCTGAAAAAATACTGTATTAGTGAGTACCTTTGGGGGTTAAATGGCTGGCAGGGTCATAGTTGGATACCCCTACCTACTTCTATAAAATGCCATGTAACGCCAAGTTGCATACCATCAGCAACACTGCCAGCAAGTCCGACTCTCTAGCGTCCACGAGTGGTCTCTCAAGGCCCCGCGAACCCCTGGGCAATGTGACACATTACCATCAGTGCCACAGCTAATAGAGAGCGGACGATGGCGAGGCTTCAGCGCCATAAAACTGAAGTATCGGATAAGGGAAGGAAAACCCCGACAGAAAACCAGGGCAGGGTTTCAGGCCTCAAGGTAGCGGCCCTACCAGGAACCTAGGATACGACGGGCTAATCACCTATCTATCTCAATCTATCTGATTACGAAACCACGAGGAGGCCAAGGCCCACCCTGGCCTGTGGAGCCACTGATGTAGTTGTTGTTGAGTACCTTTCTATTGAATTTTCTGATATATTTAATTTTACTCTTGATTTTAAGTAATGCATACATTGGAAGAATAAATATATGTCTCATCATCGATATACAATTACTTTTTACTTTGTGGTATCATTTTGCAATTAATTAAATGAAATAAAACACAACTTAGAATCGTTACGACGTTACCAGTTTGAGTTTGTGAATATGCTATTTCTTTCTATCATGCTATTCCATCAGATGGGTGGTGAGCGCCAAGGGTTATTAATCCAGTGGTCGCGAGTTCGAATCCTGCCACGACCAATTTCGTTAACCTTACAAGCATTTATGCTCAATTTATATGTAATTATAACAAGGACATATTAATTCTTAAATAAAAACAATAAATAAAGCAGATATGTATTACCTCTGGCTGGTTTCATGACATATGAAGATGAAACAACCGCTCCAGGGTTAACTGGACACTCATCCTTGGATGTTAATATGGCCACCACATTCTTGAACTTGCCATTGGAGAACATACACACGTCAACATGTTGTACCACCAGAACCTGCACATAATTATTAACACATTCATTTATTTGGATATAATAACAACAAGCAATATTTATTTAATTTATTTAATATTGCTTCTCGGGCAACTAACAGATACTATTTCAAATATTAATAATTTAACACGCACCCAATAACAAGTTGCCACATTATGGAGACTTACGATATTAATCGTCTCACAGATCCAGACTGAAAACACAATTAAAAACTGTGGTTCCACCTGAAATCGAACCCAGGACCTTTGGATTAGTAGTCTGATACCCAACCAACTGAGCCACGAAGACCGACAATATTATTGATATAATGTCTTTTATTTTCATATTTGTACTGCCCACAAACAATTGTACCCATACCTAATTAAAGTATACAGAGTTGTAGCCAAATATCTTGAACTTTTAGCTGAGAAGGGGGGCGATTTGCACGTAAACCAATGAAGCAAAAATACACAAATATGCGCTCTGCGCAACCGGATGCTCGTTCAAGATGTTTGGTGAAAATTATACATACACATTTTAGAATATATGAAGACCACAAGGGAATATCATTCTAAGTCCATTTTTTCAGAAAACAAACTAATGATGCCATTTTATAAAACATTAATGTTATTTTATATGTAGCTTCTCAGATACAGACATAATATATAATTCTTTGTCTCATCTCAAAAAGATTTTTTTATTTATGAAACATAGTACCTATATTCTTTCCCACAATATTCTGACTTAGGCACGAAAAATTAGCTATTTTTCATTTTTTAACATAGAAAAATATATTTTTTATTTATTATTCCAATAAACAATAAATTAAAATAGTCTATTTCATAAAAATTCATTGACTAATGAAAACTACAAAGTTTTTACAGCATTGCAAAATTAAGAATTGAAATTACACAAAACTATCTATTTGTGACATATAATGATATTCTCTTGTGGCCTTCATATATAAAAACTTTATACTATACACTAAAACAGGAAAAACGATTTGGTTATGGCCATCATTATACTAAAAAATATAAAGGTTGAGAGTTATCTTGGACATGATATGAAACACGGTAAACAAAATCAAGAGGCAGAAATTGAAAGAAGAAGGGGTCTAGCATGGACCGACTTTGGTAAACTCTCTTATATCCTCAAGTCTCCGAAGTACGCCAATTATCTTAAAAATAAAGCCTTTGACGCTTGCATTGTGATGTTGTGGGTCGGAACAAATGGATAAAAATTAAACGCGACTCTTATCTATTCAACGATCAATACACGAATAAGGATTTGTAGGTTTGTATCAGCAACGGTGGGCTATGGTTCGCTGATCCTCGTCAATTTTCGGAAGTATTCGAGAATCTATGATATACATGTTGCAGCTCCAGGAGTGCTGCTTACACTCCCGATACTGACGTATAGCTGTTAAACTCTTGTGTTTACAAACAAAATGCTACACAAATTAGCAGTAACACAAAGAGCCGTGGAAAGGAGAATGCTGGGTATTTCGTTAAGACATAGAAAAACTAAATTGTGGATAAGAGAGTAAACCAAATTAATCGACGTTGTCCAAAAGGTTGCCAAGCAGATGTGGAGTTGGGCAGGGTAGGTCGCCCGAACCACAGACTCCAGATGTACTATCAAAGTGTTGGAATGGCGACCTAGAACGGGCAAAACAAGTGTTGAAAGGTCTCAGGAGGTCTAAATTGAACCCAAGTAGAAGTAGAATTCTTCCTATTTTCCGCCCAAAAAAAGTTCATTAAAAGATGTACATATATATTACCTAGATTTTAAATTGAATATGAAACGATAAATATATGGAGGATGATGGTGTGTTACCTTGATTCTTCTAACAGTTTTGTGTGAATTATTGGTGACATTGACTGTAACTTTGATTGGTTCACCGTGTGAATAGGTCGCCTTTTCAAGGGATGCCTCCAACAGTACTCTGAAAATAAACATAGATTATTTCGATTGATTTCTCAATTAAAAGTAGGCATGAACAACAAATTGTTATTAATATTTTACATATTACATTTATATTACTGTGTCAATAGTTTCTTTCTTTGCCCGATAAGGACATTATCAAGATTATATTTTTGCTACCCCTTATAACTTTCTATTTGTGTTAGAGCTAAACAAATAAGAGAATACGGGTGACAGTTTTATAAAGCATTGTTGCAAAGATGGGTGGTGGCAGAGTGGTTAGCGCGCTGGTTTAGTAATCCAGTGGACGCGAGTTTGAATCCTGCTTCGACCAATTTCATTCACCTTACATGCATGTATGCTTAGTTTAAGGAATTTAGGAGGATGTATATGTACTTGTTTCAAAGACATAATAATTCATTCTTAAAAAAATGTATGATTGCAAAGGTAAGGGAAAAAGAGAAATGCAATACGCTGCAAAATGTCGAACGTCAAATGATGTTATTGGTTCTTAAAAATTAGAGCATTTTCCTGCACATAAATTGGTTTGTGCACAATAGATGTCACTTGTATTATTTCGTTTGGTGAGTCCTACTCCTTATAATTTTGTATATTTGCTCCCCCTTATAACTTTTTATTTTTGCTCCCCCTTATAACTTTATATTTTTGCTCCTCTTTACAATTTTATATTTTTGCTCCTCTTAATAATTTAATATTTATGCTCCCCCTTATAACTTTGTATTTTTGCTCTTCTTTATAACTTTATATTATTGCTCCTCCTTATAATTTAATATTTATGCTCCCCCTTATAACTTTGTATTTTTGCTCCCCCTTATAACTTTATATTTTTGCTCCTCTTTACAACTTTATATTTTTGCTCCTCTTAATAATTTAATATTTATGCTCCCCCTTATAACTTTGTATTTTTGCGCCCCCTTATAATTTTATATTTTTGCTCCTCTTTATTACTTTATATTATTTGCTCCTCCTTATAATTTAATATTTATGCTCCCCCTTATAACTTTGTATTTTTGCGCCCCCTTATAATTTTATATTTTTGCTCCTCTTTATTACTTTATATTATTGCTCCTCCTTATAATTTAATATTTATGCTCCCCGTTATAAATATATATTTTTGCTCCCCCTTATAAATTTGTATTTTGCTTCCCTGTTTTATCTGTGACTGTTCCTGCTACATATTTAGATAATTATTTGTATTTTATCCTGTTTAAAATTAAATAATTATGTTGGGCAAGTCTGGTTAACCGGCGGAATCAAAACCATCCATGTTTACCCATATCATGGATAGTTTTGATTCCGCCGATTATCCAAACTTACCCCCCAGATGTCACATACCTTCCTTCAGAAAGCAGGAATGGCTTCTCAACGGTGGCGTGTGGAACAGCTGTTGAAACATTAGACAGTTTTCTTACGCTGACATTCTCTGAAAATATTAGGACAAAAACCATTTAAATATGATGTATTTTTTATTAACTTTCTTAATATTTTTTCTAAATGTGATCTCTAATCTAATCAAACGTTGTTCGAAATGCTTAACAATGCAGAATATGTAGAAAAAATGAATAGTTTAAATTTATGTGATAGCCGTAGAAAGCACCAAGATTCTTATTACAAACTTTACAGTCTTACTAATAAACGTGTTGTAAAAGTTACACGACCGGCGTTTAGTATGATATTTACATAAGTATTGTGATCGATATATTGCCATGCAATAATCGATCGTAAAGAAATCCAATACCCATTATTTTACTTTTGCGTAATGTATTTCTTTTATTAATTCTAGGAACAGCTTATAGCGGCCTCCCAGGCCTTTAGCCTTACTCTTGAAACTCGAATCCGATCTCGATTTCAAATTTTCATTTAGAACTTACCTATCTGTCGCCTGCGTACATTCAAATGAACGACTATTACTATTAAAACATACCTACCTACCGCATTCATTCTCCGTTACAAAGGTAGGTTCTTAGCGAGTCGGATCGTATTGGGATCGGATTTGCAGTGGAGAGTAAGGCCGAAGTTCATAAATTTAAATTGCACATTTAAACATTATCTTTTGTATTGAAAATAATAAAAAATGTAAAAAGTAGCTAACAGATTCCTGGAATATGAGTTTTTCCACCAGGTTCTTTGGTTTACCCTCCCTATTTCTCCAATATAAGTCAGTAGCAGTCAGGTGTGAGTCGAGTCGCGTCCGAGAGTTCACGAACTCTCGGACGCGACTCCATGGCTGCAGCCATGGATATCTAACATGGATAGTCTAACGCTAGTCGAATCGAATTCATTATATTGTCCGCGAACGGGGTTGTATTATAAAAAGTTGATTGGCTGGGCTGTCGGACGGCCTTAACATTTAAATTGTATATAGTAGAGATTAAGTTTGTTTCAGATCCATATAATCTCCGGAGGTGAAATTAAGTATTAATAATAACATTTCTTTCAGATACCATACCAACGGGGGTGATTAAGATAGTTTTAATTTATAAAAAAGTAATTAAGTGATAGTGTAAGTGCTTCATTGTAGTCCTGGTTGGAGAGCAGTTTAGTAAGATCTTTCCAGTTATATATTATGTTTGCCATGCCTGTATTTAAATGTATAATCTTAATGTATAATCTTTTCAGGCACATGACAACCGATTGTTTTATAAGATGAATTAGTATCTGAACACGCCTTCTGGCGTATTTTATCTATTAAATTGATTAATTGGTTCGAATCCTTAATAAACATATACTACACCGACCCCAAAGTACTTTGAGGGTCCGAGGCTTCCTCAAGATTTGTTTTTGAATACGAATATAATTAATCATTTTTATTTTTTATATAACTTCTCGGTCAACAGGTTATAGGTATGTCAAATATTAATTCGACATGCAATCAATGAAAAGTTGCCACATTCTGGAGACTTGCGATATTAATCGTCTCACAGATCCAGACCGAAATTAAAACTTGTGTCTCCACCGGGAATGGAAACCGGTACCCTTGGCTCAGCAGTCAGATAAATAACCAACATTATATTATATAATCATTATACGCTATATAATAGTAACATGATATTTCTGAATATAAATCAAATATAGTATATATGGAAACTGCGGTGTGAGGCAACAATACGCACAAGTGCTATCAGAATACATAATAATCAATACATCTGTGGCAGTCTGACGTTTTGGGCTACGACCATCCCTACGATGAGCCGGTGACGCGGCGAGCGGTATATAAACGCGCACGGGCGAGGCGCGGGTACCACTCTGTTCCCGATCGTCACGTTACCGGTCTCATACCGTTATTACAATTTTAGCTCTGCGAATTCATTGCAACATTGTTGTTTCGTTAATTAGTCGTAAATCTTTATTTAAGTGTTTTAATTATTAATTTCGTTTGTGCTTCAATAAATGTAAGTATCAAGACCTGGCGTATTTATTTTCCTTACTATATTGAATTTCGTAATTATAATATTGATTCTTGTGTGTTTGCTCTCAGCAGCACGTAAGTAAAAGGGAGGAGGTTTGGCCATCCAGGACATACGAATACTCTCTCGAACAACGGGTTCGATCCCCAGTGTCCGAGAGTTTTATTCAAGATCCTAATACTTTCATATATATTCCATTGGTAAACCTTCATACTTTCATTGGTAACCTCCACCCCTTCACATCCTTTCCTTTTTCATCAAACTCATTTTCCTATCTTCGGTCTGTACAATAGGTATTATTTATTTATATCATCCTAAGTTCTCGGTAATATATATTTTTTGTATTGAACTCATACAACAGATATATTTTATTATAGCGAATACATTTTTTGTCGAAAATGATACAATAAATCGTAAGTATATTATATTTCAAAAAAGGTCTATTGTATAACATTGTAGGTCTTCTTTGAATAAAATCTAGTGTAACTCCAACCTTGATATTATCATTGACATGGACAAAGTGAGTTTGATCAGTCCTTCCAAGTGTACAACCTTCAAGTAGATGTGACCTAGGGTCAGTCATATCCGAGGATGGTTCCATTGAAGCGGACATAACATGCAGTAGAATGAACAAGCAATTTTTTTTTGATTATTAAGATAAAAAAAAAAAAACAATCACATACATACATTTTTGTTAAAGTTGATATAAATATAATAATAAATAAATTTCTTTCGAGCGCGCGCCTAGCGACGGCAAATATATTTGTTTATCGCTAGGCCGAGTTCATCGCCCGCAACGTCAAACAAGTGACAATACTCCTCAACTGGGTATGACACTTCAAATAAATAAGTCTAGAATGTTCGAGGACATTGAACTTGCTACCCCCAGCGTAGCACTATTTAAGGGAGTCTACACCTCTACACGTCGTCACTTCTTTTCCGTATTTCATCTGTCACTTCACGCCGCCGTTACGACCACGCGACCACTGGTCGCTTCTCGACCACGCCGTCTCGCCGACACTTCATCTCTCGACCACCGGTCATCTCTCGACCTCGCGAGCACGATGGTACTTCACCATACGAAGATTCGGACACTTCGAACACACCCGCTAACTAGCTCGTTATACCTACTCATCGTGAGAAAGTACCTTTGTAAGTTATTTTATCAATTGTAAATTTACCTTTAAGCAAACTATTAATTGTGATCAATATACTCATTGTAACTTTTGACCATTCTTTCTTCTTCTCTCGCAACCACTGTCCTTGTGTTCTTATTTCAAATCATATCCACTTAATTGGGATATAGTAAATTCTCATTATCGGTAACCTCTCTGGTTACCACTTATATTTAATAGTAACCCCTCTGGTTACTAAACCCGTTGATTGGTAACTCCTCTGGTTGCGTTCGCTGTTGCTGGTCTCAGACAAATAGACAATATAAACACGTTTAAAAAACAACTTAAGACACACCTGTTTAATATTTCACACAATAACACCTCCTAAATTTGAATTTGAATATAATGTAATGAAACCAACTTAATAACACTGTAATTAACTGCTCCGTGACACTTCTCAACGTTTCATGGCATTAGATTCAATTAAATAGAATTTACTAAGTATTGTATACATCGTTTTTATGTTTATTTTTAATTTAATTTAAGATCAATAACCTAGATTTAATAGCTACAAAGCGCCCTTGAGGTGAGTTTTCACGAAAACGGCGCTTTATAAATTATCCAACCATATATATAATCAGCTAAACATCCATATAACATCACTTCCTCAACAGTGCATTCCAGCCATACCCAGCGATATCCTAAGGTGCTGTATATGTGATCTTTTTTACAATTTCCCCTTTGAATATAAATTCAGATACAATAAATAAGGTCATTAAAGTTTTTAAATATTCTGTAAAGCGGTATCCTGAATTAGTTATCGGTGTATTTGTGAAAAAAGATGGCGCTGTCTTGTTATTATTAGTTGGAATTTGAACCATACTATTTAATTGAATGCAATCGAATTAACTATGGCATATTGGCGTGGTATCACAGAGGCTAAATATGGCTATATAAGTCAGTAAAACAAAAAGTATTACTATATCCAAACAACCTTCAAGGTGTAAGCTAGTAACTATTGATGGAACAAGTAATGAGTTTCAAAAATTTAGGAGTAGAGATTTGCAGCCATAACGACCTATACACTGAAGTCCGCGAACAAGTCAATAAAGTGCGTTTTTGTGTGTTTACGTGTCTTTTTTGTGTGTTCATTTAGTCATCCGATGTTGATTTGTTTATTTTTATTGTTTGTTTTTATTTTCGTTTGTACTAGATGTAAGAAATTGTATTTTTTTTTACATCTAAATAAAATATATACAATACAATACAATAAAGCATCTGCCGTATCTGGATGTTTAAAAAAATATATCTGGAAAAATAAACACATGCGTATTGACAGCAAGGACAGAATATATAAAACAAGCGTGCGAAAGATCATGACGTATGCTGTGGAAACGCGAGCAGACACTGTACGAACCATGAGGCTCCTAATAACAACGGAAATGAAGGTCAGTCAATGGAAAAACTCTCCGAGATCGTGTTCTCAATGTTCAAACAAGAAAAATATGTGGAATAGAGGTCATCGTTCGGTGGAGTATAAGATCCAGAAGAAGACATTGGAGGGACCACGTAGCCAGAATGAACAGTGATAGACTTGCGTATATAGCAGAAAATGAAATCTCTTCAGGTCGCCGTCTACCCGGAAGATAAAGGATAGTTGGACTTTGTCATCTCAGGAGGCATAGTTTTTTGAATAAAAGACTGATAGGTCTACTAAACGAAGAAGAAGAAGATATATTTTATATAATGTTAAGGCATCAATTATTTTCCTTCTGTTGGCGAGACTAATCATATTATACACTTTTAAGTAATTCGGTATATTGGATCTGACGTTCACTATTTCTGTACTGCATACACCTGAGAACTTTTTTTGTATCTTTTCAATATTATAGGAATATTTCGCATAATGATGATTCCAAATTACACTTGTATATAAGTGAATAATATAAGTTGGGATTTTTTATTTTTCAACTTAAAGATAAGATGTAAGTTATTGATATCTATAAAGCTTTATATTACCTGAATTGGAATAAGTGTCTTCAATTTGATCTCCCAGTGAAGATTCTTCTGGCAGTACCGGAGGTCGTAGTTGGGTGCTGGTTCTACGTCCTGGTGAAGAGGACCCCTTGAATACCTTTGGAGATAACCTAAAACAACAATAATTAAAATTATTTATATTGACTTAACAATAAGACACTATAGTTTTACTTCCACTCAATAAATTAACTTTTATAAATTAATTATTGTAACGTTTTCGGACTTTCGTCCATCATCAGCAACGTCGTTACTTAAACAATAATTAAGTTGGATACATGTCAGACACTTCATTGGATACAGTTGGAAGTCGGATTGGATATGCGAGTACGGTGTAGACTCCTCGTTATCTTCTTTATATACATATATATATAATTATTCTGTACGTGTGTGTGTCAGTCAACTCCTCCTAAACGGATGAACCGATTTTGATGAAGTTTTTTGTGTGTATTTGAGGAGTCCCTGAAGATTTGTAAAGATTTACAATTTTAATCGAAAATTCCAACAGTAGAAATAAAAAAAAAACATGTAAGTAAATGTACGCCTGGTATTATGCATCGTAATTTTGGAGATTAAAATAAAAAGCGAAACAGAAGAGGTTTCATTAATATATTATTAATAACAGCCTTAATTTGAAACTCCGTCAGAGTATGATAAAGTGCTATGTTTGGTCCGTCCTGTTGTATGGTTGCGAAACTTGGACTCTTAAAGTTAATACAATCTACCGGTTAGAAGCGTTTGAAATGTGGATTCATCGAAGAATGCTTCGAATACCGTGGACAGATTTAATATCCAACGAACAAGTTTTGCGTCGAGCACATACAAGCAGAGAACTCCTGACAAATTTAAAAATTCGTAAGGTATCATATTTGGGCCACATTCTGCGAGGAGAAAAGTATCAACTATTGCAGCTGATAATACAGTGCAAGATTGAGGGTCGTCGTGGAGTTTGGAGAAGGCAGATGTCTTGGCTGCGCAATATCCGACAGTGGACTGGAATAACACAGGTAGAAGAGCTGGTCCGAATGGCGCAGGACAGAGAAACATTCTCCAGAGTGATCGCCAACGTCGGGGGGACCTGATACGGCACAGAAAGAAGAAGAGGAATGTAATTCTTCTTTATGTGTGTATGTCACTGTACTCCTAAATGACTGGACCGATTTGTTGATTTTTTTTATTTGGTTTTGAAACATCCGCATTGACTAAGAGAATTATGGAAAAGCTAAGGGTGACACAAAGAACGATGGAAAGAAGAATGTTGAATATCTCGCTAAGGGACCACAAAACTAATGAATGGATTAGGAAGAACACAGGAGTAGCGGATGTGGCCAAAATAATAGCTGAGTTAAAGTAGAGTTGGGCGGGTCATATATCTCGGATGTCGGACGGACGATGGACAAAAGTTGCGATGGACTGGAGGCCAAGAACAGGAAGCAGTAGCGTGTGAAGGCCCCAGACCAGATGGTCCGATGACATCAAAAAAGTGGCAGGTCCTGAATGGCGAAGAATGGCACAAGATAGAGACCAGTGGAAGTCCAAGCGGGAGGCCTTTGTCCAATACTGGACTCAAGAGGAGACTGAGTAAGTAAGTATTATTATGTATTTCTTAGTTTGAAAATCAAAGTTAATGTGTTGTATATAATGTATTGCTTTACTGTCATTAATTTTAGTTTATTTAACATTACATACATACCATCACGCCATGTCCCTTACGGGGTAAGCAGAGAAAACCGAGCGCCATACTCCTCTATTTTTGCACACATTCCTAGCTTCCTATACATCCATGCATCGTCTCATACATGCTCGTCGATTAGTCAAACTTCTTATATTTCCTTCTTTCAAAATATCATTCACATGGTCATGCCATCCCTTTCTGGGGCGGCCCCTGCTATTCACTCCATCTCTTACACCCATGTATATTTTTTTGGTCAGTCGTTCATCATTCATTCTTTCAATATGTCCAAACCACCTCAAAGAATTCTCTTTCATTTTATTTATAATACTCTTCTTCATCTTGCATTCCCTCCTTATGTCCTCATTTTTTATTCTATCATATATCGTTCTATTACATACTCTTCTTAGTGATCTCATTTCCACAGCATTCATTCTACTTTCATGCGTCTTCTGCCACGTCCATGTTTCACTGGCAAACATCAAAGTGGGCACTACAATTGCATTATGTACGGCAATTTTGGCATCCTTTGAGATGCTTGGATCGGACATTACTGGTCTAAGAGATCCGTTTATTCTGTTTCCTGCCATAACTCTTCTTTCAATGTCTTTATCAGGTCTTCCATTCCGTTCAAACATACTCCCCAAGTATAAATATTCCTCTACTTGTTCTAGCCATTCGTTATCTACTTTTATTCTACACGGAGTTTAACATTACCTAAGTTTATTCTTGTATATCTTTTGCATTTTAAAATTGTTTCCATTCCCATATTTTGAATAATCTGTAATTTTCTATATTTTTTTCATTATAGGTATTTATTTTGCTAGAACAATGGTAGTTCCATAACTAACCTCATCAGTTTCGATTCTCTGGATGGGAATAGCGAGGAAGCTGTCAAAAGGTCTGGACCACCACTCCCTTGCACCACGCGGATCCCCATCTTCACTGCGGTCTTTTTGTCTACCTTCGAGTCTGTACCGTCCGCTGGAAAAGAACAGAAATAATAACCATCAATCTATCATTTTCAATTTGATTTTTTAAATTGTGTCTCCACCGGGAAATGACCTCAGGAGTCAACAAAAAATGTTATTGTTTTTTTTTTAATATGTCTACGTAGGGGACACCAGCTATTAGGATTTGGGTCCATTTTACTCTTCCGAAGAAGCGCACTACGTAGCGTTGGGAGGGGTTTGCAATCTAGAAAAGAGTTTATTAATTCGGATTTTAAAAAGACGGCCGGGTTGTACGAAGATGGAAACACAGAATTCGGAAGATCGTTCCACAGTCGGGCTGCTGTATTAATAAAGGAGTTCGAGAAGCGACTTGTTCGTATATGTTGAAGGTCCACTGTGAATGGGTGCTGCGATTGAGTGAAGCGAGTGACTCTGTTGCGAGTGGGTGGAGGAGGGACCAAAGATGCAAGTTCTTCTGAGCAATTCCCGTGGTAGTATCTATAGAATAAACTTAAAATACCGACTCTGCGTCTGTGTTCTAGTGATTGCAATCCATCAGTCAGTGATGGATCATCAATCAGACGTATAGCACGCCTTTGGACAGCGTCGAGGGTATTCAGTAGGTATTGGGGGGCGCCACTCCAGAGGTGACTGCTATTGTACCTACTGTAAATTTCATGAAAAAAAAAATATAAATACAGTAAGTAGCAGGGGCGTGCCTATAACCTTCGGACTAGGCAAACCCTAAAAGAAATTTGGAAATGTCGAAAATTTTATGTTTTTTTTAGCATTATTGTTTGTTTGAGTGCCCATGAAAATATTTTACATGCCAAAACAATGTTTACATTTGTGGCCTTGTCAAGCATCATATCTACCTATACGGTTCAATTTTCAATCGTGTAGTATGGTTTCAATATAACAGATAAAAAATATCAGGTCTTCATAACTTAGTATTCATAGGCAAGCCAAGATATTCGGCTTTTCAACAGCAATTTCGCAACTGGTAAGTAGTATGTATACAAATTTGAGAACGGCTGGAACGATTCAGCTATTTTTTTAAATGTTCGTGATATCCAAAAGAGATTTTTAGGGAAAGATACGTTAAGAAATAAACGAATAAATAAAAAACATAAACATTTTTTCAAAATATCGACAAATGTCATATTACCGAAGAGATATAAATGAATTGCGACGTCGTCGTCAGCTCAAACAGTAACAAAGCAATGTTATGAACAGTTAAGAATATAAGAGCTTATACTGTGTTTTACATAGTTATGTAGCTATATAATATTATTACAACAATATAAAATTTTATCTGTTGATGAATAGGTACCACAGCAGGTATCAACGAATAAATACTATGAACCCTGGGTAGTAGTGGTTTTCGGAAATCAAAGCCTCGAAGCCGGAGGCCTTCAAAGTGTAGAAAATTGTTATTTCAACACTCAGTTAAAGTCATATCGTCCTAATACCTGCCACAGTACCTAAAATGCAAATTCACTTATTTATCCAATCATGGACTTCCACTCCGATCTGCTGAACGTACAACACTATCCATACCTATCCATAATACAGAATTTCTCAGCTCTTCGTTCGAAGTACAATCAGCAAGATTATGGAATAGCCTTAGTCCGGATATTGCGTCGTCTAACTCACTTAGTATTTTCAAGAAAAAACTAAAGAAGGAATATTTATCCTTGAACACCTGATCCCGATTTCCTCTCCTGTCTCCTGTCCTTACCATATCCTTTTTATTGCTATGAATTATAATTTATTTTTTTTGTTTAATAGTATTTAAGTGTTATACGTATTTTATTTGATTTCTTTTACTCTTTTTTATTTTGTTTAATAGTATTTAAATTTTATTTGCTTTCAAAAACAGTGTATAATCAATATTCTGCAGCAATTATTCGACTTCCATAAAAACATAGTGTATAATCGATATTCTGCAGCAATTATTCGACTTCCATAAAAACATAGTGTATAATCGATATTCTGCAGCAACTATTCGACTTCCATAAAAACATAGTGTATAATCGATATTCTGCAGCAATTATTCGACTTCCATAAAAACATAGTGTATAATCGATATTCTGCAGCAACTATTCGACTTCCATAAAAACATAATGTATAATCGATATTCTGCAGCAATTATTCGACTTCCATAAAAACATAATGTATAATCGATATTCTGCAGCAATTATTCGACTTCCATAAAAACATAGTGTATAATCGATATTCTGCAGCAACTATTCGACTTCCATAAAAACATAGTGTATAATCGATATTCTGCAGCAATTATTCGACTTCCATAAAAACATAGTGTATAATCGATATTCTGCAGCAACTATTCGACTTCCATAAAAACATAATGTATAATCGATATTCTGCAGCAATTATTCGACTTCCATAAAAACATAATGTATAATCGATATTCTGCAGCAATTATTCGACTTCCATAAAAACATAATGTATAATCGATATTCTGCAGCAATTATTCGACTTCCATAAAAACATAATGTATAATCGATATTCTGCAGCAATTATTCGACTTCCATAAAAACATAATGTATAATTGATATTCTGCAGCAATTATTCGACTTCCATAAAAACATAATGTATAATCGATATTCTGCAGCAATTATTCGACTTCCATAAAAACATAATGTATAATCGATATTCTGCAGCAATTATTCGACTTCCATAAAAACATAATGTATAATCGATATTCTGCAGCAATTATTCGACTTCCATAAAAACATAATGTATAATCGATATTCTGCAGCAATTATTCGACTTCCATAAAAAAACAAATACGAAATAAAAAAACAAATTAAAGTTTTATTTAAATCTCAGAAAGAATTTTCCTTTGAAATGTACCTACAAAAATCTAAATGAAGATATTTTAATGACCTAGTTTTATACTCGACTGCTATGTAACAGTAATTGAGAGTTGGGACTGTGGCAGCCCATCTCTATGACCACAAAATGCCTCGATTCGTATTGGCGCCGAGCCCGCTCTCCCACTTCCATTCAGACTTTAGCAGCCCAGCTCGCAGGATGTTTGCCGTGAACGCTTCCTCAACATCAATCCGCGATTATTAAATATTTAAATAATCTTTAAAAGAATGTACAAAAATTAGTCACAATAAATTATATGTATATTCCGTAAGTGATCTTTCATTATAAATAATCAGTTGCTACCCAAGTATATCTATTGGTAAGGAAGTATTTTATATTATCTTTTATTTAACTGAACACGCTAATATATCCTTCTGATATATTCTAATATAACCAATTAATATATATAATCCCAACCTTAATACTTCCTACCAAAGGACGTTTCATTTTTTTAGATTTCCTCTTTTACATGAACCAAAAAAGACTTGAACTTTGTTCTGAGACAGTAAATGCACTCATTAAGAGATACTGTCACATATCCTCGTACATTTTCTCTTACACATATCTACATACACATCGCTCTCTAACACACCCTCACCATCAAATATCATCACATCGAATCTTATTACTGTGTTTACTTTGTTATTTTGAGTTGAATCTTATTACTGTTTACTACTGTTACTTTGTTATTTTGAGTTGAATCTTATTACTGTATTACTGTTTACTACTGTTCCTTTGTTATTTTGAGTTAATTACTGTTGTACTGTTGATTACTGTGTTACTGTTTACTACTGTTACTTTGTTATTTTGAGCTAATTACTGTGTTACTTTGAGCTAATTACTGTGTTACTTTTGATTAAAGTATTTTAAATACTAGAATATTCGTGGCATCTCTACTATAATCGATTTTTTGATTAAAAAAATATTTGTTTACAATATGTTACGTTCGAACAAATTTCCTATTATTTAATTATTTGAAGTGTTGCCTCAGTTTTTGGTTTTCGCCTAGTTCTTCTTTTTCTTCGTTTAGTAGACTCGTTGGTCTGTTATTCAAAAACTATGCTTCCTGATATGACGAAGTCCAACTATCGACTAGTGCAGGGGTCGGCAACCTTTTGAGTCGGAAGAGTCAAAAATTGCGATTTACAAAAATTCAAAGTTTTAAAGAGCCACAATATTTTTTTGTCAAAAATAAATAGCACTCACATAAACAAAGTATTTTGATAAAAAAACTAATCTTTTTATTCATAAGAAAATATCTATTTATAGGTATATAAAAAAAATCTTAAAAAAATTAGCAAGCCTCAATTTTCCACTAACTTTTCAAGGCTTTCATTCACAATGGTGTTCTAAAGCGTCCATCTTTACGCTTTAGAACACCATTGTAAATGAATTTACATTGATTAAATAAATATATCTTCCAAATTAACAGCTCTCACAACGAAAAACTCACTACAAAAAGACATTATATATTGGCGAATGTTGCAATAGCATAAAGTGCTTACTTAAGCCAGCTGATGACGAAAAACATTGCTTTTCTAGAAAAATAACACCCATTTTCCTAAAGAATAACTCGAATAATAACACTGCTTTTCTACAAAAATTATACCCCATTTCCAAAAAAACCGCGAATAATAACACCACTTTTCGGCAAAAATAGCACACATTTTCCTAAAAATTAACGCGATTAATAATACAGTTGTTCTACAAAAATAATACCCCTTTTTCAAAAAATTACGCGAATATTAACACCCCTTTTTTACAAAAATAGAAACCCTCTTCTAAAAAATAACGCGAATAATAACACCCCTTTTCGAAAAAATAACGTGAATAATAACACCACTTTCTACAAAAATAATACCCCATTTCCAAAAAAATCACGAATAATAACACCTCTTTTCTAGAAGAATAATACCCCGTTTGCTTAAAAAATAACGCGAATATAACATTGCTTTTCCACAAAAATAATACCCCTTTTCCAAAGAATAACGTGAATAATAACACCGTTTTACTACAAAAATTAAACTCCTTTTCCAAAACAATAACGCTAATAATAACATGGCTTTTCTACAAAAATAACACCCCTTTTCCAATAAATAACGCGAATAATAACACCCCTTCTCCAAAAAATAACGCAAATAATAACACGGCTTTTCTACAAAAAATGCACTCTGTTTCTAAAAAAAATATAGCGAATAATAACATAGCTTTTCTAGAAAAATAAAAATCCTCCTCTAAAAAATAACGCGAATAATTACACTACTCTTCTACAAAAATAATACCCCATTTCCAAAAAAAACCGTGAATAATAACACCACTTTTCGACAAAAATAACATCCATTTTCCTAAAAATTAACGCGAATAATAGCACAGTTTTTCTACAAAAATAATACCCCTTTTTCAAAAAATTACGCGAATATTAACACCACTTTTTTACAAAAATAGAAACCCTCTTCGAAAAAATAGCGTGAATATTAACTCCACTTTTCTACAAGAATAATACCACATTTCCAAAAAAATCACCTCTTTTCTAGAAGAATAATACCCTTTTTGCTTAAAAAATAACGCGAATATAACATTGCTTTTCCACAAAAATAATACCCCTTTTCCAAAGAATAACGTGAATAATAACACAGTTTTACTACAAAAATTAAACTCCTTTTCCAAAACAATAACGCTAATAATAACATCGCTTTTCTACAAAAATAACACCCCTTTTTCACAAAATAACGCGAATAATAACACCACTTTACTCTTCACTATTCTTCTTATAAATATCGTCACTTTTCTTCAAAATATTTTTCCTTTTCCAATAAATAACGCGAATAATAACACCACTTTTCTACAAAAATGCACTTCTTCTTCTTCTTCAATGGCGCTACAGCCCATATCGAGCCTTGGCCTCCGTCAGTCTTCGCCTCCAGCTTCTCCTATCTTCCGCAGCAACTTTCCAACTGCCCGGCACTTGCAGTAGTTGGGAAGCATCCCTTCCAACTTCGTCCTCCCATCGCAGCCGCGGTCTTCCAACCTTTCGTCTTCCACCTGGATGTCCACACAGAACTTTCTTTGGTATTCGCTGTGGTGGCATTCTCTGTACATGTCCGGCCCATCTCAATCTGCTCAATCTGACATGCACAGAGAGCCTGGAAGTTTTGTAGATAGCATACAGCTCATTATTGTATCTAATCCTCCAGGCGTCACCATCAGGCACAGGTCCTAGGATTCTTCGAAGCACTCGTCTCTCAAACGTGTCCAGTATTTCAGCAGATTTGGCTGTAAGTGTCCATGCTTCACATCCATATGTTACAACTGTTCTAATAATGGTTTTATACAGCGTGATTTTCGTTTTTCTATGGACACTTCTTGATTTGAACACCGGTAGAAGAGAGAAGAATGCTCCGTTACCTGTTGTTATTCTGTTTTTTATTTCTGTTCTGTCCTCATTATCTTTGTTGATTGTGGAACCCAGGTATTTGAAGTCTTCAACAGTTTCAAAGTCATAATTGTCTTTCAAATGTATTGTGTTTCCTTGCCAACGGTTTGCGCTTCTGGTCTGTTTCATTACTTTTGTTTTATTTTTATTGATCTGCAGACCTACTTCTGCTGCTGCCGTTTCAAGTGGCTCAAAGACTTCTCGAATAGCTGCGAGGGATCTGCCCATAATATTAAGGTCATCCACATAACCCACTATTTGGCTACTCTTATAGTGTATAGTGGAGCTTGTGTCTACGGATGTTTTCCTAATGACATACTCTAGGGCTAGATTGAAGAGTGTGGGTGCCAAGCCATCGCCCTGCTTAAGACCTTGAGATACTAAGAACCCCTCAGTCATCTCACCCTCTATCTTGACTTTGCATTTCGTACTACTCATTGTTGTTTTCACTAATCTTACAAGCTTCGTTGGAATTTTAAAAGCAAGTAATATTTCGTAGAGCTTTTCCCGACTTATACTGTCATACGCTTGTTTAAAGTCTATAAATAGCTGGTATACGTCAACGTCGAACTCCCAGCATTTTGACAGTATCTGTCTCACTGTGAACAGTTGATCAGTAGTTGCTCTGTTTCTTCTGAACCCAGCTTGGTATTCCCCTATGATAGTTTCTGAATAGTGTTCTATCTTTTCTTTTAATATGATTGTTAGTACTTTATATGCAGTGCTTAATAGTGAGATGCCTCTATAATTTTCACATTTGAGTTTGTCTCCTTTTTTGTGTATTGGACATATGATGCTCAGCTGCCACTCTTCAGGGATTTCTTCTATACGCCAAATTTTAGTTATTAGCTGATGAAGTAACCTATGTAGGTGTTCACTGCCATACTTTATCAGTTCAGAACAAAAAAAAAAAAAAATGCACATTGTTTCTAAAAAAAAACGTGAATAATAACATCGTTGTTCTACAAAAATAACACCCATTTTTCTAAAAAAAAATGTTAATAAGTAAACAGTTTTTCAACATAAAAAATACCCCATTTTCAAAAAAATTACGCGACCACTTTTTTACAAAAATAAAAACCATCTTCTAAAAAATAACGCGAAAAATAATGCGAATAAAAACATCGCGTTTCTACAAAAAAAACACCCCTTTGCCACAAAATAACGCGAAAAATAACACCACTTTTCTACAAAAATGGAAATCCTCTTCTTAAAAAATACACGAATAGTAACACCCCTTTCCAAAAAGTAACGCGAATAACACCACTTTTCTCGTCTCTATTCTTCTTACAAATAACACCACTTTTCTCGTCTCTATTCTTCTTACAAATAACACCACTTTTCTCGTCTCTATTCTTCTTACAAATATCGCCACTTTTCTTCAAAATATTTTTCGTTTTCCAATAAATAACGCAAATAATAACACCACTTTTTTTTTTTACAAAAATAATACTCTTTTTCCAAATTTAACGCGAATAAAAACATTGCTGTTCTACAAAATAATACCCCTTTTCCAAAAATTTACGCGAATAATCAGACCACTTTTCTACGAAAATAGAAACCCTCTTCAACGCGAATAATAACACCACTATTTCTACAAAAATAATACTCCTTTTCCAAAAAAACGCGAATAAAAACCTTGCTTTTCTACAAAAATAACACCCATTTTCTAAAAAAATAACGCAAATAATAACACCGTTTTCTACAAAAATAACAACCTTTTTCCAAAATATTACGCGAAAAATATAACCACTTTTCTACAAAAATAGAAACCCTCTTCTTAAAAATAACATGAATAATAACACCCCTTTCCAAAAAATAACGCTAATAATAACACCACTTTTCTACAAAAATAATACCCTTTTTCGAACAAATAACCCGAATAATAACACCACTTTTCTACAAAAATAATACCCCTTTTCCAACAAAATAATCTGAATAATAACATCGCTTTTCTACATAAATACCTTTTCCAAAAAATACCGCGAATAATAATACCATTTTTTTTACAAAAATAATACCTCTTTTCCAAAATTAACTCGAATTATTACACTGTTTTTCTACAAAAATAAACGTATAAATTCTAGTACAAGTGGCTGAGAGATAGACTCATTGCATTATCCTCGTTAATCGATTCAGAACGATTTGTAAATGTTTTTATTGATAAAATAAATAATATTTCCGTATGGAAATAACGAGCCGCAGCTTCTAGTACAAGTGGCTGAGAAATAGAATCATTGCATTATCCTCGTTAATCGATTCAGAACGATTTGTAAATGTTTTTATTGATAAAATAAATAATATTTGCGTATGGAAATAAAGAGCCGCAGCATCACATCCGCACGTGGCTCGCGAACCGTAGGTTGCTGACACCTGGCCTAGTGAGATAATAATGTTTATTGTACTCTTCTTAAGAAATTTTGTTTATGGAATAAAGTAAAAATGTCATCTGTCACAGGGCGTGAAGAACTGTTTGATAAACGTACACAGTTGAGAGTTAAGCGTTGGCCACGTCCCACTCGTTTCTCTTAGTGAAATAATAATTGTACCTAACGGTATGAACAGTAGTGACAACAGGTGCGGGGGTGGAAACAGGGAGTGGAGCGCCCCAAGAAAAATGTCGCTCAAGACAAATAGCGTTGGCTGTCCGGGGCCAAGCGACAGGGGTGGACTCCGGGAGGGGCGATAATTATCCTATTTTCGACACCTTATAATTATGACGATGTTCCAGAAACATCCTTTGATCTGAGAGACTTGTTTGTGAAGCGGACGAACCTGTCACCTGCAAATATTTTTAATGAGATAAATTAACTTTGGATTTTGAAGGTAAAAATATCTAAACTAGAGGTTGTCAAACTGGTGGCGAAGAATTAAAATTATATTGAGTATGTAGTAAAATATCTTTTAGAATAATATCAAAAATATCTTTCAGAATAAAATCAAAAATATCTTTCAGTTTAAAATCAAAAATATCTTTCAGAATCAAATCAAAAATATCTTTCTGAATAATATCAAAAAATATCTTTTAGAATAAAACCAAAAATATCTTTCAGAATGAAATTTAAAATATCTTTCAGAATAAATCAAAACTTCCTTTGAAAATATAATCAAAAATATCCAAAAATATCTTCATTCAGTAGATGCTCTTTGAGCGAAACGCGTCAGTGGTCAACACTTTAAATTAGTGGAATAAAGTTAAAAAAATTGTGTTTTTACTTAATTTTTTTTAAAATAATTTTATAATATTAATCAAAAATATCTTTAAACATAAAATCAAAAATATCTTTCAGAATAAAATCAAAAATATCTTTGAAAAATTAATTTAAAATATCTTTCAGAATAAAATCAAAAATATCTTTGAAAATAAAATCAAAAATATCTTTCAGCATAAAATCAAAATATGTTTCAGAATAAAATCAAAAATATCTTTCAGAATAATATCAAAAATATCTTTCAGAATTAAATCAAAAATATTTTGAGTGCCTCACAGCAAATATTTTTAAAACTGAATAATCAGCGGTCTGTGGGACTTTTGATCAAATAGTCCGTAGGGTCTTAAAGTTTGGCGACCGCTGATCTAAAAGTAATTTAGGTATCAAATAATAATTAAGTATCTACCTATACATATTTTTATAATATAATATTTCCTCTCACGAGTAATAAGTCTTCCCTATGTTTGTTTTTATAATATAATATTTCCTCTCACGAGTAATAAGTCTTCCCTATGTTTGTTTTATAATATAATATTTCCTCTCACGAGTAATAAGTCTTCCCTATGTTTGTTTTTATAATATAATATTTCCTCTCACGAGTAATAAGTCTTCCCTATGTTTGTTTTATAATATAATATTTCCTCTCACGAGTAATAAGTCTTCCCTATGTTTGTTTTATAATATAATATTTCCTCTCACGAGTAATAAGTCTTCCCTATGTTTGTTTTATAATATAATATTTCCTCTCACGAGTAATAAGTCTTCCCTATGTTTGTTTTATAATATAATATTTCCTCTCACGAGTAATAAGTCTTCCCTATGTTTGTTTTATAATATAATATTTCCTCTCACGAGTAATAAGTCTTCCCTATGTTTGTTTTATAATATAATATTTCCTCTCACGAGTAATAAGTCTTCCCTATGTTTGTTTTATAATATAATATTTCCTCTCACGAGTAATAAGTCTTCCCTATGTTTGTTTTATAATATAATATTTCCTCTCACGAGTAATAAGTCTTCCCTATGTTTGTTTTATAATATAATATTTCCTCTCACGAGTAATAAGTCTTCCCTATGTTTGTTTTATAATATAATATTTCCTCTCACGAGTAATAAGTCTTCCCTATGTTTGTTTTATAATATAATATTTCCTCTCACGAGTAATAAGTCTTCCCTATGTTTGTTTTATAATATAATATTTCCTCTCACGAGTAATAAGTCTTCCCTATGTTTGTTTTATAATATAATATTTCCTCTCACGAGTAATAAGTCTTCCCTATGTTTGTTTTATAATATAATATTTCCTCTCACGAGTAATAAGTCTTCCCTATGTTTGTTTTATAATATAATATTTCCTCTCACGAGTAATAAGTCTTCCCTATGTTTGTTTTATAATATAATATTTCCTCTCACGAGTAATAAGTCTTCCCTATGTTTGTTTTATAATATAATATTTCCTCTCACGAGTAATAAGTCTTCCCTATGTTTGTTTTATAATATAATATTTCCTCTCACGAGTAATAAGTCTTCCCTATGTTTGTTTTATAATATAATATTTCCTCTCACGAGTAATAAGTCTTCCCTATGTTTGTTTTATAATATAATATTTCCTCTCACGAGTAATAAGTCTTCCCTATGTTTGTTTTATAATATAATATTTCCTCTCACGAGTAATAAGTCTTCCCTATGTTTGTTTTATAATATAATATTTCCTCTCACGAGTAATAAGTCTTCCCTATGTTTGTTTTATAATATAATATTTCCTCTCACGAGTAATAAGTCTTCCCTATGTTTGTTTTATAATATAATATTTCCTCTCACGAGTAATAAGTCTTCCCTATGTTTGTTTTATAATATAATATTTCCTCTCACGAGTAATAAGTCTTCCCTATGTTTGTTTTATAATATAATATTTCCTCTCACGAGTAATAAGTCTTCCCTATGTTTGTTTTATAATATAATATTTCCTCTCACGAGTAATAAGTCTTCCCTATGTTTGTTTTATAATATAATATTTCCTCTCACGAGTAATAAGTCTTCCCTATGTTTGTTTTATAATATAATATTTCCTCTCACGAGTAATAAGTCTTCCCTATGTTTGTTTTATAATATAATATTTCCTCTCACGAGTAATAAGTCTTCCCTATGTTTGTTTTATAATATAATATTTCCTCTCACGAGTAATAAGTCTTCCCTATGTTTGTTTTATAATATAATATTTCCTCTCACGAGTAATAAGTCTTCCCTATGTTTGTTTTATAATATAATATTTCCTCTCACGAGTAATAAGTCTTCCCTATGTTTGTTTTATAATATAATATTTCCTCTCACGAGTAATAAGTCTTCCCTATGTTTGTTTTATAATATAATATTTCCTCTCACGAGTAATAAGTCTTCCCTATGTTTGTTTTATAATATAATATTTCCTCTCACGAGTAATAAGTCTTCCCTATGTTTGTTTTATAATATAATATTTCCCCTCACGAGTAATAAGTCTTCCCTATGTTTGTTTTATAATATAATATTTCCTCTCACGAGTAATAAGTCTTCCCTATGTTTGTTTTATAATATAATATTTCCTCTCACGAGTAATAAGTCTTCCCTATGTTTGTTTTATAATATAATATTTCCTCTCACGAGTAATAAGTCTTCCCTATGTTTGTTTTATAATATAATATTTCCTCTCACGAGTAATAAGTCTTCCCTATGTTTGTTTTATAATATAATATTTCCTCTCACGAGTAATAAGTCTTCCCTATGTTTGTTTTATAATATAATATTTCCTCTCACGAGTAATAAGTCTTCCCTATGTTTGTTTTATAATATAATATTTCCTCTCACGAGTAATAAGTCTTCCCTATGTTTGTTTTATAATATAATATTTCCTCTCACGAGTAATAAGTCTTCCCTATGTTTGTTTTATAATATAATATTTCCTCTCACGAGTAATAAGTCTTCCCTATGTTTGTTTTATAATATAATATTTCCTCTCACGAGTAATAAGTCTTCCCTATGTTTGTTTTATAATATAATATTTCCTCTCACGAGTAATAAGTCTTCCCTATGTTTGTTTTTGCCTCTTGTTTATGTTTCGCAGTTCAGTGAAAATTACTGTGAATTTCTTCTTAAATTACTCATTGTAAGATGAGGTTCACGATACGTTTTGAATATGGTGCCTTTGAGAGATACTGGAGTGTGATAATACACGCATGTGTCGTGCTTCTTTCACTAGCACAACCGCACACATGTCACAGATTTCTTTTAAACGAATGAATACGTCTTTGTAACAAGTACATGTACATATGTAAAATATGTTAATATATTAATTATATATAAAATTAAAACCAATGAAATGTATAGCAGTGACATCTGTGGAGGTTGGGTTGTGGCTTATAGCTAGGGTCAGAACCGTCCCACCACAGGTTCTTCTTTCTTAAAGTGTAAAAGCTTAGGAAGATGATATATAGATGTCAGTGGTTCATTACTGTTGCTATGATAATGATAATTAAATAGAATAATTATTATTTAGTGAAAGGTTTATTATTGTATTGAAAACTTGTTTATTGCATGGGAACAGTAAAAAGTTTAGGTAATGAATGAAAATTTAATATAGCATTCATTCTAGGAACATACCTCTGATAAACAATATCAAATCTGAGTCAACTTGTAGATTGTATATATTATATTTAATTCGTTGTAAATATATTGTAATTAGTAAAAATTACACAAGCAAGTCTTTGTTAAATTACAACTCCCAAATTTCCACGACAAGGAAAAAGAAGTCTCTCTTGAGATATATAGAGAGATTCCACAATATACGTACTCATACTTTCCTTAAATTAAGCATGAATGCTTGTGTTATAGGTGAATGAAATCGGTCCTAGCAGGATTCGATCTCGCGACCACAGGATTACTAACCCAGTGCGCTAACCGCTCTGCCACCACCCATCCATGTCCATGTTTCACTGACATATGTCAAAGTAGGCACTACAATTGCATTATGTACGGCAATTTTCGGCTTCCTTTGAGATGTTTGGATCGGACATTACTGAACATTCTCGAAATTAGGAAAAAAAGATATAATTTGAATTTTCTTCACAATAATAAAGCTGATTTTCTTCATTCTTTTATGAAATCACTTCTTAATCATTGTCAGTTTGAATAGGGACAAATGGTGATATAAATTTATTTATTTATTTTTATTGTATAAGTATCGAATCCTGCCTCGACCGATCTCGTTCACCTATAGGACAAGCATTTATGCTTAGTTTAGGGAACGTAGGAAGATGTATATGTACTTGTTTAACAAGGACATATTCATTTTTTTTTTTTTTTTTTAAAAAAAGTACACTTTATGTGCGACCGACACCCGTTTCACTGGGACATATCCGTGTCGGAGCGAGTATCAAAATGACATTTGTTAATTAGATTGTCACATAACAATTGTACCTTAAAAATAACTGATAATAAAATTCAAAATAAAATTCAAGTTGCAGGATATCATCAGCAATAATACAAAAACACAACAATTGTCACTATGTCACTGGCATGTCCATAGATAAAGGCGAAGAGTGACGGGAACATGAAAAAATAAGTAAAGGTACAGGTTGGCATCAATTATTATAGGGTAACAGGAAACAGTATTAAAGGAAAGCCTTTTTTAAAATTAAACACATTAACGGTCGTACTAATTATACGTGTTGTAAAATTTTCACGACCGTTTAACACCCGTGTATGCAAAATCGTTACCAATAAACGCTGTGTAGCAGATCAGTTGGTAACGACTGTGTATTTCTCATACAAATTTTACACAGCGCTTGCCCGCCTGTTCTAGGTAGTTTAGCGGTGTTTTAAGATAAATTTCATCTATCAAAAATCGAATTTGATTTTGATACGCGTATTTATATTGTTATATCTTGGAATAATATGACGAAAACTCTGTATAAATAATTAATATTCTCGATAATTGTGCATTTTAGGAGCGAAAAGTTGTCAAAAATCAGCTCTTTTATAATATCTACAATGGTGCTTGCTTTGGTATTCGTATGATGAAATTATTCGTTATATTTTACATATTCCTATTTTGAAATATGAAAAAACATATGAAAATATCGACTACGACAAACGTCAAAATTATAATGGCAGATGGCGGCTCTGCGCATGCGCAAGTGCGAAATTACAACGTTGTCAGATTATTTTTTGTTGTACGCTTATTGTAACAACACACTCGTTATACATCGTTTATTAGTAAGCTTTTCAAATAATCGCTGCACGGGCTTTACTCGGTGTGTAACTAAAGGTGGGTTCATATTATTGTGTTGTGTTGTGTTGGGGAGCTATCTGTCGTGTCGGGTGAATGTTTATATTATTGTGTTGTGTCGTGTTGCAATGTGTCGCATTTTCAGATCATTGTGAGTTGAGCCGTGGTTAAATGCAATGTTTTTCTAGGATACAGAAGAGTCTTCTTAAAAAGGAAAAAAAGATATTGGGTCAGGGGCGCATTTCTCTGTCTCGTTTAGGAATTAGAAAGGGATGAAAAAAGATTTCATAGATATTTTAGACTGACTATAATACAATTTGATCAAGTTCCAATTTAATTGAAATGGATATAAAAAAAAGGACCGGCAAGTTTCGCCAACCTATAGGAACAAAAAAAAATACCGATTTATTTAATGTCTTTGCTATTTCCTCTCAAACAGCATATTATCTTATAGCTTGGTCCTTATACTCCTTGGATTTCGTGTCATATAGAATTTTAAATTGTCTTACTCGATAAGTTCGTCGGAAATTTTTAAACAGAATGACACTATACAACCACATTCATTTTTTTTGTTTAAAAAATATTATATACTTTTTGTTTATATAAGATGTATTAATTTCTATATCTAAAAAAAATTTACTATTATTATTATTATTATCGAGTATAACGCGTTGACTGCTATATTCACATTAGTGTGGTGTGTTGTGTTGCGACAGATCCCCCACCACCTCTGTGGCGCGATCGGGTATCCATCGATTGCCGACACGACAGAAGCGCCACAACACAATGCAACACATTAATGTGAATCTAATTATACTAAATGAATGAAACTGATAACATTCTGTCTCGTCACGACACAACACGACACAGTAATGTGAACCTAGCTTTTAAACACTGGTCAACGGATGTGCAGTAGATTTTTATTAGTAAGACTGTAACAGTCTTGTAGGATTTCGTTAATAGCTTACTAAACGCGCAACTAGATAATCATAGTTAAGATCGGTATTAAAAAATCTTACTTATAAACGTATACTAAGATATGACTAACTAGTTTTCCGAATTATTTACGAACAACCTCATTTATTTTTTTTCATATGGCCGTATTGGCTTCACAGATGTCAAAAATAGATAAATGCATGTAATCTTTGAATAACTGACATCGAATATTGAAAATAAACACCGCTTTGAGTCAATTTAAACACGATTGCGATGAAGAATTGTCGGCCTTCGTGGCTCAGTTGGTTGGGTATCTGACTGCTGATCCAAGGGTCCCGGGTTCGATTCCCGGTGGTGACACAGTTTTTAATTGTGTTTTCAGTCTGGATCTGTGAGACGATTAATATCGTAAGTCTCCAGAATGTGGCAACTTGTTATTGGGTGCGTGTTAAATAATTATTTGACTTAGTACCTGTTAGTTGCCTGAGAAGCTACATAAAAAAATAAAAAATAATAACAAGGAAAAACGTTATTTGGATTTAAAAAAAATGGCAATCTCAAATATGCGTCGGATTATAATATATGTATGACGCGCTAATAAATTGTTAAAACACCTCTCGACCTGTCCTAACTTGACGTCTACTTAATAAATGTATAATGATGTATATGTACTTGTTATACAAGGACATATTCATTCTTTTTTTAAAAAAAAGGTGTAATAAAGACAGTCACGGTTTATAAGTAAACTTTTTCGTTAATCACGCTCTATTACCAGGTAGGTACTATAGATAGTTTACGTTTAAGGATAGGTTACGTAAGACGATAAGTATCGAATAAAAAAAATTTAAGTAAGAATAAAAAAAAATGGGAAAAACTAGAAAAACACATTTATTTATTGTTCAAATTCAGCTCTGGTGTCTTCCATGTGTATAAATATGTGAACGTGTCCTGAATAATATACCTGAGACAAGTGACATTAATTTATTTAACGAGTCCGTTCTTTGAATCATTTAATGGCGTATTTTAATAATAATCATTAATCTATACGGCAATAGGTGGAGTGGAGAGTCAGAAAAAGAGACGGAGAAAGATATGTGTAATCAGTCATGTCCTTTCGCTTCATCAGATAAAATTCTCGAATTCATGTTGGGTACTATGCAGAAAAAACATGTTAATGGTATCCTAATTTCACGTTAAAAATAAACCAAATGATTTTTATTTTTATTTTATATATTTGGGTAAACATACAGCTATATAGAACAAAAATCTTATACCTACACATATAACCAAAAAATTAGCCAACAAAGTTTACGTAATATTACTAATAGCTCATGTACCTACAAAAAAAGATAAATCATAAGAACTGAAACTAAAATTAATTGTAGTAACTACTAATCATTTGGATACTAAATTAACTAAATTTTAAATTTTGTATATTTATAAAAACAAAATTCATCGAGTTCATCGGCCAGGGGGGCAAGTCTTGTCCAACCGGCGAAATCAAAACCCTCACGATTACCCATATCATGGATATATGTAATAAATTGTCATATGGAGTTCTATGACATCTAAATAATATATATTATAGAACTCCATATAATAATTATATCCATGATATGGGTAATCGGGAGGGTTTTGATTTCGCCGATTGGACAAGACTTGCCTCCCTGATCGGAAAAAGAAAAATCTTCAAAGCTGAGACAAATAATGGTCAAGTGTTATGTGTGGTCAGTTCTGCTTTATGGTGTAGAGGCGTGGACTCTCAAAACCGTCTTGAAGCATTTGAAATGTGGATCCACCGCAGAATGCTGAGAATATCGTGGACTGACATGGTCAGTAACACTCAAGTACTACATAGAGCCAACACCAACAGAGAATTATTCACCAATGTTAAGCTCCGTAAAGTGTTGTACTTCAGCTTGTCACCAAGGGGAAGATTGAGGGTCGTAGGGGGGTCAGAATAGGGCAGTTTTTCTGGCTGCGAAACATCCGGAAATGGACCGGAATAAGAACTGTGACGTAACTGTTTTGCATTGCCCAGGACAGGGAGGCTTTCTTTATGGTGGTCGTCAACGTTCATCAACACGATTGCGATGAAGAATAACAAGGAAAACATTATATAAGGATTCAATTTTTCTGTCAATCTCAAATATTCGTCGGATCATACGTGAAAGATCTGCCGTTTTGAAATATTTGGTATGACGTGTTAGTCGAGCGTTAAACAACCTCTCGACCTGTCCTAACTTGACGTCTATGAAATAAAGGTGTAATAAAGATAGTCACGGTTTATAAGTAAACTTTTTCGTTAATCATGCTCTATTACCGTGTATCGAACCATTCGGAAAATACTGAAATACCTACGTTAAATTGATTGGTACCAAATTTTGGTTATTGGTATGTGTTAATAACATTTTTTTAAAAATTACATTTCTTCCAAGTGTCCTCATTTTTCACCCTGTCATACATTCTCTTATTTTACAAAGATCAACAGTAAACAAAGCAAAATTCTCCGTAAAACTTAAGATATAATAATTTTGTACGACGCTATTTCAGGGGAATTGTGAGCCGCCATCTTGGGAAATCACTTTTTCACACAACGGCAACACAACTTGTTACTTCGCAAATTACTTACAACATTATACTCCACAAGATGGAGAGAGCAAGATATACTGGAAAACGAGATTACATCTTTTATTGCATCTATTTATATAATGAAAATACGGAATTTTCAGAGAAATCATACATACTTCTAAGAAAGATTTAAGAAAGCTATGACGCAGGGCCGGATCTATTTCAATTTATCTCATTTAAAAGACCTCCGCCTGGTCATCGATGTAATATTATGTATTTAATATTCTTTTTTTTTACAAATACATTCCAAAAATTACATTATTTTAACCAAGCAATATAATTTTTTCAATGTTCGAAACTATCACTTCATGATATAACTCAATCAATTAGTTTTTAAATTTGTAAAAAAATATTTTTTCCTTAAAATGACGCTTTTTCTAGCCAGTGATTATATATTTTACTAGTGGACCCGACAGACGTTGTCCTGCACGAACGTTGACTTGCCTGTTACTAGCTGGTTTACGGCCCCCATTCACGATCGTGCCATCCTTCCAAATGGCTTGCTATCACTCCAAAATGCGCTCGTGAATGTCGAAACCCGCGCAGTCCAATTGGCCTGACACACAAAAATGAAATTCCAAACGATAGAAAATCCATAGTGCCGCGACAAACGGCGCGGCGCATCCTGTCGGTACGGCATGCTCGTGAGTGTGAAAACCAGCGGTACATTGTGCCGAACTGTGAATGTGAAAATACATTTTCTCTTTGTTTTTTTCTTTTTATATACTAGTTGCATGTAACACATGAGATCCAACTGTCGATAGCGATAGTATGTGTAGTTGAAGAATAAGAATCAAACTATAAACCCATAATTCCAAAATATTGAAAATTTTATCACATGTTGGTATGTATTCAAGATAGGACAGTATGGAGGTCAGTCCTCTTTTCCTACCCGGAATGCATGATGGTTCTGTGTGTATTTTTGGATATTATGTACCTTTCAAACTATTAAGTCTTCTTACATATTATGTATAAGCGACTGCCATACAAATTGTATGAAGCAATGTCGTCACTAAATTCAATTTTTATAAAAATTGTTAAAAAAAAATTGAGATGTACTACTATTAATATAGGCAGTTAAACACAGAAATTTATCATAAAAAAAAATATTTTTCTTAATAAAAATGTTTGAGAAACCCTGGATTTTTTTGAGTAAATTAATTTGAGATTTTGTATTTGTCTATGTCTAAACCAATTTTCAGCGTTCTAGCTTTTATGGTTTCTGAGATATATGGAAAAATATACCAAAATTTCAAAGGTTGATAACCCCTGACTGAAACAAAAATTCAAAATTCTGAGTATAAAAGTTTTGTAGGCCTATAACTGTTTATATATTCTGAAATTTTGGGCTCTGTAAATTGAGCGGATCAAAAGTTATAAGGGACACACACACAAACACACACACAGACATACACACAGACACACACACAGACACACACACACACACAGACACACACACAGACACGAAATGTTCTACTCCGAATTCTGAGTAAATCCGTGCATGGAACATATATGCTGCGAAGCCTCTAAGTTGGTGTTTTTTGACTTCAATGTTGGAAAAGCCGTGAAAAAGGTAGACCTCTGCATACATTTCTCGCGTATCCTGGCTTGAAACGTTGTCGATATGTTAAGAGAACAAAGTTCTCCTGAACAAATCGACAGTTGGATAAACAAACCGCTATAGCAGTTGTATAAAACTCATCATCAGAATTATAACTCATTTTTACTTGAAAATTAAAAAAAAAAGTTATTAATGCGAAAGCGCCGACAGCTTGTCTATACTAATTTTGATGGCTCGATGGCGCGCCCGTGAGTGTAATGATAATTTTACAATGCTCCAAATGGATACGGTCCATATGAAGCGACGCCGAATGACACAATCGTGAATGGGCCGCTTTAAACAACATAAAAATACCACACGCTATCACGGCATATCCCACAGCGACTGGTGTGCGGTTGTGGATTACCTTATAAAAGGAAGCACGATACATGCGTGTATACTCACATATCAGTCTTGCCTCACCTAACAAAGGCAACATTTAGAATGGGAAATGAACTATATATGTAAGATGTATTTTATGCCTATTATAGTTTCGATTGAAAAAATCAGACCCTGCGCAGCAGTTTAGCTACTCCCTTTCGCATTACATTTCATTTATAATATATGTCTTGGTACACACTAAGTAATATTCTCTTTCTCTCTCTCTTCTTGAGATAAACATCAAGTTTTAATGGCATAACCAAAATTGTATAATATTGTGACATATCGAAAGCAATGTTGCCAGTATTCAAAATGCATATTCCAAAAATATTTATAACGATTGATATTTTTATTATTGTTTTATTATATATAGAATTCAAACCATTCAGGTAATCACAAATCGGTTCAGCCGTTTAGGAGGAGTTCACTAACATACACACGTACAGAAGAATTATGTATATATGTATTTCTATACGTGTTATATTTTTATGCAAGCCAAGGTTTTCGGTTTCTATAAGATATTCCGTATGAAATATATTATGCTTGATAGTACATACGATCAGAGAGATGTGTGATATTCAGATGGAAGTGACAAAGAAGAAGACATTGGAGATATATAACGTGGAAAGTATGGACTCTAAGACTACCACACATTGATATACATGTTTTCAATGCTGCAGCCAGACTCATCACTGGAGCCTCCAAATTTTCTCACATCTCTCACCATCTTCGCAATCTACATTGGCTTAAAGTCCCCGAAAGAATTGAATATAAGCTCTGTCTCATAATCTTTAAAGCACTTGGTGGTATGGCTCCTACTTACCTCTCCGAACTGTGCATTCCGCTTTCAATAAATGACAGACAATCATCACTTCGTTCTGCGCTGCCTCTTCATCCATGGTTGGGAAATTAGTTGAAATAAACAGGGTGCACACAACTAATTTCGGTGATCGTGCATTTGCTGTGCATGGCAGGACCAAATGCATGGAATAAGCTCCCACACACCCTCAGACAAATCTTCGTTCAGGAAAAAACTCAAAACGCACCTTTTTCGCAAATCTTACCAGAGCTAAAACGATACAACGTAATCAATTTTTCAGCGCCCTTGAGGTGAGATATTCACAAAAACGGCGCTATATAAATTATCCAAATTTATTATTATTTATTATTATGAAAAATCAGAGGGAACAAGCATGCATGCCTGGAAGATCCTCCAATATATGGAAACACAAATGTGAGGCAGCAAATGTCCATATTACAAGAGGCAGAACACTCTTCAAAAACAGGCCCTTTTTAATTTTTTCTTTCAGTTATTGTAAAATATCTCTCTATTCCAGAGAGTAAGTTTCTTGTATGGTGGGAGATTTGATTTTCTTGTTTTCTTGTTTTCAACAATATACTTTTATTACAATTTTAAAATAATACGAATTCAAGATTAAATAGTTCTATATACAAGTGAGAATCAAAGTTGTATAGTAAAGTTGTAGTTGTGTAGTAAAGTTGTAGTTGTGTAGTAAAGTTGTAGTTGTGTAGTGTGTTAGTGTATTGTTCCCTTAGTGGTCAGTTCATAAGCGTCAGTCAATATTAATCAGCCGATAATTTCAATTTCATTGTATTTTATTCATATTATATTGTTATAAAGAAAAGTTGGTTTTGTTAGTAAAATTGTGAAGTTCAGTAAGTAATCTCTTTCATTCAGTTGACCTAAAACATTTCTTTGCATTTGAGATGAATTAATATTTAGAGGGAGTTGTTTATTAAGATTCATAAATCAATTATTGAACACGCCTAGTAAAATCTTAAAATCATCAAGTAATATTTAAAAGCTAGTAATAAACAAACCTCTAAAGTTGTTTACTAAAGGAGGTCTATCTATAATAATAATAATCTATTGTTCTTTATGTCTTAATTACATCTTTTTATTGTTCTCCATTCAATATTATTTATATATTTAAATTATTCACCTTAGTATATAAATAATATATACCTAAATAATATTATATATTCCAGTTGGGCGACATCTGTCTAAATGTTCTTTTATTACTTTGATAACATGCTTCAATATAATCATTCAAATGGTTCTGAACCAAACTAAACAACTATCAATACATGACAGCCTCCACAGATGTCACTTTCATCTAGATAATTATAAATAAACAATATTTTACAGTTATCTGTCTCCTCAGTCATGAGGTCAGGAAGGAAATGACCCAAACTCTTGTAGTGGAGAGAACAACCTTGGCCACAGCACATTCATTAGAAAAATATATGAAACTGTAAAATATACAGTTTTCTCGCGATACGCTCCTGAGTTTTATGACGTAATTGTATCTTGTTTTTAAGGGATATTTTTTTCTGCTCGAGACATTATAAGTATAGGGAATTTTCTTCTTAAGAGATTATTTAATTTAAATCTGACAAAACATCAACATTATTGGAAACCTGGCGTGGGCTGAACATGAATATTAATATTGAAGAAGTAAGAAAAAAGACTATTTTTAATATGATGTTATACTGTATTGTAACTAGGTACATAATATATTAACAGATATTGTTTTGTATACTGTCAGATCAAATAATAACACGTGGTATAAATAAAGTAAAAAATATAGTTTTTTTTTTGTTAAAATGTACCGCAAAGATAAAAACGCGTTATTTGAAATTTTTTTTTTGTTGTAATGTGATTGTTTAATGACCATCATGTTTATCCCTTAAATAAATAAACAAATAATACATTAAAATATTTCGCTTGATAATAAGCTGAAACACCAACGCCATCTATGAAATGGGGAAGAAATTTTTTTGTTACGATATCTATTGAGAAATTGTTTTGTAAATTTTTGTGATTTTGTTATTGTTTGCATTGTGATAATGTATTTTGGTTGTTAATAAAAAACGAGTGGGTTGTGGCCAACGCTAAACTCTTCATTAACAAGTCACTCCATAAAGTATTCAAATTTTGTATGGATTATTTTCAGCATTTTCATGAGAAGAGTTTGTTAAATTATTTTTATTTTTAATATTTTATTATGAAAACCTGATAATTCTTCAATGCCATTTTATGAAAGTGATGTGCCTTTTTACCAATTCGAAAATAAAAATTTCATATTTTAAGTTTCCTGAGCTTGGGGTCATTTTAAAATATTTGACGTTTAAAAAAAATGAGAAGCACTATTCAGATATCCCTCCAAATCTAATGAGATCTAAACGAGTATAAGATATACACATTATTTGCAAAATTTAAAAAGTATCGAATGAGTACTTTAATCAGAGTACTAAATGATTAATTCAGGGGGGCAAGTCTGGTTCGATCGGCGAAATCAAAACCCCAGTGATTACCCATATCATGGATATAATTATCATATGGAGTTCTATGACATTAAAAGATTATATAGAACTCCATATAATAATTATATCCATGATATGGGTAATCACTGGGGTTTTGATTTCGCCGATCGAACCAGACTTGCCCCCCAGATGTGTCGATGGCAGAGCGATTAGCGCGCTGGGCTAGTAATCCAGTGGTCGCGAGTTCGAATACAACACCTATAGCACAAGCATTTATGATTTATTGAGGTAATGTAGGAAGATGTATGTATATGTACTTGTTTAACAAGGACATATTCATTTAAAAAAATGATAAAGTAAAATAAACACGCCGTACATAGCACACAGTATATAGCACACACACAGATACATTGTGATGAAACTTTCAGAATACAATCTCAACATGATACTTGTTGATAATTTGCAATAAAAAATAGCGAAATCATAACTCCCCACCATATCACCTTGGGTTAGTGAGGAGTAAAAATGTATAAAAAATCTTATTATACATATATTGGTTCTATGGCAACAAACACGCACCCAATAACAAGTTGCCGCATTCCGGAGATTCGTGATATTTATCGTCTCACAGATCCAGACTGAAAACATAATTTTTAAACTGTGACTCCACCGGGAATCGAAATCGGGACCATTAGCTCTGAAGCGGGATACCCAAACAACTGAGCCACGAAATACGACTGTTATTGTGATTCATTTATAACATCACAGTGAACGAAATTAAACGTTGCAGGTTCGTAATACGTGATAGTAAAGTTCATTTAAAAATCTGACGTACGACTGGCGAATGTTGGTTGGTTAATCAGCATCATCATTATTATTATTATTATTATTGTATACCTTCACCCCCCATTCCTCACTTTATTTCTATTTTATCGCCCATCCCGTTATTTCAACCCTTATTTACTGCCTCCGTATCAGGAGATCAGGAGGCAAAAAGGAGTATATATTATTATGTATATAGACAATTTTTCCTGATACTAGCCCGATTGAAGATAGAGGGGTCTGGAGAATTCGAATTAATGTTGGACAGGCTGAGCAGGTCGAATTAAATTAGTAGCTATGGCAGGACATACAAAACATATTTAGCAAATATCTATAACCTACAATTAAAACTTTTAAAAATCATAATAAATAATAAAATAAAAAGTTCGTATCAGAACAATGAAAAGGGTCTATTCAAACACTGTAATGTATTAGCTATATATCATAGAGTAGAAATTGCCATCTTAAAAGACCAACATGATAATATTACTCAATTAAAAGTAAACTGACCTAGAAAAAACCTTCGACAGTTAAACTACCTAATGAAATATATTTTACCTGTGTACAATAATGCAGCATATGGCATGAGAAGATGGGAATATCTCCTGCCAAAAATACTAATTGATATGAATGATGAGCTCTTGTATATATACACTACATGCCCAAAATATTTTACCCACTTGAAAAGGTACATGATGAGGTCCGATGACGACAGCTATGTGCTCTAAGAGCATGATCTTTGAGTTGCTAGGCTGACGTAGGTTGGAACCTGCATCGTATTAATACATATTATATTAAAACTAGTATAATATACTGAATTCGTCAACCTCATATAATTTCTGATGACTTTGCAAATTGAAGAGTTTGATATTTTTTCTCATGGGTTTCACCATCAGAACTCGATGAAATTCATATGTGTGATCATCTCCGAAGCACTCCCTTTTTATTAAAAAATAAATCAATAAGATCGGTCAATAACGTTATCGTCTGTATCGTCTGCAAATTTATACAGTCCACATTAGTTCCCGTGGTATATTAAACCTGAGTTCCCGTGGTATATTAGCAATGAGTTTAACCACCCATTCAGAATGTAGTGCCTCTTTGGATGAAACAACGCTGGTGTTTCGGGATGCAAGCATATGTTTTATAAGGATGCTTCAGCAAATGACACTGAAACCATATGTGAGCTCTTCGCTGGTTTTTTTGACTCTGCATTTCAAAGAGGTGGAGTTGTTGGAGGAGCACCGATGACTTGTTTGAGGGAACTTGATCTTGGCCATATCTATTTTAATAATGTAGAAGTGCTTACTGAATTAAGGGCTATTGATTTGAATAAAGGTCCAGGTCCCGATGGTATACCTCCACTGTTCATAGCAAAATGTTCGGAAGAGTTATCTGTTATCCTAACTCTATTGTATACGAAATCATATACCGAAAGCGTATTTCCCTCCGTTTGGAAGAGGTCTTACATTACACCCGTATACAAATCAGGTGACAAACACAACATTGAAAATTATAGACCTATTTCAAAGCTATGTTTGTTTGGGAAAATAATGGAAAAGATTATTGTGAAGCAGATCACACCAGCAGTCAAATCCTTTATTGTACCCAATCAGCACGGCTTTTTCCCAGGTAGGTCAGTCGAATCAAACTTGGTCGAGTTCACTGATTACATTTTGAGGACAATGGGGGAGGGTTCGAAGGTTGATGCTGTGTATACCGACTTCTCAAAGGCTTTTGACAAAATAAGTCATATAATATTAGTACGTAAACTTGGAGAATATGGTGTGCACGGCAATCTGCTTGGGTGGATAACTTCTTACATAGAGAAAAGGTCTCAAGCAGTTGCAATTAACAACTGTTCATCTAAATTTCGACATTGTTTCTCTGGTGTACCCCAGGGATCTCACCTCGGTCCAATACTGTTTATCCTCTATATCAATGACATTCAAAAGTGTTTCAAACACAGCAAATTCCTTGTTTATGCTGATGATATAAAAATTTTCAGTAAAATAATTAGCTTAAGAGATAGTGAAAATATGCAGGCAGATTTGAATCGTTTGCACATGTATTGCCAAAATAACCAACTTTATTTGAATATCTCCAAATGTGTCTGTATATCGTTCACGCGCTCTAATAATCTTATACCCTATAATTATATGATAAATAATGTTCCTTTGAAAAGAAGCGAGGTGGTGAGAGACCTGGGAATAACTCTTGATGCAAAAATGCTATTAAGAGCACATATTGATAACATTGCGGAAAAAGCATTCAGGCAACTAGGTTATATATTGAGAATATCGAAACCATTTGAGTCAACCGATACATTAAAATCATTGTATTTTACATATGTTCGTCCATATCTTGAATATGCCTCAATTGTCTGGAACCCCCAGTATATAACTTATGTAGAAAGATTGGAGAAAATACAAAATAAATTTTTGAAACACCTTGATTACAGATGTCGTTTAGCCTTTGATGATAAAGCTCTCTCAGCTCGTCATCATAAATTAACAACTTTAGAAAATAGACGCACAATTGCAGACATGATATATTTACATAAAATCATTGATGGTGCCGTTGACTCTGAGTCTCTAGTTGGGAGTCTCCCCTTTAATTGTCCCTCTCGTTATACCAGATCATCCGTAACTTTTAGACTTCCCCTTTGTAGGACCAATTATACCCAAAACTCCTTCTTTCAAAGAGCATGCAATATTTATAATAACTTTTTTAAGACAGTCGACATATTTAGACACTCTAAAACTAAATATAAAAGTGCCATATCAGACGCCCTTCTAGGCTCGCGATAACTGGTTTCTGCTTGGTTCAATTTGACTACGATTCCCACAGCTTCCCTTCCCCCTAATATTCTTAATTTATTATCCTTTTCTTCCTTTCCATAACTGTATAAATTTTCCATAGTAAATTTTCCATAAAACTTTCCATAATAAATGAGCATAAATTTGTTAACACTGCACTATGTAACTATCCGCAAACTGAAATGGTTTATAATGTGTAATTATTTTTTTAGTCTTTTTAATATATTCTGTAATGACTGTATGTTTGTTTGGTTAATAAATAAAATAAATAAAAAATATGTCATGCTTCTTTTTATAAGGCATTTCACACACCCACACCTGTCGCTGGATATTCCACCGTGATGGTCTGAAAGAATGAATGAATTGTTTGTTATATAATAGAGCAACACACGCTTCATACATGCCTACTCTAATTGAAGTGTTTAAAAAGCAATTTTCCACCCCTCAATAACTTGTAATCTGCTAAAGCCACCACTTCTTTGGGTTCATAGTAGTCTATCGTTGTTACATGGTGTGGTGAACGCGGAAAAAATCAGCTTTTATTTAATACTATGACGAAGAAAAACATACGAATCGTGTATACTGCCACAAGAAATATAGAAAAGCTCAAATGCAAACAGCGATCCATGGAAAGATCCATGCTTGGTACAAGCCTAAGAGATAGAATAAGAAATGAGGAAATTAGGAAGAGAACCAGAGTAGCGGAAGTCATGGATCGCGTAGCAAGATTGAAGTGGCAATGGGCGAGCCATATTGCGAGACAAGGCCCCACAAGATGGACTCAAGAAAACAAGAGAGGCGTCGGAAGACCTCAAAAAAGATGGTTCGACGACATAGCCGCTGTCATCATCATCATCATCAATCATCAGCCATTATTCGTCCAGTGTTGGACATAGGCATTTGCAAATCGTTTGTATCTGAGAATATACGACTGTTTACCGAATGCAGCCCATGCAAGGCCCCGCCTGCGTTCGATCTCTGCTTCCTGATTGTCTCCACCTAGCTTTACCCTATGTCCGAGGTAAATGTATGAATCTACTCTTTCAATATTCCTTCCCTCTATCATCACTGGTAGAGGTTGTTCTGCAGTGCACATAATTTTTGTTTTAGAGTAATTCATTTTTAGGCCCACATGACGCGAAAGATTATTGACATCGTTGACCATTGACATAGCCGCTGTGAGAGGTAAAAATTGTCTGCAAGCAGCAACTGACAGAAAGAAATGGAAGGGTATGGAAGAAGCCTATTTCCAGCAGTGGAGGACAGAGTGCTGAAGAAGAAGAAGATGACGAAGTCTGGCGATCGTGGACTCTTGGATGTTTCTATAATACCAATAATATATTTCTTGAGAGGATTTCAAGTCTCCTATCCTCACGTAAAGAGCATCAAGTTCCTTTCATCCCCCGGAGCGGCTGTTCGTCAGACGACACAAGGAACTACTATCATCCATATTTCATACACTACCCCTGAGGGGCCAACCTCAATCGTGGGAGCCTGCCAATATATATTTCAAAAACATACATTTTATAACACTTCCAATATTTTACAAGCTGCCGCATTTTGGAAACCAACGAACGAACGATAAAATATGTCGCGAAGCAATACGTCAAATTTTATTGCTCCAACGCTAGGGATGTACAACACTTGAATGGTTTTATTTATACGACACCGATTACATACCGTGATAAATATTCGAAATTGATATGTAGGTACGTACTCGTGCGTCGATACGATAGAATAACGGTCTTACTAATAAAAATTCTACTGCACACCCGTTTACCAGTGTTTAAGTTACACACCGTGTAAATCCCGTGCAGCGATTATTTGAAAATCTTACTAATAAACGCTGTATAACGAATGTGTAGCTACAAACAAGAGTATAACAAAAAATAACCTGACAACGTTGTAATTTCGCACTCGCGCATGCGCAAAGCCGCCAGCCCTTACCCGCCATTATAATTTAGACGTTTGTCGTAGTTAATATTTTCATATGTTTTTCACATTTCAAAATAGGAATATGGAAAATATAACGAATAATTTCATCATACGAATATCCAAGCAAGCACCGTTGTAGATATTATTAATGAGCTGATTTTTTGTCAACTTTTCGCTCCTAAAATGCACAATTATCGAGAATGTAATAATTTATAAAGAGGTTTTGTCATATTATTCCAAGATATAACAAAATCAAAATCAAATTCGATTTTTGATAGATGAAATTTGTCTTCAAACACCGCTAAACTACCTATGTAGAACAGGCGGACAAGCGATGTGTAAAATTAGTATGAGAGATACACAGTCGTTGACCCACGGATCTGCTACACAGCATTTATTAGTAATGTTTTTGCCTACACGGGTGTTAAACGGTCGTATAAATTTTACAACATGTTTATTAGTAAGACTGAAGTTCATCGAAAAATATTGAATCAGAATTTGTAGAGGAAAAGAGAGGAATTCGGTATTATGAGAGCATACACATAAAAACTTTATTTCGATGTATACCTACTTTAGGTCCAAAAACTTAATTTATTTTTACTTTTTAATTATTTTGCGCAAAAAATATCGTACAATATTTGTAATCTTTTATACTTAATTCTGATTAAATTCCATGTCTGAGTTTATTTGTGTTGATTCGTTTATTTGCTGATTTTTTTGCAAAAATCATCCAACAAGATGTAATGCCTTGAAAAAAAATATCGTATAATGGCGGGTATACCTAGCTAGAATTTGGTGATTTCTACATTTTGACTGACAAATAATTTTTATTTAATTTTTAAATGAGTAAGAAAATTATTTCATATTTCGTTCATTCTCACATTAAGAAAGATATATTTAAACTACCTAATGCACTATGAAGTTACGTGTTGGTAAGTTAACTATCGCGTGCATTAAAAAGGTTTTATACGTGATATCGGGAACCCAAAATTTGTTGATTTTTTGCATTTTAAGAACATATCTGACTTGAAATGAAAAAAATATCTGTCATTCACTTTGATTTTATGCACTCTTTAAGCACGTAAAAGATTTATTTCTCTGCGACATATATCTATGTAGATATGGTGTAATTAAAAAAAGCTATAATAACGGATATTTTTAATAATTTTTTAAGAGGAATTAATGCTGAAAATTAAAATTGCGCGATGAACATTCACTAGAATTCGTATTATTTTTAGAAACACGTCGTTTAAAATATTTGAGAAATTTGATTTAAAACTACATGCTTAGGTCCGTCCAGGAGTCCGAATAGCGTCAATTATCGAATCGGTATTTTCGCACCCCCATTTGAATCGCAAATATAATTAATTGTGAAACTTGAGTTAATTTCTCAGCTAAAGTAAGTACCTATGAATATATACACATATTAATTATAATTTATTGTTGCAAAGCAGCCAGAGAGGGAGGTAATGTTCAATTATGACAGACACGTTCTTCTGCCATTGGCGAGAATACTATTAAAATAAATAATAATTCTTTATTAAATGAGTTTTTCCTTTTATTATATTGTTTAGACCAAGATACGGCGACTGCCAAATTAACGTAAATGCTGAATTTTATCTAACTAGAATTATGAAAAAAAAAAATTATTTTAAGTCCTACCTATATCTTAAATAGAACTAAATTTTTTTTTATAATTCCATAAAATTATATTTAATTTTATGTCCTATATTTTAAATAGAACTAAAAATTAAATATTGTTTTTTTCATAATTCTATAAAATTATATATAAATATTTTTTTTTTTCATAATTCTAGTTGATTATGGTTCTGTCATGAAGTGTTTCAAACATTGAATTAAAAAAAAACACATGAATTTTATCTGTATAAGGATACCACTTCAGGTAATAACAATTACCTACATAATAATATTATAGGTTAGGTATTTTTTTTTAATAGAATGGGGATATCTTCCGATTGGTCCTATTTCAATTTGGTCAAGATATGACCGTGGGATCCGTGAGAAATTCATCAAACTCTTAAATTTGCACTTCAGCGATAAGAACTCTTTACAACATTGTCCGATTTTAATGATTTCTTTGTTAATAGAAAAGGAGTGCTTCGAAGATGATCACACGTATGAATTTCATCGAGTTCTGACGATGGAACTCGCGAGAAACATATTAAAGTCTTCAATTTGCAAAGTCGTCTGCAATTAATAATAATGCTTTACCAAGTCGTCCGAATTCGATGATTTATTTTTCATTAGAAAGGGATTACTCCTGGAGTGGTTCCATCTGAACTATGCCAAGAGGTTTGATGATGGAAATCATGAGTACCTATTCATGAAACTCGTCAATTTGCGAAGGATTTGCCTATTATTGTATAGGCGAATTGTATGAAAGACATTATTACTGCATACAGACATACCATGACATCAACATTTTTTTTATATCTTGACACACATTAATTTTTAAGTCATACATATGTACATAGGTACATACCATCACGCCATGTCCCTTACGGTGTAAGCAGAGAGAACCTAGCGCCATACTTTTACATTTTCGTACACATTTCTAGCATCGTTTACTTCCATGCATCGTCTTATACATGCTCGTCGATTGTTTAAATTTCTTATGTTTCCTTCTTTCAAAATATCATTCACATGGTCATGCCATCCCTTTCTGGGGCGACCCCTGCTATTCACTCCATCATCTCTTCCACCCGTGTATATTTTTTTGGTCAGTCGTTCATTGTTCATTCATTCAATATGTCCAAACCACCTCAAGGAATTCACTTTCATTTTACTCATTATGTCCTTCTTTATCTTGCATTCTCTCCTTATGTCCTCATTTTTTATTTTATCATATATTTTTAAGTCAACTTTCCATATAGGAATGACTATTATTAAGTCCCTGTATCAGGATGTTTTCATTTTTAAAGAATAACCTACTTGATGAAATGAGAACATAATATAGTACATCCTCGTTCGTTCCCTAAATTAAACATAAAAGCTTGTGCTATAGGTGAACGAAATCGACCACTGGATATATAATCCGGCGCGATATCCGCACTGCCACCAATGAATGTTTAAAAATAAGAGTATTTTCCAAGGGTTTATAAATAGGTTTTGAATATTGGGCGCCACTTTCCGAGAATACAGTTTTTTTTGGAAATATATGTTTTTATTCTAACAAGAATTATCTGCTCGGTCTTTAGTAGGTAGGTACGTGTCAAAATATCAGCTAAAAGTAACGTTTATTAATTAATATAATAATGTCGATTGTAAAAATATTATCGATTTATCATTTCACAACGCCACGGAAGATTGTATAAAAGAGATTTTTCTTTGTTTTCTATGATTATTACAAAGACATATGTTAATACGACATATTTTCATCATACCATGACCCTGACGGGGTTGGCAGTGAGAACCGAATGTGACGTTTTTCTATCTTGAAGCCTCATCGATATTTTTTTATTTTTTTTTATTTTTTTTTTATTCAAATTGAATCTAACAATGTATGAAGTAAAAATAAATACAGAATATATAATAACTTGCTTTAATACCCACTCCATACATCAATTAGAAGCTTACAATACTATCAAAGTAACATAATATTTTATAGGTACATTAATTTACATGTATCCGTATTCTCATGGTATCACTGTGTTTATATGTGTAGTAAGTATATGTGTGAGAGTGAATGTGTAATGTGTGTGAGTGTGTGTACGTGTGAGTGGTGCGTATGTGAGGTTGCAAGCATATGTATGGTGCGTAATGATTAGGCCTATTAAATAAGTGTTTTTAACTTTTGACGAAATGAATTTCTATTATCGTTGAATAGGTCCAAGTTAAGCGTGTTCTCGTGTTTTATATATGTGTTAATAATTCTGTTGATGGTTGTATTTGTCGCGGCGTTAGTCCTGTAATTTTTGGGTCGAAAAAGAGTAGTGTGCCTAGAGCGACGAACCGGTACATTGAAGTGTATATATGATAATAAATCTGGACAATCAATATGATTATTTAAAATGTTATACAGAAATTGAATGTCATAACAATTACGTCTAGATACAAGTGTAGATAGGGATGGTGCAACAATATTACGATAAGCCAAGCGTTTCATAAACTTTCTCTGCACTCGCTCTATATTGTTGATATGCACTTGATACTGGGGATTCCAGATAACGGAGCCATACTCCAGCGTACTTCTGATCAACGAATTGAACAGTACAGAAAAAGTTTTTGAATTTTTAAAATCCCTGCTTATTCTAAATATAAAACCCAGTTTTTTATAGGAAATAGTTGTTATTTTTTCTATATGTTGTTTAAAACTTAGTTTGCAGTCCAGATATATTCCGAGGTCTCGACACAGGGATTTTTTAACTATTTGTTCATTATTCAAATAATAGTCGAAAGTAAGTTTATTAATTTTTCTAGTATATGATATGATAAAGCATTTTGAAATATTGAGGTTTAAAAAGTTAGTCACACAGTATAAGGCCAGCCGATCTAAATCTTCTTGGAGTTCATAGCAGTCTGATATTGTTTTGATACATTTATAAATTTTCATGTCGTCTGCAAAAAGGGAAAAGTGAGAATGGTTAAAACATTTTCCTATATCGTTAATGTAAATATTGAATAGTAGCGGACCTAAATGAGATCCCTGCGGTACTCCGGAACATATCCGGGTAGCATTTTCAGACATACATCCGTTTACAGCCGTTATCTGTGTGCGATTAGATATATAGGATTTGATCCATCTTAACAAATCTCCATGGATGCCAATTAATAGGAGTTTTTGTAGCAGAATGTCATGGTTAACACGGTCAAATGCTTTTGAGTAGTCAGTGTAGACTGTATCGATTTGATATCCATCGTCCATATTCTCATTGAGATAATGGGTAAATACAGCTAGATTTGTTACAACTGATCGCTTTTTCATGAAACCGTGTTGTTTATACGTAACCAAAGACGAAAAAGATACATAAAGTTGGTCGTAAACGATCTTTTCTAAAATTTTACTAAGTATAGGTAATTTTGATATGGGCCTGTAGTTTTCTACATCTTGTTCGTCTCCGGCTTTGTATATCGGTGTTATTAGTGCTATTTTCCACCTTGTTGGAAAAATGCCTTGTCTGAGTGATTTCTTAAATAAATCGTAGATTGGTATCACTAGAGTATTAGCGCATTTATTAACGAATATTCCCGGTAATCCATCGACCCCTGCACCTTTTCTGGGATCTGTTGTACTAAGATATTTTAGTACTGTCTCACAATCAATGTTGATTGGACAATTCAATTGAGCAATATCTTCTATATCACGTGTGTGTGTTGTGGTAGATGAATCAAAAACTGTTGCAAAATATTTCGAGAAGAGGTTGGCGGTTTCATATGAATTTTCCGATTTATTAGATTGATAAGTTACAGAATCTGGAATAGTATGTGTTTTACCTTTTGATTTTACGTATGACCAAAAATTTTTGACATTGTGATGAATACTCGACTCTACGGAAGTGATATATTGTTTATATACCTCTTTAGTCAACCTCTTATGCCTCTTCCGGAGGAGTTCGTAAGTTGCTCGGTCAAGGGGATTATTATTCTTTTTGGACAACCTTAAATAAAAAAGTTTTTCATTTGTCATTTTTATTAGTGGTGGTGTGTACCAAATTGGATGGTGAGAGGCTTTTTTTGTTCTATTTGGTATGAAAACGTCTATAATGGAGTCAACTTTGTTATAGAATATATCAGTTGATGCATTGATGCAAGACGTGTTCAAGACAGGACTCCAATCTGTTGATAAAAGTATCTCATTAATTAATGTGTAATCTGCTTTATGGAACTGTTTTGTTGAAAGTGGTTTCAAGGTTTTATCATTTATGTGAGGTATATTAATATTTAGTAATAATGCTCTATGGTGTGGGTCCTCACTGACAAGTGGATCATCTGCAACTGATACCGAGACTGGTATATTGCTAAGAATAATATTCATGCATTGTCTCATGCATGATATTCATGCATTGTCTTATACCTACAACTTCGTCTGTTGTTCGAGCCTTTTACATTACAGAATATCGTTCACATGGTCGTGCCATACATGTTTTGGACGATCTCGATCTCTTGCTATTTTCCTGTCAGTTTTGTTAATTTTCTAGATTTATTAATTACATCTTTTACGCCTTATATTATTATTAGGTTTCGCATTAGGTTTAAACGATATTTTGAATGATGGAAATGTAAGAAGCGTGAACAACAGACGAACATGTATAAGACGATGTATGAATGTTGATGAGGCAATGAATGCGTGTCAAGATAGAAAAAAATGGTGTTCGGTTCTCTCTGCCTACCCCGTGAGGGACATGGCGTGATGGTATGTATGTATGTATGTATGCATAAGGTTTAACACCAACAAAGCCAATATCGGCGACTGCAGAAGAGCGAAAAAACTTTCTAAAATTCTCATCATATTACATTCAGTTTTTATATTTTTTCAGATGTGACATTTATAAGAATGTAATATGTATTATAATAAGTTTTATGCTCTACCGTAAAGATATTAGGTCTGGATATTGGTTTTTGACATTTATATACTTTGAACGTATTTTAATATTGTATGTTTTTATACATTTTGAATGTACTTTAAGAGAGTGACTGCTGCCAACGTACCTATTTATTCAATTTGAATTTGCATCATTGCTACAAAACGAATCATTTTTAAAAAAATAACCTAGGTAGTTTGGATATTAATAAAGAAAAATATACCTTAACTTATTAATTATGTTCTGTATATATTCTTGTAGGAAAATAATAACCATACCCCGATTTTTGACATTTATCTTAAATTTCTAAAAAACTATAAGATACAGAGAATTATATTTTTTATAAATTAAAGAAGATCAAAATATCTGGAAAAAATAAGATGCAACGTTGCATTAATGCATCAGGTTAAGTTAATAAACCAAAAAAACTTATATTTCGCAATGGCGCTGAATGAAAAATAAATGTTTTTTAGATTTATTTACTAAACCTGAAGCATTAATGCAACGTCACATCACATTTCTCTAGATATTTTTGTCTTCTTTAATTTAAAAAAAATATGTCGAACTACGCCTTATATTTTATTAAGATAATAAGATAAACGTTGAAAATCGGGGTATGCCATTATTTTTCTACAAGAATTTATACAGAACATTATCAAAAAGTAAAGATATATTATTCTTTATTAATACCCAAACTATCTAAATTATTTGTTTTCAAAACGATTTGATAAGAAATAATTATGGTATATCAAATTGAAAAAAAGGTACGTTGGCAGCAGTCCCTCCTTAATAAAATGTACGTTGGCAGCAGTCCCCCCTTAATAAAATATTCTATAAGCCAACTTAATATGATGCCTATAAAAATTCTATTGTAGTAAGGTACCAACATATCTAATTTCGTAAAATGAAGTCGCGCAAATACGACAAATGATAAAATCTCGCATTTTAGTTGTTAGTCACACAATATTACGAGTTGTAACAAATAAAAAAAAAAATGTCTATTGTTGTTGAGCAATGGCGAAGGAATAAGGAATGAAGAAGTATAGAATAACAAAAGCTCCCCGAAATTCGCTCTCCCCGTGTGAATTAACAACTCTCAAATAATAATATAATATTTGGTTCTCTGGAGAAGCCATCATCAGCCAGCCGCGGTATCGGTTAGAGATGTGCAAAATTTGAAACAAGACTGTTTCGTTTCAGTATTTTGATACGAAATCAATCTCGTATCACCTGAAAAGACAATTACATTCAAAATGTGTGATGGTGAACCTCATTGCTGAACTATGTGAGATGTTATTGTTGCCTGTTGTATTTTCTATTAACCGGCTCTTACGAGACACCCGAAACACTACATTCAGAATGTGTGATGGTGAACCTCATTGCTGAACTATGTGAGATGTTATTGTTGTCTGTTGTATTTTCTATTACCCGGCTCTTACGAGACACCCGAAACACTACATTCAGAATGTGTGATGGTGAACCTCATTGCTAAACTATGTGAGATGTTATTGTTGCCTGTTGTATTTTCTATTACCCGGCTCTTACGAGACACCCGAAACACTACATTCAGAATGTGTGATGGTGAACCTCATTGCTGAACTATGTGAGATGTTATTGTTGTCTGTTGTATTTTCTATTACCCGGCTCTTACGAGACACCCGAAACACTACATTCAGAATGATATTAATAATAATAAGTAATTTGTATAGCGCCATTTAATGATTCAAGATCATACCAAGGGCGCTGATAGTCTAATGTTGTGTTGCTCTTTGAAACAAAGCTGTTTTTAATCCTTTAGTGAAAGTGCTCTTGCTTTGAGCACTGCGGACATCTAGAGGCAGTGAATTCCACTTAATAGGACCACTCACACTAAAGCATCGGTCATAGTAAGCCGCTATGTTGACTCTGTCCAACTCCTTTAAGGAATTGTTACTCTGTGATCCAGAATACCTGAGTGTGAGATGCCTCCCAGAGAGATCTCTTCTCTGACACAGCTCTTGTATATATTTTGGTGCCAGGTTGTTCAAAGCATTATATACTGTCAAACAAATTTTGTAATCAATTCGCTCTGGACACTTCAACCAGTGTAATTCGTTTAGTAGTGGAGTTATGTGAGATCGTTTTTCTGCACCGAAAATAAGTCTTGCCGCTGTGTTAAATACCATCTGTAGTCTATCGAGCTGATACTTCGGCAATCCAGCATAAATGCCGTTGCAGTAATCAAGCCGAGGCACAAGGAATGAATTTACAAGTGTTTTAGTCTCATTCTTAGGTAAATTTCGACGAATGTTTTTCAGTTGTCTGAGTTGAAAAAAACATGAACTGACCGTTTTTGAGATTTGAAGGTCAAGTGACAACTTATTGTTCAAGTGAATACCCAAGAATTTGACACTTGTAGCTGGAATGAGTGTTTCTCCGTTGATGTTGATAGGAGTACTCTCAATGAGGTGCTGTCGCCGTGGTGAAGCTACCCACATAAACTCTGTTTTAGTTGGGTTCAGTTTAAGCTTGTTGCTAGACATCCACGTGGCGACTTTTTCGATGCACTCAACAGTTTCTACTTCCAGACGATTTTTACATATGGGATTACAAAATTTGAAGAGCAAGCGGTCATCGGCATAAGCAAATGAATTAAATCCTTGGTTTTGAATCAAGTCGTCAAGTCTTTTTATATACAGAATGAATAAAATAGGTCCGAGAACCGATCCTTGTGGTACTCCAAATTTTACAATTTCCGATAAGGACGTATTGTTATTAACCCTCACAGACTGGCGTCTTTCTAAAATATATGAGGTCATCCATTTGAGAAAATTTCCACAGATTCCATATTCGTGTTCTAAAAGCTGAATAAGAATTTTGTGGTCTACAGTATCAAAAGCGGCACTCATGTCTAATATTGACACCAAAGCAATGTTCCCTGATTCAATTCCTGTTATAAGATCCGACAGTATTCTCATTAGTACAGTTTCGGTTGAGTGACTTTGCCTGTACGCTGATTGCTTTTTTGGAAACAGATCATGATCTTTTAGATACTGCGTCATTTGGTGTTGGTGTTTTGGTGCTCTTTCGAGTAACTTAGAAAGCACTGGTAAATTAGAAATTGGCCTGTAGTTTCCAGCATCTTCCGGGTCGAGGTTTGACTTCTTTAAAATTGGTGTAATGATTGAAGTTTTTAGGGTTTCTGGAACGCTCGTTGTCTCGATCATCGAGAGATTTATTACTCTGGTTATCACAGGTGCCAATTCTTTTACACAGGTTTTTAAGAGCCATGTTGGAATCGGATCTAGTAAGCATTGCTTATTTTGGCAGGCCATTATCATTTTTGATACTTGTCCTTCTGTCACGGCTTGAAGTATTTCAATTTTTGCCGTTGTACTTTTTTGTTCACAAATGTTAGGTATTTCGTTTGAGTTGTTAAGTGAAATGCGGATATTGTGACGTTATTTTTGTATTTACACGTCACTAATTAATTATTTTAATTTAATGTTTATAAAAATGTCTTAAACGAACGCACTTCGCAATATTGGAAATATTTCTAAAAAAGTTGTAAGGCGAACACAGCCGTGAACGGATTAGCTAGGCGGATCGAGATATCTATGCCTTCCTTTTCAACGCTGACAGCCGACACGAGGTGCCACAGGTCGCCAAACAATGGCGTACGCAAAACTACCCAGCAAAGACTGGAATTTTAAGTTCAAAGGAGGCTGGGTAAGTTCTTTATCTAGTGTCATCTATCCTCGTCTATATAAAATATCTGGCATGAGTCACGTTCGCTAATTTAACTGAATTCTTGCAGGAAATATAACAGCCTCCTTCCTTGCTTCCATTTCTTTCTTCCATACTTTCTTTATCTTGTTTTTTGTACATGCTGTCTGTTCATCATGCTTCAATATTGGCATACTTCACTAAGTATGCCATGGATGATGAAAAATAAATAATTTTATATATCATGGTTGGTGCACACGCATATTTGCACATCATTAATGGATAATAACTGTAAAACACCTGTAAATTGCACTTCAAATCGACGTAAATACTACGATGGTAGTTCTCATCGCAACAATTGTACCTGCTGATCATCTTCAAGAAGATGGAAATTCATAAAACTGTTTCATTTCTAATTGATTAAAAAAAAAACATATGAAATACTGATATTATTTGAAAATTTTGTTCAATCTGTTTAATTATGTCATGTTTAATATTTCTTGGTTATTATACACCACATGGTTTAGAGAAATATCTGAAAACTTGTAAATTGTAATTTAAGAATCAACTTGTTTTATTAAAATGTCAAATATTTAGATTAGTTCAGGTAACGTAGATAATTGCATAATATTTAACATTCATTACCAACCATGATAACAATAAATAGTAATTTCTTTTGTACTTATGCGTTTCTTTCATCGCTCAATCTTACCCACATCATATCTGACTCAGCTTTCATGTTTTCCTTACTGTTCTATTGAACAGAAAATTCTTATTTGATACTTAAATATATTCTTTTTTTGTCTTAATCAATAAACAACACGCTCTGAGATACTGAGATATTTGCATCGCTGACTGCTGGTGGTAAGGTTTTATGGTGAGTATAATTTTAGCTTCTCTTTTTCTTTTCTCATAAACCACCATACCTTGCAATATTTTCTACTTTTTCGGAAAAAGAATCAGCAAAATCTTGTGCCTTTAATAATGTTGTTGTTGCTGAGATATCCTTTTCTCTCACAATATCCAGGCTCTGCCATAGTTTTTTTGGGTCGTCCTTATCGTTCTCGATTTTTTTCTTCCAATAGGATGCCTTTTTGTATTTTGTTAAGACTCGGTATGTTTTTTGTGAGGTTAGCCATTTTTGTCGGCTTAAGGCAGTTTTTAGGTTTTTAAAGTTCCTTTCAGATTTGTGTGATTTCAGAATGTGTGATGGTGAACCTCATTGCTGAACTATGTGAGATGTTATTGTTGCCTGTTGTATTTTCTATTACCCGGCTCTTACGAGACACCCGAAACACTACATTCAGAATGTGTGATGGTGAACCTCATTGCTGAACTATGTGAGATGTTATTGTTGCCTGTTGTATTTTCAAAATTGCCAAAATTGTCGTATATAATGCAATTGTAGTGCCTACTTTGATGTATGCCAGTGAAATATGGACGTGGCAAAAGACGCATGAAAGTAGAATACATACTGTGGAAATGAGATCACTAAGAGTATGTAATAGAACGATATATGATAGAATGAAAAATGAGGACATAATGAGAGAATGCAAGATAAAGAAGAGTATTATACATAAGTAAAATGAAAGTGAATTCCTTGAGGTGGATTGAACATATTGAAAGAATGAATGATGAACGACTGACCAAAAAACTAGTACTTGTTCGCACATGGCCTTGAGCGGTTGTAAATTCAGCCTACGTTGATGTTGTCGCCGAAAGAAGTGGTCGTTCGTAGAAGTCCTACTCTAATGCATTGATTTTTGAGGTCTGTTAACATCATTTTTAATTTCTCGCTCTGTATTGGCAAATAGGACAATGTCATCAGTGAATCTAAACGTTTTCTGATTCCAGGGTTAATAACTTGGGGGAGATCGTATTTCCCTGCCTAATTCATCTTTATATATTGACTTTTGGAGTAGGCTCATGTAACCGTATTGTAGAAGGTCGGTATTCTAAGTTTACTCTATAGATACCACCACGGGAGATGCTCCGAAGAACTTACATCCCTGGTCCCTCTTCTACCCATTCACAATAGTCACTCGTTTTGCTCAATCTCAACAGCCGTTCACAGTAAACCTTCAATTTGCACGAGCCAGTCGTTTCTCGAACTATTTTATTAACACAGCAGCGCGGCTGTGGTAGTAAAAGAGTTCGAGAAAACGCTACGTAGTACGCTTCATCGGAAGAGTATAATTAATCCAAAGAAATTCTGCCATAGTTATGGTGCCTTACTGTTGTTAGATTCGCAGTTGGTTAATTTTCTATTGAGATCTTGGTCATACCCCTGATGTTTCTCATTTAAAAAGATCCGAAACCAATGACAGTCCACGAGTGTGAATCCTCCATTCACGTTCGTTGATAGTTCTTTTTGCACTGTGGTGCCGAGATTGCTAATCTAGAGGGCTCCATGAGTTACTTTTCGTGCTATGATTTTTTTTCTTGTCGCTCATAAAGCGTTTTGTGAAGGGGCCGTTTACAGTCCCATATGCTAATCTTAATAGCTGGTGTCTCCTAGGTAGGCATGTTTGTTGAAAGCAATTCTTGATTGTTTAAAGCAATTCTGTGTGGAAATGGACCCAGTTCCTAATGGCTGGTGTCTCCAAGGTAGGCATGTGTGTTGAAAGCAATTCCTGATTGATTAAAGCAATTCTGTGTGGAAATAGACCCAGTTCCTAATGGCTGGTGTCTCCTAGGTAGGCATGTTTGTTGAAAGCAATTCTTGATTGTTTAAAGCTAATTGAGGGGCAGTGCAGGATGACGACCATCTGCTGTCCTGCCCAGAACTGGACGAAGGCTGTCACATGGACGACCTGATAAGATTAGCCGAGTTGCAAAATCTGAGTTCCGGACTCGATAAGAGGCTATAGTAGTCTATATAGTATATTTTGAAAATAATTTCCCCAGTACCTACTCTCAAAATATACGTCTTTGAAATAAGGAACAGTTTGTACGTACATACATCTTCATTCTATTGCATGAGTTTTTTGAATTTTGAATTTGATTAATACTTATCTTGTAAAATTGGTTTAAGTAAAACCTTTTTTTATTTTTTTTGTTATTTTTATTTTATTTTTATATTATTTTGTAAACATACAGTCATATAACAAATTATACATGAATAATATAACACTCCATTAGTGGACCAATTAAGTTTACAGAAATAATAAATTTTCTGTTATAATATAGGGGAAATAATGGAAAGGATATTTGGAATTGGACGGAAAGAGAAAGAGGAGAGCTTGCAAAAACACTACTCACCAGAAGCCACAGAGGCATTCAGGGACTTAATTACTGATGTATTACAGAGGTCTATAGTCTTAAAGAACACATTGAAATTGTTACATGTTCTATGGATAAATGTATTCTGTAAATAATTTGTTTTACATATTGGTAATTTAAATGGCAGTGGATTCCTGGTGTGACGTAATGGCCAGTTAAATGATATCAAATTAAGGAAGTCGATGGAGTCGATGTTATAAGTAACTAAAAAACTACAAAGCCTATGAAGTAGATTTTTACTTCAAACGAAAGAGAATATGAAAATCTACCGGCTGAGTTTCTATTATAATAATATTTAATTACTATCCTTGCTATTAAAAAAAAACATCCAAATTTTACCTTTTTTGCATTATAAAATGTTGTATATCACATATCAGGTGATATACCTACAATGTTTTTTCGTGTTTCATACATTAGAAGGAATTATTACATTAGAATTTAGTGCGCATTTTGCGTAAATCCGTATACCTTGGGTATATAAGGGCCTTAAGTAAGTTAATAATGAACAAGACTATAAACAGATGTTGACCATCACTAATAATATTGAATATTCTCTCCGCAGAGCGAGAATAGATTGAAATTTAAGCTCCATTCTGCCGGCTTATAAATGAACCTTTATATATAATGGACCGTCTCCCAGCATCCTCTGATCTCCTCACTGAATGTTATACACCGTAGAAAAGAATCGGAAGATGAAAACAATGAATTCCTCTCTCAATAACCTCTACGATTCATTATTCGATATAAATATTGGGAACCTTCAAAGATGAATGATTTATTAAAGAAATACAACAGGATTGTACATCTAGGTAGGTACTAAACATTGGTACAATTCTCTTGTTTTTCGTATAAGCGGTACAAGAAGACGAACTTATAATTTTCGAGCACCGTTTTTAATAATATCTAGGTAATGCTTATAAATAAATTAATGATGGGACAACTAAATTATCTTTATTTTATTTATTTATTTAATCAAACATCTCTCTCTCTCTTCCTTAGCGTGCATCCCACATCGTGGTGGGGTCCGCTCTCCTCACTGCGCTCCTCCACTTCGCCCTATCCTGAGCATCGTCCTCAGAGACATCACATTCCTGTATGTCCTCAGCCACCAGGCCTTTCCATCGTTTTTTGGGACGCCCTCTGGATCTTTTGCCAGACACTCGATGGTCCAGTGCAGTGTTTCCTATATATTCTGGCGGTTTTCTAAAGATATGCCCGAACCACCTCAGCCTATTCTTCATCAGCTTATCGGATACATCGCGTACACCCAGGTTACCTCTTATATATTCAGTTCGTATTTTATCTCTTCTCGTGACGACGCACATCCACCTAAGCATCTTCATCTCGACTGTTTGCACTGACTGAACTTGTCTTCGAGTGACGGTCCAGGTCTCGCTACCATATGTCAACACTGGTCTGATCATTGTCTTGTATACATGGCCTTTCATCTTCACTGGCATTCGCTTGTCACAGATTACTCCAGACACTTCTCTCCATTTAAGCCAACCTGTGGCAATACGGTGCTGAATGTTAGTTTCCAGGCTTCCTGACTCATGTATCATGTTCCCAAGATACTTGTATTTATCACATCTTGTGACTTGGTGCCCATCAATTGTAATCGGGTCAGTGTCTGTTTGGGGAACATTGCAAGCCATAAACTGTGTTTTGCTAACACTCAGCACCAGGCCTCCTTTCTGTAACTGGTGTTTACACGTCAGAAGGGCTTGCTGTAGGGAGTCCTTGTCTTCGGTGCAGATTGCTATGTCGTCAGCGTATATAAAAGTTCATAGTGACTGCATTTGCGCATCCTCCGTTAGACAGAATAGGTATGGGCTAAGTACGGATCCCTGGTGGTGGTATTTATTTAATCAAACATAATAGCTACAAAACAATTATTTGAATTTGTACACTGTTTTTTTTTCTCTTTCCCAAGAAGCATGTGCACTGCGAGAATAGTCTACCTTGAAATAAAATGAAAATAGTGAAAGCAGAACAGTGTGCCAAATAAAAGGAGAGAACGAATGGCTCGAGCAAGTCGACGGATATGTCTATCTGGGAAACATGTTTCAACGTAATGGACGGATTGATAAGGAGATCGAGAGAAGAGTTATGGCAGGAAACAGAGTGAATGGAGCACTGAAACCAGTTATGTTATGGCCGCAACATATCAAAGGATGCTAAAGTTGCCATTCATAACGCTATCTTAGTGCCAACCTTGACGTATGCAAATGAAACCTGGACATGGCACAAGTCGCACGAAAGCAGAATAAATGCAGTTGAAATGAGATCGCTTAGAAGAATCTGTAATAGAACGATGTATGACAGGGTCCGAAATGAGGACATAAGGAAAGAATGTAGGATAAAGAATGAAAGTGAACACATTGAGATGGTTTGGGCACATGGGGAGAATGAATGAGGAACGCCTGACAAAGAAAATATACATTACGGACAGGAATGGAATGAGAGGTCGGGGCCGCCCAAGGAAGGGATGGCACGTCCATGTGAAAGGTATTTTGAAAGACGGAAATGTTAGAAGCGTGAACAACAGACGAACATGTATAAGACGATGTATGAATGTTGACTAGGCGATGAATGTATGTCAAGATAGAAGTAAGTGGCGTTCGGTTCTCTCTGCCTACCCCGTGAGGGACATGGCGTGATGGTATGTATGTATGTATGAATGTATGAAATAAATTGTATTTTTAACGTTGAATCAAAACGAGTGGGTTGTGGCCAACGCTATACTCCTCCCTATCAAGTCACTCCAAAAAGTAGGTAGGTATTCAATTTTTTATGGAGAATTTACATCAATTTCATGAAGTGAGTTTGTACAATTATATTTGATTTGAATATTTTATTATGAATACTTGATAATTATTCAATGCCATTTAGTGAAAGTGACGTGCCTTAATAGCAATTTGAAAAGTTTCCTGAGATTGGGGTAAATTAGAAATATTTGACGATTGAAGAACTGATCAGGAAGGCAAGTCCGGTCAAGCGGTGGAATCAAAACCCTCATACTAACCCATATCGTACACATAATTATCTTATGGAATTCTTTCAGATATTAAAGAACTCAATAACATAATTATATTCACGATATGGGCTATTATGAATGTTTTGATTCCACCATTTGAACGGACTTGCCCTCCTGATATCCTTCAAAATCTAATGGGGTCTAAGTGAGTATTTGATATACAATTTTACAAATTTGAAAAAAATCGAATAAGTACTTTAGTCTATAATCGTTGAAGAAGAATAAACACGCCGTACATAGCACACACACACACACAGATACATTGTGATGAAACTTTCAGAATACAATCTCGGCATGGTACTAGTTAATAAATAGCAATAAAATTAACCTTAAAATTTGCGAATTCATTACTTCCCACGACATACTTGGGTTAGTGAGGAGTAAAGATATTGTAATGCAAAAAGAATGAATGCAACTAAATCTAAAGTAATGGTATTTGAGAAGAGAGAAAGACGAACAAAATGCGAGATACGAGTGGAGAATGTACAATTAGAACAAGTCGATGAATATTTATAATTAGGAAGCATGATTCAGCGTGATGGAAGATTGGAAAAAGATATTGAAAGGAGAGTAACGGCAGGTAATAGAGTGAATGGTGCATTAAGACCGGTAATGGCTGACCCAATTATTTCGAGGCAAGCAAAGCTCGCGGTACACAATGGTATCGTCGCACCGACTCTAATGTATGCTAGTGAGACATGGACATGGCAGAAGACGCATGAAAGTAGAATTAACGCGGTTGAAATGAGGTCACTAAGACGAATGTGTGGTAAAACGATGTATGATAGAATAAGAAATGAGGATATTAGACGAGAATGTATGATTGAAAGAAATATCGTAAGTAAGATGAAAATAAATGCCCTAAGGTGGTTCGGCCACATAGAAAGAATGAGTGATGACCGTCTGACAAAAAAAGTATACAAGGCTGATAAAAGAGGAATGAAAAGTAGAGGTCGGCCAAGAAAGAGTTGGCACGATCACATAAATGGGATTTCAAAAGATGGAGATGTTAGAAGTAAGAATAATAGAAGAGCGTGTATGAGACGATGTATGGACGTGAATGAAGCGAGGAATGTATGTCAAGAGAGAGGAGTCTGGCGTTCAGTTCTCTCTGCCTACCCCAAATAGGGAAATGGCGTGATGGTATGGTAATTTTAGCAACAGTCCTTATAAATGAGGTGACAGTGTCTCACACAGATGTCACCCCTGAACTGCGCCAGAAATGTTATTTCATTTTTGGCTCGTTTACCTACTTGTACCAATGTATGTAAATCGAATATTTTTAATTGCATAATATACGATAATAATAAGGTATAATTTTTGAACGTTGCGCAAGCGCATAAAGTGATGGCAGGTGATGTAAACCAGCCTATGGCAGGTCGTAAGCTCTGCAAGTGCCTTTAGTTCCTGGTTCTTCTATAATATTTTAAAACCTTCTTATAACGCCATCTATTGGTAAATTAGTTTATTTGTAAACAATGTTAGCAACAGTCCTTATAAATGTGGTGACGGTGTCTCGCACAGATGTCACCCCTGAACGTTAAATTGTTTGTCAAAAATATCCCGACTCCCGACAGGGAAAAATCCAATGTTTGCGTACAACCAATTAAAAAAATATTCGAATAGCAAAAAAAATTAAACCAATGAAATTTATTTTTCTTGTTTACTCCATAATATCATATTACATATGGGGGTAGAGGGGTGGAATTCGAGTATTGGTTTATTTATGTTGAGACAGGTGAGAAATTATAAATTACGGAGGTAAAAATTTAAATTAATTTTTAGATTACCTTCAGGGAATCATAATTCGATACATAACCGTATCGAAATTCACATTATTAGGTAATAACAAACGGGGCGTCATAAATAGATTTTATAAACAATGGCTTCTCGGGTAACTAACACGTATCATCACACGCCATGTCCCTCACGGGGTAGGCAAAGAGAAAACAACGCCACGTTTTTCTATCTTGGCACACATTGAACGCCTCTTCAATATTCACGCATCGCCTCATAACTTAACACTACGTCGGGCGCAACTGATCTGGTAGGCGCACCTCACGACTAGATCTTGTAAAACGCACTTATCATTTTACCAATGTCGGATGAGCTGTCAATGTTGACATTAATCGCGACAAAAACGAATACATAATAAACTTATTCCTAACCTCAAAGCAGCCAATCTTCATTCAATTTATAAAGCAACTCGCTCAAGCGAGTCGCTATTTTCATTAAAGACTAACTAAACCTAACCAAAAAATTAACGGGAATAGAGATTTACGTATACATCATACGATTATTTCGTTGTAGAATTTTCTTACATCCCGTATAATATTCGGTTAGGTTTAGTTTTGTGTGTAATGACAATAGCGACTCGCGTGAGCGAGTTGCTTTACGAATTTAATAGAAACACCTTCATGAAATGTCATTGAAGAATTGACAAGTCTTTATAATAAAATATGCAAAAAAAAAAAAAAAATCCAACAAATTCATTTCATATTTTTATTGACAAACATCTCAATAGAGACAAAGTTGGGTTAAGTTGGTGCGTAAAGTGATCACGTAAGCTTGCGCTTACGCAAGGACATAAAGTGATCACGTAAACTAGCCGATGACAGGTCGTTAGCCCTGTAGGTGCCTTGACTTCCTGGTTCTTCTAAATTATCCCAACTTCGTCTCTATTGAGATGTTAAAAAGTTTGTCGATAAAAACATAATTTGACTCCCGACAGGGAAAAAAATCCAATGTTTGCGTATATGCAATTAAAAAAAATCGAAACTGTTGCATAGACAGAGAAGGGAATATTGCACCTACCTGGTGGCGAATTTCTTCCTTCGTCTGGGAGGTCTTCACGGAAGGCTCTCACTCAGTAGCGGAATTGCTTATAGAAGCCGAAAATCTTGGCTTGCCTATTAAATAAATTTAAGACCTAATGTTTTTATGTCTGTTTTATTGAAACCATACTACAAGATTAAAAATTGAACCGTATGTAGATATGATGTTTTACAGGGTCACAAATGTAAATATTATTTTGACATGTGATTTTAAAATATTTTCATAGCCATTCAAATGAGCACCAATGCTAAAAAAAACATAAAATTTTCGACATTTCACAATTTTTCTACAGGGTTTGCCTAGTCCGAAGGTTCTAGGCACGCCCCTGCACTCACTATACCTCTTGTATCGTATGGTGTCCACATTATAATGTATACACTGAAATGTTAGAATCTGTCCAAAGGAAGTTTGTAAAAATTCTGTCTTATAGAGCCGGTATAGGTCGTTACATGTTAACTTATAATAAGAGACTGAATATATTTTTATTATTGCATATGCGCAAACATTGGATTTTTTTCCCTGTCGGGAGTCAAAGATATTTTTTAACAGATTTTTAATTATCTCAATAGAGACGAAGTTGGAATATTTTTGTAGCTTTCATTATTTACAAAAAAAAAACCAATTCTCTCAATAGATGGCGTTACAACAAAATAAATAAAAAATAATAATATTGTTGTTCATAATTTCACCCATAGATGGCTGTAGTAAAAATTCCTTATTTTCAATCGAAAAGAATTTCAGTATTACAATATATAGAAGTTTCAAAAATTGAATTGATAGGGATCTCATTAAAAAGGCATAATTGGTGAACGTTGCGCAAGCGCATAAAGTGATCACGTAAACCAGCCGATGACAGGTCGTAAGCCCTGTAGGTGCCTTGATTTCCCGGTTCTCCTACAATAAATATTCCAACTTCGTCTCTATTGAGATAATTAAAAATCTGTTAAAAAATATAAGAGACTGATTTTTTTTATATTTCTAAGCTGAGTAGGTACAGTTGTATCGCTGCCACCGCGAAGGGAGGTTGTGTTAGTATGCTCACTCGCCGTTAAGTGATATTATTGTTCCGTGATTTTCTGGTGTTGGAATCTCTCAAAGGGAAGTGATTTTTTATTTATAATCGTATTGTTGTTTTTCTTTCTCATTTCTATGTAAAATTTATTCTTTTTCAGTTATTCTATACCTATATTACTTATTTATCTTTTGATTTTTATTTTGATTTATTTATTCCGTTCGTGGTAACGAATTTTCGTTTATTTATATACATATATAGGTGCATTCCTATCTTATTTAACTTTGTTATTCTTTTTGTTAGTGAAATTTTTATTTTTGTTTCGATCTTGTCATAATGGAAGAAATCCATAAACCTCCTGATCCTCCTGACGACATAACAATCCAACCGAATTCCTCTGCCGCAAAACTTAATAAAAGAAGACGCGAAGGAAACGATCTTCCTTCTCCTTCTTCCCCTACTTCCAAGTATCCTGATGTATCTGAAGCTTCTCACGCTAGTCCCTTAAATCTGAAGTACAGCAGTAACTCTCTCCCTCTCTTTTTGGTTTATGTCCAGAATGTGGACAATGATGCTTCTCTGCACCCTATGAAATTCGGCCAAATCCTCTACAAAAACAAAATTGTTAATGTCTCTCCCGGCGGTGTCAAAGCCGAGGGAAGAAACAAGATTTCCGTCTCCTTCACAAACCCCAATGCTGCTAATTCCTTTGTAGATTCTTCAATTCTTACCTCTAATAACCTTAAAGCATATATTCCATCTTTTAAACTTACAAAAATGGGCTTAGTAAGAGGCATCTCCACCGAACTGTCAAATGATGACATTATAGAAAATGTGTCTGTGCCATCCCAATTTGGAAAAATAATCAAAGCCAGACGTTTGAATTATAAAGATTCCTCGTCTGGATCTATCGAATGGAAACCCTCTCAAACGGTTGTTTTGACCTTTGAAGGTCAGACTCTTCCGAAGAACGTCTACCTCTACTATAACTCATTGCCAGTTGAGCTATATACATTCCCAACAGTTCTTTGTTTCCGATGTTGCCGTTACGGTCACACTAAATCCCAATGCTGTTCTCAGCCTCGATGCTTCAAATGTGGGGAATCCCATTTGGGGGAAACCTGTGCATCAACAAAACCTGTTTGTATTAATTGTTCCGGTGCTCATCCTGCTTCTAGTCTCTTTTGTCCCGAATTTCCGAGACAAAAAAACATTAAACACTCAATGGCCTCCGAAAACATTTCCTACGTAGAAGCGTCAAAATTATACACAACAAGTAAAATGAGTTACACAGAAGCTACATCGGCTTCTTCCTCCACGCCTATTTCCATTCCTTCGCGTAATCAATCGCCATTGGCAAAAACATGCGTTGCAACCCAGAACCTTTCAATAAATCCAACGACCTGACGTCAATCATCCCCATGATAGCCCAAATCCTAATTTCTTTATTTTCTGACATCGATAACTTACCGTCCTACGCTGCCAACTCTCTTCCATTTCTCAACGATCTAGTGCAATATAATGGCTCCACATCCAAAAACAAAGAATAATAACTCAATCTGCATATTACAATGGAACAGCAGAAGTCTAGTTTCGAATAAAATAGACTTTTGCTATATTTTAAAAACATACAATATTAATATTGCTGCGGTATTAGAGACCTGCAAGGCTTAAACCAGGATCCGATTTTTTTATCCCCGGTTACACGATTCTACAAGACGATCGATATGATGCTCATGGAGGAGCTGCGTTAATATTTAAATCTTCATTGCCATGTAATGTAATAAATATCCCCTCACATACTAATATCCAAATAGTTGCTGCTAACATAAATAATATAAGTTACATCTCAACTTACTGTCCACCTAACACTTTTTTTGATCCTAACTACTGGAATTTATTGATATCATTATGTTCCTCTCAAATATTTATATTAGGTGACTTTAATGCCCACTCGCCTTCCTGGGGATGTGTTTCTCAAGACAGTTCAGGCGACTCAATTTTGACGTTTTGCGATGATAATAATATGTGTATCTTGAACAATGGCTCACCAACTAGATTTACTTCACCATCACAAAATCAAAGTGCAGTTGACCTTTCCTTGTGTTCTACCAATCTTGCTACCTCCACTTCCTGGACCGTCATGGATGACACCTTTTCTAGTGACCATTTCCCAATAATTCTAAACTATTCTCCTAGTCCATCGTTTTCAACAACATATACAAAAGTCAGTAAATTCAAATTGAATTTAGCAGATTGGTATAACTTCCATAAAATCTTAGAAGAATCCGTTAGCACTCTTCCACCTCTTATGTTTCCAGCGGATTTAAATACAATTTTCTCTAAACTATTATCAGTTATTAAATCAGCTGCCGAGTCTTGCATTCCAAAAACAAAAAAATCGAAAAAATCTAAAACTCTCCCGCCATGGTGGGACGACGAATGCTCAGAACTCATTCTAGAGAGAAAAAAAGCCATGAAAAAATACAGGAAAAATATGTCACTGTCCATTTTCTTAATGCAAAAAATATTCAAGCATTAACTAAGAAAACTTTAAGAAAAAAGAAACGTCAAGGCTGGTATGACTTCTGTAATTCCTTTTCTCCAGAATCTTCTTCTTCTCAAATCTGGAATAAAATTCATAGATTTCGTGTATCATATTCTCCTACATATACTAACTTCCAGGATGACTGGATAATGTCATTGGCCCCTGCCTACGATCCAAGCTTTGAAGAGGTATGCAACTCTTCTCATAATTCACAGCCTGCCTCCTGGCTAACCTCTCCATTTAAAATAGAAGAATTATTAATAATTCAAATTCAGTCATTATGTAATACGGCTCCAGGAGTGGATGGTATTTCAAACATATTTTTTCAAAAAATTCCTGCTAATCTTCTGTCATACCTTTTAGATATGTACAACCTAATTTTACAAATAGGATTCGTATCTTCAGAATGGAAGACCCAGATAGTTATTCCAATTTTGAAACCGGGTAAAGATGCAAAACTTGGTTCTTCCTATAGACCTATTGCACTTTCATCTTGTTTCTTAAAATTATTAGAGCGTATGTTGAAAAAACGATTAGATTGGTATATAGAACATAATAACCTTCTTTCGACTTCACAATTTGGTTTCCGAAAATCAAAATCTTGTCTTGATAACCTGAGTATTTTAACAACTGACATTCGGACTGCTTTCTCTAAACAAGAATCTACTGCAGCAGCCTTTTTAGATATATCTGGCGCATATGATAACGTTCAGCTTCCTGTACTGAAAAATAAATTATCTACAATAGGTATTCCGGATCAACTGTGTCGTCTCATCCATAACATATTTTCCGAACGCACAATTAATATTGTGAGATATGTGAGTGAAAGAGATAGCATGTCTGTGTGTGTATATAGTGTTTGAATGGGCACGCGACGCGTCATTCATCGTTTCACCGTTGATAGTACTACCTCCGTATAATCGTATATATAGATTGACCTTGAATTGTATATATTGTAAATAAAGTGTAAAAGAAGATACATCTTTTACTTACTAATAATCAGAGTTCCACCCCAACAAATAGTAGTGTACAAGGACACTATAAATATCAATAGAAATAATATAAATATATCAAGAACCATAAGGAAAGGATTACCTCAGGGCTCCGTATTAAGTCCTATTTTATTTAATGTCTACTGCTCAGATCTTGAATCGAAACTCCCTGATAAGGTTTCCTTTGTTAATTATGCTGACGATATTAGCATATATGTTTCAAATAAATTTATTGATATATCCGTAAAGGATTTAACTACGGCTATCAAAATAATAAACAAATGGGCTCTTAAAAATGGTCTCCAGGTTTCCCCTCAAAAAAGTAAGGTTGTAATTTTTACTCGTAAACACAAAACTCCCACAGTAAACATAATTATTGACAATATTAAAATTCCTGTGTTAAATCAAGTTAAATTTCTGGGCTTAATTTTAGACAGAAAAATGTCATGGAAATCTCACATTGAGCATGCTATTGCCAAATGCGAAAGAAATTTAAACCCTCTTCGAGCCTTTTCCCGAGTGTGGTGGGGTTCTCACCCGTCATGCATGAAAATCCTTTACAATTCTCTGGTTCGTGGTGTCCTTGATTTTGGTAGCTTTCTTTTGGACCCGATCCCTTCATTTCTTCAACTTAAACTTGAAAGAATTCAATGAAAGGGCCTGAGACTGGTTCTCGGCGCTATGCGTTCAACACCCATTAATGCTCTTCAAGTGGAGGCACTAGACATGCCTCTTAATCTTCGTAGAGAATTATTGGCAGTCAAATTTCTCACAAAGCGGATAAATATTAATACACACCCCATCATGCGTAAACTATCATCCTTGCTATCTCTATGTCAATCCACTAGATTCTGGGACAAAAAACCATATCCTCACTTATGCTTAGCATATTTAAAGCTCCGTGATAGAATAACCGATTCTCCTAACTATTCTTGCCTGCCATACTACCAAACTCCCTTTAAGATTAATTTCATTATTCCCAATATAATTGAAAATATTGGCATCAACAAATCGACTCAATTACCCCCCCACACCATTAACAAAATCTTCAATAACATAGTAAATTCTAAATGGCCGTCACATCTTAAAATTTATACTGATGGGTCAAAAATGTATCCAAATGGACCATGTGGCTCCGCAGTGTACATTCCTTCCTTAAATACTGAACTTCTCTTTAAGCTTCCCCCTGGGTCATCTGTCTATTCAGCGGAGTGTTTGGCGATAAGAGAAGCATTAAAACTTCTAGACTCTCTTCCCCATTCAAAAATTCTGATCCTTTCTGATTGCTTAAGTTCCCTCAAATCCTTATCCAACGATCTCTCTAAATTTCCAGACAACGAACTACTTTGCTCTATCAGATATCTCATGTGTAGTCTTATAGAAAAATACTATGAAATTATACTAGCATGGATCCCTTCCCACGTAGGTATAAATGGGAACGAGATCGCGGATAAATTAGCAAAACAAGCCTCCAGTTCTGATGCCTCTTATTTTAACAATTCCCTTTCCATCCAAGACACAATTCGTTCTCATTGTAACATTGCCAAAAATAAATGGCAAGACCTGTGGAAAATCACTTCTGAAACCAAAGGAACATACTACTATAATATCCAATTAAACATTCCATCTTTTCCATGGTTTCATAAAAAAAAAATGTCCAAAAGAGAGATCTCTAATATCTCGAGAATGAGATTGGGTCATTGCTCAATTGCCTCTCACCTTTATAAAATAAATATAAAAGAAAACCCTTCTTGTGCATGCGGGGCAGAATTGGAAACATTCGATCACGTGTTCTTTGAATGCCCGATGCACTACGAATATGACATCTATCCCAACTTAAAAGTTCCTCTACCAGTCAACATGTCGCATCTCTTATCACTAAACTCTCTTGCTATTTATTCCGCAATATCCAAATTTATCCTTATCAATTGTATTAATCTGTAAATCGTAACATTCAATATTTAATTATTTTTTTATCTTTTCTTCCATTTGGCACAAATCACTCTTATAAGGGTGGGTTGCCTAATATTAAAAAAAAAAAAAAACTGAGTAGGTACTCGACGAAAAGTGACGGACGTGGCATGTTTATTTAATATAATAAATAACGTGATGGACACACAGCTGGTCAATGAATTGAAATATAACGTCAATATTAAATCAATAAGAAACCCAAATATTTTTCACATAGGGTTCTGTAAATATAACATATCATTTTTTAATAATTGTATTGCATGTGCCGTATTTACAATAGTCACAGCAACTCCAACATATGTATGAGGCCCCCAGTATCAAAAATGGCCAAATGCTCCCTTGTGTTTTTTTGGGAAAACACAAAAAACTAGGAAACACTGTTCTACTGTTTTTGTTTGAAAAAATTAGTAGAAATAATTAAATCTGATATTATTTATGACATGTACCATTAAATATTTACATTATTCTTGTTGAAATTTATTTAATTTTGGATTTAAAAATGCATTTGGCCATGTTTGATGTCATTTGTTTTAGGCCATTTTTGATACTCATTTTTTTTTTTAAATTTGCCCAAACGACGAGTCGTGATTGGTTAGTTCATATTTTGGCCGACTTTGATACTAAGGAAACTTGATTTTGGCCGTTTTCGATACTTAGACCTATTTTCAAACGTAATTTTTCATGGGTTTTAGTCATTTTTGATCCACGGATACATTTGTAATGGATATATACTGGCTGGTAAATGATAGCAACAAGGCACCTGTATAATAAGTGTAGATAAGTTAACAAAATATTTAGCTGAGTTAAGGCCGTTAACAATAGGATCTCTTGAAATGTCAAAGTGTTTTCAGAATTAATAATATTGAATGAGGGTATCTAGAAGGTACCTCCATACATACATACATACTACATACATAGGTAGGTAATTACTTTTTGAACTTTGCTGTTCTCGTATGCACGGGGCAGGACTTAGGCTTAGATGTTCAGAGAGCTAAGGCATCGGGGTATTACTAATCGAATAATGTAGAACTGAAACCGAATTGTAACATATCTAACAGCCAGTTTCATAAAAATTAAAGGAGACTTAATGTCGACATTAAAAAAATGCGTTTTATGTATAACAACATTTCCTCTTACCGTAATCTTCTCCATTGACCTAAGATACGACAACGGCGAAATATACATATTTTGTCAATTCTATATAATACGCTCTTTAATACTAATTCATCGCAGTATCTTAAACCAAATTCACCTATTTAACTAGTCACAACCTATCGCTTCGATCTGCTGAACGTACTACATTAACTATCCCAATTCACAACACTGAATTTTTCAGCTCTTCCTTTGAAGTGCGTTCAGCAAGACTCTGGAATAATTTGAGTCCTGATATAACTTCGTCAAACTCGCTTTCCATTTTCAAGAAAAGACTAAAGCAGGGATATCTCTCCGATAATACCTGATCCCTCTCCTTTTCCTTCCTTCCCTTTGCTACGTAATATTTATCTCTAAACACCTGATCTCGATTTCCTCTTCTTGTTCCTTCCCAATCCCTTTTTTGTTACTATGATGTTTTTTTTGTTTGTTTTTTTTTATGTATCTTGGTGTTATGTATATTTTATTTGTTCTTTTATAGCTTTCATTTTTGTTAATGTAGGTACATGTATAATTCTGTCACCCTGAAATCTTGTTGGTTGGAAGAAATCACCTAGTGGCAATACGCCCGCCAGTGTGCATTATATTTGTTTATATTATGTACAAAAAGTTAAATAAATAAATAAAATGTCACTTAAAGTTCACTAAACCAAAATCCAGTGTCTTTGTACTTTAGTCACTAAAGTCTTGTTTAAGAGCAGTTCATTTTTTTACCACCAGAGTTTGCTGCAATATGACATTGTGGACTAGAGCTCTGAGGTTTAAGGTACTTTCAGTAAAGTCCGAACCGAGGTCTTAAATCCGTTAGGTCTAATGGGAATATTTCTATTTGTTTTTTTTTTATATAAGCTACGCCTACCTCCACCTGCTCCGCATATGGGTACTGAAAACGGCATGCCACGAAGAGTAGCACTAGAAGCTCCTCTAGACTCATGGTCTCGGCACAATTGTGCAAAAAATGACAATCAACGTCGGTGAAGATAATATTCACAGACATGAATTGTCGCGAGAGTACTTGAAGCCTGTGATTGGGTAAAACTGGGCATTAGAGAGTTGACCAAGGACACTCTGGGATTTAAATTTTTTTATTCAGCAGATAGAAGGGCACTATAGCCATGGCAAAACAATTTGAAGGCTGTAAAGTTCTTCTTCGAGACCACTAAATCCGCATGCCCATTGAGACCTTGAAGAGGTCCACGGACAGCAGCGAGGAGCTACGAGAGCATTCCCAGAAGATGTGCTTGAGAGTTGGCCCACCACCACCCAGACTCGCTTTAGGAGATGAAGTCTCCTATTCGAGTCCACTGAATACGCCAGCAAAAGGCGCACTTAAAAAGTGTGCCGCGTATAGGTGCGTGTGGGTGACCTTCAGGTTGCTCAAGAGCAGCCCGCAGGTCACACGACACATGCATCCTTTCGGTCACCAGAAGGGCGACCTCCAGGATGCACACACCCCAAGATCAGTTTACCCTCAAAGCCCCACAATTTTTTTTTTTCGTTTATTACCCCAATTTATAAAAATAAATACAACAACGGAATACAATAAAATAGAGTTACAACGAATATCATACAAGGAACAATCCACAACAGCAAATAAACAAGAAGTTAGTTCGGCCTCTGTGCAGCAGATTCGCATGCACGGAGGAATCAACAGTAAACGATGTAAATAACTAGAGGTAAATCAACAATAATAAATAGACATGTAATACAATAAGAGCAACCGATCAAAAGAAAACTCAACAAATAAAAACAGAAGAAATGAATAGATGTGTCAAAATAGATTAAATGAGACACACACAGTCAAAGCGCAGACAGATGCAGGGTCAGAGGGCAAACATACGGACACCACTACGTCCCATGGAGGGACAGACAACACAAGCACACTTGAGTTTCGCTCCGATCCACGTTCACAACTGGGAAAGGAAAGACTCCTCGGAAGGCTCCAAGCCAACTCCTCCGATGATGTGCTCCGAAGTTTGGTCGGGGTGATGGCATAACTGTAGCCTCGCGTTGTTTTAGTTGGTTGAAAAAAAATGCCTTATTGCAATAAACCCGCCATTGTATACATTATGGTACATGAAGTAAAAATAAATAAATATTACTCAAGGCCCCATTCCAAAACGGCCCATTCTAGTTTTTTGAAATCTGCACCCAACACACGATGAAATTTAATGATATTTTCAGTCTTTGATCTCAGCGTGGCCTGTCATTTTGCGGTTTTGTCGGTCGGTTACCTACAAAGCTATTTACGTGTGTATGGCGTCGTTACCTCTGCTTTACAAATCATCAAAATACAACATAATTATTTTGAAATTTTAGAAGCGAAGTTTGGATTGCCAAATACCAAAGTACATACATACATTAAGGCCGTACAAGCACTCAAATGCGATCAGTTCCATTGGCGCTTCATAATTTACTTAGCCAATACCGATATTATCGTCTTGGAACTACAAACGCAGAGATAAATAGTAGGTAAATATTACCCTCAATTCAGTACCTTTTGAACTAAAATAGGAACGTTATAAAATTAGAATTAAGGTCATTTGAAATTAATTTTGCCCCATTTTGCCCTTGGTGCTCATGTGTGTGTTCTTTGAGGATATACAAAACATGCGTCAGACCTATCCTAACATACGCCATTGAATCCAGAGCTGATACAGTCCGTACTGCAAACAACTTATGCGCACCAGTGAAATGAAAATACTGCGATGCATAGCTGGCAAAAGTCTTCGTGATAGAGTCAGGAATATAGAGATCCGAAGAATTTGCGAAGCTGAGGACATCGTAAGATGGGGGCGCCAAAGAAGAAGGTACTGGAACATACACGTCAGCCGCATGTCCGAAGATAGGATCCCGAAGATAGCCAGAGAAAACGTACCGGAGGGGTCTTGACCACGAGGACGCTCACCAAAAAAATGGCGAGATAGTTGGCAGTCCACATCACAGGAGGCTGAAAATGCACCATAAAACAGGCCCTGGGCCTAATGAAAGAAGAAGAAAGAAATTAATTTTGTATTCTGTAATTGATGTTGTTCCTAAAACCTACAAATCTACAAAATTAGTGCACCCTCGATAGTAGGTAATTTGAAAAAAAAAATGTCCACGGCGCAGACTACGCATGCGTGTCTGCTCACTGTTCGGCCATGTTTATTTGTTACATTTGAATAAAAAACCAACATTTTTATACACCTGTCATGAAAATTTTGTATATAACCACTAGTCTCAGTCTTGTAGAGCATTATTCTGACGATGTGCCTTGCACGAAACGCGTCGATAATCTAATAAATTTCAATAGAACTAATACCAAGTATTTTTTTTTTATTGACAAACATTATTTTTTATTTATTTTTTTTATTTTAATATCTCAATAGAGACGAAGTTGGGATATTGTAGAAGAACCAGGAACTCGAGGCTCCTACAGGGCTTACGACCTGTCATCGGCTGGTTTACGTGATCACTTTATGAGCTTGCGCAACGTTCACCAATTATGCCTTCCTATTGAGTTCTCTTGTCAATGTAATTTTTGAAAGTTCTATATATTTGAATAGTGTAACATTTCACATGAAAATAAGGAACTATACTATTGCCATCTATGCAGTAACGGAAAAGCCTTTTTGTAACGCCATCTATTGAGAAATTAGTTTATTTGTAAACAATGAAAGCAACAGTCATTATAAATGAGGTGACGGTTTTTTTTATATTTGTAATATATCTACATACAATTTAGTTCTATCAAGAATTGTCGATCAACAAGCTAATATTAGTACTATGGTTATTAGTTTCAACAAAACCTAACAATTGTTAATAATCCATTTTTATTTTTTTATAATTTAGCAAAAATATTGTTAAATATGATATTAACACATTCTTTCAGCGTGATGGAAGATTGAAAAAAGATATTGAAAGGAGAGTAACGGCAGGTAATAGAGTGAATGGTGCATTAAGACCGGTAATGGCTGACCCAATTATTTCGAGGCAAGCAAAGCTCGCGGTACACAATGGTATCGTCGCACCGACTCTAATGTATGCTAGTGAGACATGGACATGGCAGAAGACGCATGAAAGTAGAATTAACGCGGTTGAAATGAGGTCACTACGACGAATGTGTGGTAAAACGATGTATGATAGAATAAGAAATGAGGATATAAGACGAGAATGTATGATTGAAAGAAATATCGTAAGTAAGAAAACGCGCGCTCATACTTTCCATTTCTTAACCTACATACATACTTCCCATTTATTTCCCTATTCTTGTAGTTAGTCATATCTCCTCTCCTTTTTTTCCCTTCCCTCCCACAGTGTTGTAACAGGTTTTATCTATGATTTGTTAAATTTACATTGATGTACATATTTTTATTCTGTTTAAATGTAATATGTTTATGGTTTTATATATATTTTCTTTTTTGTACATGTACCATTTTGTCTCATAACTGCCTCAGATGGTTGTCTGGAAGAAATTGCCATTAGGCAATAAGTCCGCCATTTGTACTAGCTATTAAGTATTGTACAATAAAGTGTTTAAATAAATAAATAAATAAATAAGATGAAAATAAATGCCATAAGGTGGTTCGGCCACATAGAAAGAATGAGTGATGACCGTCTGACAAAAAAAGTATACAAGGGTGATAAAAGAGGAACGAAAAGTAGAGGTCGGCCAAGAAAAAGTTGGCACGATCACATAAATGGGATTTTGAAAGATGGTGATGTTAGGTGAATGAAGCGAGGAATGTATGTCAAGAGAGAGGAGTCTGGCGTTCGGTTCTCTCTGCCTACCCCAAATAGGGAAATGGCGTGATGGTATGGTATAGTATGGTAACACATTCACTGGTACAGACTTTTAAATTTGTCTAGATTTAAAAAAAAAGTATAATTCATATTGCCGCTCCCGTTTCGCGCTATTCAAGTTGTACAAAATGTATGGACGGGACGAACTCCACCGCTTCTACTCGAGTAAGAGAAGTGGAATACGATTTGGTAAAAAACCTCAGTTGCTGTGCGGCCTTAAGTACTCACTTCTTCATTACGTGTAAGTACTCCCTTCTCCATTACGTCAGGACAATTATCCTGTTTACAAATCAGATATTACGTCATTTGTTTACGTCTTTCTTCAACTGAAACGCAGAAAATAATCGTAAAATACATACATATCATCACTGCACATCCCACAGCGTGGGGTAAAAAGCGACAGGTGTGCGGGTGTAACTTATAAATACTTACAAGCACTACACACCTGTCTCGTCTCTTCTAAAAGGCAACATCCAGAATTGTTGGTGAACCTCATTGAGAATTTATGTTCACTGTTGTTGTTGTTGGGACACCCGATAACGATGATACTAGAAACGAGTGGAAGCACTGTTCTAAGCCGGTGCCTTGCATGCATTGAAATAATTCCGGATGTCGAAAAGATGAGTGCGAATAGAGAGAGAACGTTTTGAATACGTGAGAGAGCGAGAGAGGAATCTTCGTAGGAGATATTAAAAAAATATAACTATCGTATTGTTTTCTGGTGCCAATTAAACAGCATGATGGTATGAATATATGTATGTTTGGAGATTAAGTATCAAACTATTGAGAGTCCCCATAGTTATTGCGTAGTGTAATAATGCCATACCATACAAATTGTATGAAAGGATGTCACTAAATTCAATTTTTACAAAAATTGTGAAGAAAAGTTTGAGTCGTACCTACTGCTATGATACGTGATATTGTGGTACCTATATTTAATAAGGCACAAAGTTGTCTTTTAATATTGTATGTTGAAATAAATAAATAAATATTATACAATATTAATCTTTATTTACAATTAACTTAATTCTATGTATATTTCAACTATTGCACGCATAAATTATCTATACAACCGCGAAAACCAACATACTAATAATAATAATAAACACTTTCTTGCACCCTGTGCAAGTGGCGAGTTTATTGCCGTATGGCAATTTCTTCCAACTAACCAGTGTTTCCAGCCCAGAGAAGCAATAATTGCGTGAGAGATAAATTTAAATAAATTTCTCCTCTGCTGGGAATCGAACCCAGGACGCCCGCACAGTAACCAATCGTCTTACCAACTGTGCCACGGCGGAAAATTTAGTATATAAATAATGTAAAATATTAGTTTTTAATTGTAGTTTATATATATATATATATATATATATATATATATATATATATATATATATATATATATATATATATATATATATATATATATATATATATATATATATATATATATATATATATATATATATATATATATATATATATATATATATATATATATATATATATATATATATATATATATATATATATATATATATATATATATATATATATATATATATATATATATATATATATATATATATATATATATATATATATATATATATATATATATATATATATATATCTCTAAGATCATATCCAAAAATCCCCATAATTGATTAGACAAAATAACATTAAAATTGTAATTATATTTTTTATTAATAATAAAATACATAAATAAAAATTTATTATAAAATTTTTTGATGAAAAAAATTAGAAAATACATCGCTTTAGGTAACGAGATTAAAATACTTTGGCATTCTCGTAAAATAATAATATTACCGTTCATTATTTCAGCCACTGGCATTATTACAAAATCGTTAATCCGTAATTTAGAAATAATAGATTTATCGAAAAACTAAATTGTAAAAATGCAAAAAACGGTACCTAATAATGAATACATGTAGAATCGTTAAAGATTTTTTAAACGTTAATATTCGGGAATCAGTAGGGTTGTTAGGTAGTATAGAGACCTCCTCAGAGCCTAATCCTTTGATATCTTAAGTATCTGGATGGGTGAACTATTCCCAATTGAAAGCTTGATGATGCGTTTGTTGAATTTTATTTTGTTCTATAAAATAATTTCCAATTTATCTGCACTGATCTTTTGAAGAAGTGTAAAGTGGTAATAATAATAATTGAGTGATATTATTTGTAGTGCTTAATTGTTATTAATATCATTAGTAAATCGACCAGCGCCGTATAAAAAATAAATATTTTTACCAAAATTCGACTGAGGATTCGACAGAATTCGACCATTCGTTTCACGAAGAGAGCATCGTCTCTTCGGGGATATTTATAAATTTATGTTGTATTGGTAAAACCGTTAATTAAAATTGATTTGAGGCTGCTACAGTAACCTCAAAAACTGGGGCTACAGAGAGGAAGATACCTGTGAGTGTGGCACTGTGCAGGACAACTCGCACCTTCTCTCATGCCCCTTGATTGGAGTTCCATGTACATATGAAGATACCTGTGAGTGTGGCACTGTGCAGGACAACTCGCACCTTCTCTCATGCCCCTTGATTGGAGTTCCATGTACATATGAAGATACCTGTGAGTGTGGCACTGTGCAGGACAACTCGCACCTTCTCTCATGCCCCTTGATTGGAGTTACATGTACATATGAAGATACCTGTGAGTGTGGCACTGTGCAGGACAACTCGCACCTTCTCTCATGCCCCTTGATTGGAGTTACATGTACATATGAAGATACCTGTGAGTGTGGCGCTGTGCAGGACAACTCGCACCTTCTCTCATGCCCCTTGATTGGAGTTACATGTACATATGAAGATACCTGTGAGTGTGGCACTGTGCAGGACAACTCGCACCTTCTCTCATGCCCCTTGATTGGAGTTACATGTACATATGAAGATACCTGTGAGTGTGGCACTGTGCAGGACAACTCGCACCTTCTCTCATGCCCCTTGATTGGAGTTACATGTACATATGAAGATACCTGTGAGTGTGGCACTGTGCAGGACAACTCGCACCTTCTCTCATGCCCCTTGATTGGAGTTACATGTACATATGAAGATACCTGTGAGTGTGGCACTGTGCAGGACAACTCGCACCTTCTCTCATGCCCCTTGATTGGAGTTACATGTACATATGAAGATACTTGTGAGTGTGGCACTGTGCAGGACAACTCGCACCTTTTCTCATGCCCCTTGATTGGAGTTACATGTACATATGAAGATACTTGTGAGTGTGGCACTGTGCAGGACAACTCGCACCTTTTCTCATGCCCCTTGATTGGAGTTACATGTACATATGAAGATACTTGTGAGTGTGGCACTGTGCAGGACAACTCGCACCTTTTCTCATGCCCCTTGATTGGAGTTACATGTACATATGAAGATACTTGTGAGTGTGGCACTGTGCAGGACAACTCGCACCTTTTCTCATGCCCCTTGATTGGAGTTACATGTACATATGAAGATACTTAAAATTAGGTGGGGATGAGGTTATCGAAGCAGTGAGACTACTTTTAAATAAATGCCTAGAGCAAGAAAGCATTCCCAACAGCTGGAAAAATGCTGAGGTAGTGATTCTCTACAAGAAAGGAGACCCAGAAAACTTGGAAAACTATAGACCTATCAGTTTACTATCCCATTTATATAAACTGCTAACAAAAATTATAACAAACCGCCTTACACCTAAATTAGACTTCTATCAACCAATGGAACAAGCTGGCTTCAGAAAAGGTTTTAGTACTACCGATCATATCCAAACCCTTAGACTGGTCATCGAAAAAACAACAGAATACAACATTGATATACATCTATGTAGCATTTATTGACTACAAAAAGGCATTCGACTCTATTGAAAAATGGGGTATAATTGAAGCACTGAATGACGCAAGAGTCGACTCACGATATACCAAATTGATCAAATTTATATATGACTATGCCACAATGGATGTGAAATTCGATAATAATACAAAAACAGATAAAATAAAAATCAAAAGAGGCGTTAGACAAGGAGATACCATCTCTCCCAAGCTGTTCACTCTGGTCTTAGAAAATATATTTAAAACACTAAACTGGGAAAACCGAGGAATAAAAATCGATGGTACATGCTTGACTCATCTCCGTTTTGCAGACGATATCGTACTTCTTAGCAACGACCTGGAAGAACTGACTGTTATGATTAAAGATCTCCATGACGCTTCCCTGAGATTTGGGCTAGAAATGAACCACAGCAAAACCAAAATCATGAGTCCGTCCAACAGAAATATAAAAATTGATGACAAAATAATTGAAACTGTTGAAGAATACATTTACCTCGGACATAAAATAAGAATGGGAAAAGAAAATCAGGTGGCAGAAGTACCCAGAAGAATTGGACTTGGTTGGGCAGCCTTCGGGAAACTCAGTTATATAATGAAAAATAAGGATATCCCCATCAATTTAAAAAGAAAAATCTATGAATCATGTATATTGCCTGTAATGACATATGGTTTGGAAACAATGTCCCTGACCATAAATACTGTCCACAAATTAAAATGTGCACAACGATCCATGGAGCGGCAAATGCTGGGCATAAGTCTGAGGGATAAAATAACCAATATAGAAATCAGACGCCGAACAAAAATCGCCGATATCATGGATCGGATCGCAAAATTGAAGTGGCAATGGGCAGGACACGTGGCCAGACAGCCAAATTCAAAATGGACTCCCAAAGTCTTAAAGTGGAGGCCATGGGAAGACAAAAGGGGTGTCGGTCGGCCACAGAAGAGATGGGCCGACGATATTGTTGCGATCGCCGGAAAGAAATGGATTGAAGCGGCACAGAATAGAGGAAAATGGAGACAAATGGAAGAGGCCTACATCCAGCAGTGGAGGGAAGGCTAGGAAGAAGAAGAAGAAGTACATATGAAGATACTTGTGAGTGTGGCACTGTGCAGGACAACTCGCACCTTTTCTCATGCCCCTTGATTGGAGTTACATGTACATATGAAGATACCTGTGAGTGTGGCACTGTGCAGGACAACTCGCACCTTTTCTCATGCCCCTTGATTGGAGTTACATGTACATATGAAGATACTTGTGAGTGTGGCACTGTGCAGGACAACTCGCACCTTTTCTCATGCCCCTTGATTGGAGTTACATGTACATATGAAGATACTTGTGAGTGTGGCACTGTGCAGGACAACTCGCACCTTCTCTCATGCCCCTTGATTGGAGTTACATGTACATATGAAGATACTTGTGAGTGTGGCACTGTGCAGGACAACTCGCACCTTTTCTCATGCCCCTTGATTGGAGTTACATGTACATATGAAGATACTTGTGAGTGTGGCACTGTGCAGGACAACTCGCACCTTTTCTCATGCCCCTTGATTGGAGTTACATGTACATATGAAGATACTTGTGAGTGTGGCACTGTGCAGGACAACTCGCACCTTTTCTCATGCCCCTTGATTGGAGTTACATGTACATATGAAGATACCTGTGAGTGTGGCACTGTGCAGGACAACTCGCACCTTTTCTCATGCCCCTTGATTGGAGTTACATGTACATATGAAGATACTTGTGAGTGTGGCACTGTGCAGGACAACTCGCACCTTCTCTCATGCCCCTTGATTGGAGTTACATGTACATATGAAGATACTTGTGAGTGTGGCACTGTGCAGGACAACTCGCACCTTTTCTCATGCCCCTTGATTGGAGTTACATGTACATATGAAGATACTTGTGAGTGTGGCACTGTGCAGGACAACTCGCACCTTTTCTCATGCCCCTTGATTGGAGTTACATGTACATATGAAGATACCTGTGAGTGTGGCACTGTGCAGGACAACTCGCACCTTCTCTCATGCCCCTTGATTGGAGTTACATGTACATATGAAGATACTTGTGAGTGTGGCACTGTGCAGGACAACTCGCACCTTTTCTCATGCCCCTTGATTGGAGTTACATGTACATATGAAGATACTTGTGAGTGTGGCACTGTGCAGGACAACTCGCACCTTTTCTCATGCCCCTTGATTGGAGTTACATGTACATATGAAGATACTTGTGAGTGTGGCACTGTGCAGGACAACTCGCACCTTCTCTCATGCCCCTTGATTGGAGTAACATGTACATATGAAGACACCGTGACAGTGAAGGAAAGCGGCATACGAGCACTGGAGTTATCTAGTATGATGCTGTTTCGGACACGTATGTAAGTAATTAATTTAAAGAAGACTTACCCACAAATGCCCTGACATCGTACGAAGTACCTATAGGGGCTCCTCTATACTCCTTGGCAGGTACCAACTGGACACTTGGGGGCGCCAATGGAGTCAACTCCATGCTGAAGGCATGGGCCCGAGGACCCAGGCGCTGCAGGAGAGCATCCTGAAAAGGAAAGAAAAATCATGAACACACATTCAATACCAATATACCACACATCGTCCTACACTTACCTATTCGTTCACAATTTACGTAGTCCGGCTATGGAACCAATTACCCAATGGTATAAGAGAAGCTCCAAGCTTATTGGTTTACAAGAAGCTTCTGAAGCCACACTTCTCTTTTATTTTATTTTTGATTAACACAAACAACATTAGATAATTTGATTACATCGATTAATAATATATTATATGATAAATCAATTATCTAAATCTAATGTCAATTAATTACTTACTTTCCACTTACTTTCCTTTCAAATACATTTTTGTTTGTGTGTATAGTGTAAGTAGTAAAGTATTATAATTATTTATTTATTAGATTATATATGATACAGATACCTAGTCAGCGCAATGAATGTATGCCAACTAAAACTACGCTGAAACAGACGAATTTCACTCGCCCGGCCGAATACGTACACGTATAAAATACCGCCTACCAACCGATTTACCACCACACACACATACACATGTAAAAAACAAATACCTATTACTTAGATTATATATGATACAGATACCTAGTCAGCGCAATGAATGTATGCCAACTAAAACTACGCTGAAACAGACGAATTTCACTCGCCCGGCCGTATACGTACACCTACCGATACGTACACCTACATAATACGTAGAACATCCGATCTACCGCCTCACACACACATAAACATGTAAAAACAAATACCTATTACTTAGATTATATATGATACAGATACCTAGTCAGCGCAATGAATGTATGCCAACTAAAACTACGAGGAAACAGACGAATTTCTAGTATACGTACACCTACCGACACGCACACCTACATAAAACGTAGACCAACCGATCTACCGCCTCACACACACATGTAAAATTTTTTTTTTTTTTTCTTTTTTGGCGAGATGACTCCTAATAAATGGGTCTTACGGCCAGTTTCAAGTTAAAAGATAAAATCTTCTCTTTGTTTAAAAAAACAATAAAATGAAAAAAATAAGTATTACAAATATAGATATATTAAATCAAATCTTGATGTCGTTTCTTTTGACGAATTTTGATATTAAATTAAAAATCATATCTTTATTACTGGTATGCAGCAAGGTCAGAATGTTCACTGGCAGTGGGATCTTATATTTTGATAGAGATTGGTAAAGTGATGGGGGTTGGGAGTTGAGAGGACAAGAAAAGAATTCATACATTTGAATTCGAAATTTGTACTACGCGGCTTCTGTACATTATAATTCTATGATTTATTTATTTAATTATTATTCCGCTTATGTAAGAGAGAGGGTGTGTATATGTGTGTGTGCTTGTTTGTGTCTGTGTGTGTGAGATGCGTTTGTCTTATCCTCATACCTATAATTTCTTTATCCTTCATCCCTTCACTACCATCCTTTTCCTATTTTTGGACATGATCATTATTTTTATTATTATAATCGTGTTTTTTATATTAAATATTGTAATTTTGTATGATTTTTTTCTCGTTGTAATGTATATAAGTTTTTTTATTTGTAAAATATATTTTTTTACTTTCTACTACTGATGTATTTACTAGTGTAGTTGACTTGTAGAAATTGTCTATGCGTTGTCTATGTAGTCCGCCACATTATTTGTGAAAAAATTGCGTAGTAAAATAATTAATAATGATTTTTGGACTTGGTGCCTTTTAAAACTCAGGTTACCTATCGATGTTACGCCCTCTCAACATAACGGTTATAGAATGTTCCAGACACACTCAAGTAATTTACTTAACAGTATTCAATTCTTAATCGATATTTCCATCTTGTTCTCTCTTCTTGTTAGATATTTTCTCCATTGTTATTCTCTATAAAACGATTGTCTTCCATATCAATGTCTGACAGGAACAACTCAACCGATCCAAACCTTCCAAACAATGTCTAGGAACGATGGAAATACTCGTGAGATAGAAATAAAGAATCACTGTAATAGAAAATTAAAAGAATCCAGGATTGTCTGATACGAAAAATGTTAAAGTATAGTCATCTTTAAGAAAGATAATATTTCATACCATCACGGCATTACCCTGTTTGGGGTAGGTACAGAGAACCGAACACCAGACTCTTCTATCTTGACATACATTTCTTGCTTCATTCACGTCCGTGTATCGTCTCATACACGCTATTCTGTTATTCTCACTCCTAACGTCTCCATCTTTCAAAATTCCATTTATGTGATCGTGCCAACTGTTCCTTCGCCGACCTCTACATTTCGTTCCTCTTTTATCAGCCTGATACAATATTTTCATCAGACGGTCATTCTTTCGATGTGGCCAAACCACCTTAGGGCATTTATTTTCATCTAATTTCTTACTCTATCGTATACCGTTTTACCACACATTCGCAGGGTCGGATAAATCATAGAACAATCTGGAACAAGAAGTCAGGGCGGTTGTCTTAAAATGGGCGCTTTAAATTCTAAAATATTAAAATCATATAAATAAAAAAATCGGTTCGGTTCTCTTTGCGTACCCGGATAGAGGCTCGGAATGATTTATTTATTTGTTTATTTATTTATTATAGAAAATACAATTTTTCCTTAAATCTAGTAACAATTTTTTTTAATGCATCATATTATATTTAACTTACATTAGGTTACATAATAGTTACCAGATATTTTACTTTTGTCATAAACTGCCACAGTAGGTAAAACCTGTTCTGAGACAGTGTATAGATGTCTTATTAGTTTTCAGTTTTGGTTAATAACTATGGGAGTATTTTCAGAGTTCAGGTGATTTTTAATATGGTCTCTGCCCTTTTTTTTATCCAAATTTTAATGTCTCGCTTAAATATTTTCAAGTTACTGTTTTGTCTAAGTGATAAAGGTAGTTCGTTGTATAATTTGACTCCAAAATACAGGAAATTTCTTCGTCCAAAAGTTGTCTTGAGTCTAGGTATTAGGAGTTCAGCCTGTTCGGTCTGTCTAGTTGGTCTAGATGTTTGCGTAGAGTCAAGTTTGTCTATGTTTTTATATATGTATGTACAAGCGTTCTTTGCATATAATTGTGATATGTTTAGTATATTAAAGTCGGTTAATAATGCGTCGGATGGAGTGCGGATTGGTACCTTGTAGATTATCTTCAAAACGGATTTTTGTAGTTTTATCAATGGGTCTATTGTAACATGGTAAGCGCCTCCCCATGATATAATTGCATATTCTAATATGGACTGATACAAAGAGAAATACATTATTTTAATGACGGTTAAAGGTGATGGTGTATAATGTAATAAATCCCGCTTAGTCATTTTAGACCCGATGTAATTTAACATAATTTTTAATTGTTCTACATTTGAGATTCCAAATTCGTTTTAGTGATCTCATTTCAACCGCGTCAATTCTACTTTCATGCGTCTTCTGCGGTGACAGGAAAATTATTCGAAAAACAATTATTCGAATGCTCAATTTAACGAAAATCAATTTTACGAATGGCAATTATTCGAATCACATTTTTTCGAAAAACAATTTTCCGAACACACAATTATCAGAATTTACAATTGTTCGAATTTTTATGACGTCATGTTGGTAGTATTGTGAGAGGAATAAACCATAGATTTTTATTATAATATACTAGATGTCGTAGTTAGCAAATTTTGTATGAATCGAAAACAAATGACTCACATTTTGCACGGAGTACTACATCTACATAGTATATTATGTATAATAAAAATCTATGGAATAAACAACATGGCGACGCACCGCGTTGTCAAATATCCTAGGATGTACACCTATTTTTTGAAACCTAAACCTACAAAACTTTGGTAAAAATAGGTTGGTTAGGTTTGTTTGTAGTTATAATTGCGACTGGCGTGAGCCAGTTGCATTATATATTTAAAAAAGTAAATATAATCTAAAGTAATAAAGCAATCAAAATGTTAGTGTCTGTGTGTGTGTGTGTGTGTGTGTGTGTGTGTGTGTGTGTGTGTGTGTGTGTGTGTGTGTGTGTGTGTGTGTGTATGTGTGTGTGTGTGTGTGTGTGTGTGTGTTTGTCTCACGCCTTCTGAAAAACCAAGAGCATCTAAAAATCTAATTTATGTGCGAACGTGTAGCAGTATACCTGATGCAGTGTCACGCTAAAAATTATGCGATAAAAATGCTGAATTTTAAAAATATTTCAATAATTATTTTTCTCATACAAAATTTTCCAAGTCATATCTGTCAAAAAAGTGTACATTTTGCACGCAAATATCTGTTAGTTTAAAAGTTAGAAGTACGTATTTACACGAAAAAAATATATTTTCAAGTATAACTTAGCATTTAAGTGAAAAACATGGTTAATATTTTGTATAATTATAATGTTAAACTTATTTTTAAAGTAAGCGTTTTGTACATAAATGCCGCCATTTTAATATCTTTTCATACAATATTTCATTTTCCTACCGAATGAATATGTTCTTGAAAATAATAAACCTTTGAAATAAATGTAATTATGAAATAATAAAATGAAACACAAGACATTACAGCAAGTTTTAAGACGTATATTGTAAAAGTCTGTCAATTATTAGTAAAGATATAGGCATAATAAAATTGCATAATTTGTATATAATATTTGATATTTCGGACAATTTTCATTTTTATGGCATCGAACAAACCAATGTAGGTACCTACATATTATTCAAAAAATGTCTACAAACCATTTGATATTTTTTACATGTTCTATGGTTACTATGGTTACGGACACATTCTGATATTCAAATAAAATTTGTTATAAATCGAATTCGAATTAATTTAGAACATCATTGTAGGTAGGTACCTACATACCTAATACTACCTATACCTATACTTAAAAACCAACAATATACTAATTTCGTATAGGAAAATTATTAAACTATCTTAGGTTAACTACAATACACATGTCATTCAATCTACAAACTATTTCCTATAGTGAAATTCTTCTTTTATTTAAGTAGACCTTTGGGTGATTTTTTATACAAACTATTTCTTGGAGTTTAATTCTTCTTCCTCTTCTTTTGTGAAGTCATTTGGGACAGTTCATAAATAAACTATTTCCTATAGTCTAATTTTTCTTTTTCTTAATTTATGTAGGCCTTGGGTGAGTTTTTATACAAACTATTTCCTATAGTCTAATTCATCTTCTTTTATGTAGCCCTTTGGGTGAGTTTTTATACAAACTTATTCCTATTATCTAATTCTTTTTCTTCTTATTTTATGTAGACCTCTGGGCCAGTTTTGATACCAACTATTTCTTTTAACGTAATTCTTCTTTTTCTAATTTTATGTAGACCTTTGTTGAATTTTGTATAAACTAACTTCCTATAGTCTAATATTTTCCTCTTTTACGTAGACCAAGGAAGAGTTTTCATACAAACTTTTCCTTTAGTCTAATTCTTCTTCGTCTTCTTTTATTTTGACCTTTGCGTTAGTTTTTATACAATCTATTTCCTGACGTATAATTATTCTTCTAATATGTAGACCTTTGGGTCAGTTTTTATAGTAACTACTTTCTATAGTCTAATTCTTCTTTTTCTTATTTTTTGTAGATCTTTTGTTTAGTTTTTATGCAAACTATTTCCTTTAGTCTAATTCTTCGTTTTCTTATTTAATGTAGACGTTGGGTGAATTTTATATAAAATATTTCCTATATTTCAATTCATCTTCTTCTTCTTTTATGAAGACCATTTGGTCAGTTTTTTATATAATACATTTACTATTGTGTAATTCTTCTATTGCATCTTTTATGTAGACCATTGGGTCAGTTTTTATTACAAACTATTTGTTATAGTCTTATACTTATTTTTTTTTTCATTTAGTCTTTTGGGTTAGTTTTAAGTCATAGTCTATTGTATAGAAATATTAAAAACAACATGCACACTTGACGAAAATACATAAAACGAATGGGATGTGACCATCACTAGAATCGTCTCAATACTTTTTTCAATCGAAATTTACACCATTTATTATATCATCATATATTGCTTAATTTTCAATAACTACACATTTGATTTTGATGACAGTATAATAAAAAATCGGGGTTGTGGCCATTACTGGACTCTTCACAACGTTTATATTCAAATTAAAAACTATTTAAGTCTTCTTCTGTAATGTAGATCAGTTTTATTGTGCAAAAATATAAAAATCTATAGGTATGCACACTTGACGAAAAATATAAAAACGAATGGGATGTGACCAACACTAGAATCTTTTCAGTACTTTTGTTTATTTAATTTTTAAGCCATTTCCCATCATCCAAAATTACTAAATATTTAAAACACATTTGCGTTCGATGACAATATATAAAAATAGGGGTTGTGGCCAAATCCAAACTCTTTACAACGTTGTCTCTTTATAATCAGTCATATTTAAAACCATTTACCATAGTCCATGCGTGCAGAAATTGTATGTACCTATGTACTTATATATAAGAACAAATGGGTTGTGACCATCACTTGAACATTTTACATCGCTTAAACTCAATTAAATTTCAAACTACTTTTCATACTACGAATTAGCAAATATTTTTTGTGACAATATTATATAAACGATTGCTTATTCCTTCACTAATTTACATTCTTGGCCAACGGCGGGACATAAAAGCTAGTATTAAAATAAAATAACTAAACTGGTGTGAATAATAGATAAACATAAACTGGTGTACAAACTAGGCTATCCCGCGCTGTCAAACATCAGTTATTAAAAATGTGCAAACATACGTACCCAACAATAATACAACAAGTAATAATAGTCTTCATCGAATATATTTTACTGGCAACAAATATGTCAAAGGAGGCAACAAAATGACACAAAAATATATTAAATTCGGTTAATTGGTTTTCCAACAAATGTTAGTTCGAATAATTTGCTTTCGGACAATTGTCATTCTGATAACTGATTTTCGAAAAATTGTTATTCGTACTATTGCGCATTCGAACAATTGTGTTTCGAAGAATTTTCATATAATCGTCTTCTGCCATGTTCATCAGCCTTACTCTGCAATATAATCTCTATTCCAATGTAATCCCAATCCAAATCCAATCAAAACTCGATTCCGATTTCTAAACCTTACTCTTCATCTCAATCTTGCCAAATTGGTATCGGATTTGAAATCGGCAATGAATCGGCGTTACTAAGCATGAAGATAGGTGCATTTCAAATGCGTTATTGCAATATAAAAAATATTTTCGGAATACATAAGGAATAGGTACAATGTTTTTATTATGATATGTTATATATTCTTATTGAAATTATAATGAAAAATATTACGATATTAAATGTGATATAAAACATATGTGATCAAAACAGAAAATTTGAAAATTGCGTACCTACTATTTTGAAAATTTTTCACAACAGTATTTAAATAATTATGGGCATTTTTTTCTGTTACCTAACACAAACAAAATTACACGTGGTAAAAAAAAACAATCATTTTGACAGATTCAGATTGATGCTCGTAAATATTTTGTGCGTTTTGCTTTCGATAAAGTCGTTATAATTATCAATGTAAGTATTATTTTATATTAACATTTTCAAATCTAAATTGTTTAATTATTTTTTTAAGTTCAAATAAATTCTATATGTCATAATATTTCTTTGTATATTTAAATATACTTATGGTATGGTGTTTGATAGTGTTGATAACATGCATTATTATAAGTTACATGGAAAATATGTTTTTGTGTTTTACAGATGAGTAACAGGCCTATACCACATCAGCTGGAAGCGCTGATCCAGTTTCTGGAACAGAATCCAGGGATTGCGAAAGGATTCTTGCACAGTAGCCAAGAATCACTAGCATACATTAGAGTAAAGGCTGCGGTATTGGATTGTATACCGACTAATTCTACCAAATGGAGAAAGTATCGAATTCAGATAACTGATATTTTTTGTTGGATTTCATGGCACATTTTGAATCATTATGTAATAAATAAAAAAAAACAGATAAAAATATTGATTTAAAAACCATTAGTTGGTATTTTTAGGTCACACGCTAACTACAGATAGTTTGATAGGGTTCTTAGACAGGAATAGATGTATGCAAGTGCGCATATTTAAAAAAACTATAGTCTAAGCACAAATACTGAAGTTTCGTGAGCATTGTCCTCGCAATTTCCAACTAATTCAGTCAGTCTAAAACTTCATTCACAGAGATGGTATGTATATATTTATATTTAAAACAAATAGAACTAATTCAGTCAGTCTAAAACTTCATTCACAGAGATGGTATGTATATATTTATATTTAAAACAAATAGACCTAGTCCAGGGGTCGGCAACCTGCGGCTCGCGAGCCACATGCGGTTCTTTAGTTTAGTCTATTTATTTAATACAATACACCGCATAAGCCATTTACATGTTACATAGAATTACATTTTTTTAAAATTAACAATATTATATATTAAAAAGAAAAAAAACAGAATTTACAAGAAATTTCATTTAAAAATTAAACAGTACTGGTTGAATATATAAAAAATACAGAAACAACAATAAATTAACAAAACAAAATTTAAAAAAATGATCATTATTTTAAAAATGTTTTTTTTTTTAATTTAATAAATTTTAAATATTATTTATTTTATCAATAAAAACATTTAAAAATCGTTCTGAATCGATTAAAGAGCACTAATACTATCTCTCAACAACTTACTAGAATTTATATGATTATTTTTGTAGAAAAGCAGTGTATTCGAGTTATTTTTTGAAAAAGAGTAATTATTTGAGTGAAAAAGTGGTGTTATTATTCTCTTTATTTTATGGAAAAGGGGTTAAATTTTGGTAGAAAAGAGGTGTTATTATTCGCGTTATTATTTTGGAAAAAGGGTATTATTCTTGTAGAAAAGCAGTATTATTATTCGAGTTATTTTTTGAAAAAGATGTGTAATTTTGGTAGAAAAGAGGTTTTATTATAATTGTCGTTATTTTTTGGAAAAGGGGTGTTAAATTTAGTAGAAAAGACGTGTTATTACTCGCGTTAGATTTTTCGAAAAAGGGTATTATTCTTGTAAGAAGCAGTATTAATATTCGAGTTATTTTTTTGTAAAAGAGGTGTAATTTTGGTAGAAAAGAGGTTTAATTAGACTCGTTATTTTTTGAAAAAGGGGTGTTAAATTTAGTAGAAAAGACGTCTTATTACTCGCGTTATTTTTTTCGAAAAAAGGTATTATTCTTGTAAGAAACAGTGTTATTATTCGAGTTATTTTTTGGAAAAGAGATGTAATTTTGGTAGAAAAGACGTGTTATTACTCGCGTTATTTTTTTCGAAAAAGGGTATTATCTTGTAAGAAACATTGTTGTTATTCGAGTTATTTTTTGAAAAAGATGTGTAATTTTGGTAGAAAAGAGGTTTTATTATAATTGTCGTTATTTTTTGGAAAAGGGGTGTTAAATTTAGTAGAAAAGACGTGTTATTACTCGCGTTAGATTTTTCGAAAAAGGGTATTATTCTTGTAAGAAGCAGTATTAATATTCGAGTTATTTTTTTGTAAAAGAAGTGTAATTTTGGTAGAAAAGAGGTTTAATTAGACTCGTTATTTTTTGAAAAAGGGGTGTTAAATTTAGTAGAAAAGACGTCTTATTACTCGCGTTATTTTTTTCGAAAAAAGGTATTATTCTTGTAAGAAACAGTGTTATTATTCGAGTTATTTTTTGGAAAAGAGATGTAATTTTGGTAGAAAAGACGTGTTATTACTCGCGTTATTTTTTTCGAAAAAGGGTATTATCTTGTAAGAAACAGTGTTGTTATTCGAGTTATTTTTTGAAAAAGATGTGTAATTTTGGTAGAAAAGAGGTTTTATTATAATTGTCGTTATTTTTTGGAAAAGGGGTGTTAAATTTAGTAGAAAAGACGTGTTATTACTCGCGTTAGATTTTTCGAAAAAGGGTATTATTCTTGTAAGAAGCAGTATTAATATTCGAGTTATTTTTTTGTAAAAGAGGTGTAATTTTGGTAGAAAAGAGGTTTAATTAGACTCGTTATTTTTTGAAAAAGGGGTGTTAAATTTAGTAGAAAAGACGTCTTATTACTCGCGTTATTTTTTTCGAAAAAAGGTATTATTCTTGTAAGAAACAGTGTTATTATTCGAGTTATTTTTTGGAAAAGAGATGTAATTTTGGTAGAAAAGACGTGTTATTACTCGCGTTATTTTTTTCGAAAAAGGGTATTATCTTGTAAGAAACAGTGTTGTTATTCGAGTTATTTTTTGAAAAAGATGTGTAATTTTGGTAGAAAAGAGGTTTTATTATAATTGTCGTTATTTTTTGGAAAAGGGGTGTTAAATTTAGTAGAAAAGACGTGTTATTACTCGCGTTAGATTTTTCGAAAAAGGGTATTATTCTTGTAAGAAGCAGTATTAATATTCGAGTTATTTTTTTGTAAAAGAGGTGTAATTTTGGTAGAAAAGAGGTTTAATTAGACTCGTTATTTTTTGAAAAAGGGGTGTTAAATTTAGTAGAAAAGACGTCTTATTACTCGCGTTATTTTTTTCGAAAAAAGGTATTATTCTTGTAAGAAACAGTGTTATTATTCGAGTTATTTTTTGGAAAAGAGATGTAATTTTGGTAGAAAAGACGTGTTATTACTCGCGTTATTTTTTTCGAAAAAGGGTATTATCTTGTAAGAAACAGTGTTGTTATTCGAGTTATTTTTTGAAAAAGATGTGTAATTTTGGTAGAAAAGAGGTTTTATTATAATTGTCGTTATTTTTTGGAAAAGGGGTGTTAAATTTAGTAGAAAAGACGTGTTATTACTCGCGTTAGATTTTTCGAAAAAGGGTATTATTCTTGTAAGAAGCAGTATTAATATTCGAGTTATTTTTTTGTAAAATAGGTGTAATTTTGGTAGAAAAGAGGTTTAATTAGACTCGTTATTTTTTGAAAAAGGGGTGTTAAATTTAGTAGAAAAGACGTCTTATTACTCGCGTTATTTTTTTCGAAAAAAGGTATTATTCTTGTAAGAAACAGTGTTATTATTCGAGTTATTTTTTGGAAAAGAGATGTAATTTTGGTAGAAAAGACGTGTTATTACTCGCGTTATTTTTTTCGAAAAAGGGTATTATCTTGTAAGAAACAGTGTTGTTATTCGAGTTATTTTTTGAAAAAGATGTGTAATTTTGGTAGAAAAGAGGTTTTATTATAATTGTCGTTATTTTTTGGAAAAGGGGTGTTAAATTTAGTAGAAAAGACGTGTTATTACTCGCGTTAGATTTTTCGAAAAAGGGTATTATTCTTGTAAGAAGCAGTATTAATATTCGAGTTATTTTTTTGTAAAAGAGGTGTAATTTTGGTAGAAAAGAGGTTTAATTAGACTCGTTATTTTTTGAAAAAGGGGTGTTAAATTTAGTAGAAAAGACGTCTTATTACTCGCGTTATTTTTTTCGAAAAAAGGTATTATTCTTGTAAGAAACAGTGTTATTATTCGAGTTATTTTTTGGAAAAGAGATGTAATTTTGGTAGAAAAGACGTGTTATTACTCGCGTTATTTTTTTCGAAAAAGGGTATTATCTTGTAAGAAACAGTGTTGTTATTCGAGTTATTTTTTGAAAAAGGGGTGTTAAATTTAGTAGAAAAGACGTGTTATTACTCGCGTTAGATTTTTCGAAAAAGGGTATTATTCTTGTAAGAAGCAGTATTAATATTCGAGTTATTTTTTGTAAAAGAGGTGTAATTTTGGTAGAAAAGAGGTTTAATTAGACTCGTTATTTTTTGAAAAAGGGGTGTTAAATTTAGTAGAAAAGACGTGTTATTACTCGCGTTTTTTTTTCGAAAAAGGGTTTCTTGTAAGAAATAATGTTATTATTCTTGTTATTGTTTGAAAAAAGGAATTATTTTTGTACAAAAGAGGTTTTATTATTTGCAATAACTTTTGGAAATGGGGGGTTATTTTTTTAGAAAAGTGATGTTATTTTTTGGGTTATTTTGTTAGAAAAGGGTATAAGTTTTGTAGAAAAGTGGTGTTATTATTTGCGTTATTTGTTGGAACAGCGGTATTATTTATGTAGAAAAGCGATTTTAATAATCATACAATGCCTCGGTGAAAAAGTGAAGTGCCGTTTTATTGGCCGGCTCGTGTCAATATACATATGTATGTATGACTCTGCTGGTAAACATTGTTCCTATAGTACTACTCGTTATGACTGCGTAAATTATTTTGCAAGCAGTTAAAAAAATACCTATTTGGAGAACGTATCACGCAGACGGCCAAATGATTACTGAATGCTCGTAGCAAAATGTTGACCAAATTAGTCAACATAAAGCAGTCACGTTTACTGCAGGCTAAAGAGTATTCTATAAGTACTATTATTATTCTATGAAGACGGGGTAAGTTCTTTATTCCTTCCTTATTTGACCAATTGTCATAGGTGTGGATTGATTATCCACCATCAAATCAGATCGTCGGAGCTGCATTTAATAGCCCCAAAACCGGGGATTGTGGAATCCTCCATCTTGCCGCCGAAGACCGCGGCAAAGCCTATTCAATTGTGTCAACGAGCTCGCGCTTGACATTTGCTATCCTGAGTAGGTACCTTCAAATTTGATACTTTATCGATACAGGAAATTTTCAAAAATATAGGTTTTTTTAAATAAAACATTAAGATTCCATGTAAAATTTCAACAACTCTTACACAAAAACTTAATTTTTTTGTAAAAAAATTTATAATATGAGTATTAATCTTTAATATTAATCTTTATTAATATTAATCTTTATTAAATTTATTAATATTAATCTTTAAAGTTTATCCGTTTATTGCAATGAAAATTATCTTTCCTTAAATATATCCAAGTGTTTTTCTATATCCTTCACTAGGAAGACAAAAGTTGTAGAATACAATTATAAACTGAACAATGTAGTTTTACCGACGAAAACAGACTGCAAAGATCTTGGCGTACACCTTGATTCAAAACTTCTCTTCGACAAACATATTGAAATTATAGTAAACAAATCTTATAAAATGTTAGGCTTTATATTTAGAATCAGCAAATACTTTAAAAATCCCAATACATTAAAACAATTATATTGCTCTCTTGTCAGAGGTCAACTTGAGTACGCATCAACTATATGGAATCCCCAGTACAAGGTTTACATTCACTCGTTGGATCAAATTCAGAATAAATTCATTAAATATTCAAACTACCGTTGTAACAATACTAACCAACCTACTATACTAACTTCTTTAACCACGCGACGCACAATTTCAGACCTTATGTTCCTTCATAGTATACTAAATGGAAACATAGAATGTCATGAAATTCTTACCAATATCAAATTTAATACATCTACTCGCCGGACAAGACATACGTCACTTTTCTTCTCCAATATCTGTAAAACAAATGCTTCCAAAAACGCTCCGATTAACAGAATGATAAACTTATTTAACTCTTACGAAAAAAATGCCGACTTAGACATATTTTTCGATTCACATATAACATTCAAAAATAAACTTATATCTAACATCGTGACATTATAACAATTAGGTACTGATTAATTTTATTTTTCCCAACCACCCTCAGCAATATATTTTCTTTTTCTTCCCAAATCATGAATCTGTCAATATATGTTCATCTACACACACATGCACACCCTCTCTCACACACACACATACACGCCCACACACTCACACTCTTTCTAGATATCTCTTTCGCTCACACATGTATTACTCTTCTCTCATGCGCGCACCCCACTAATTCACACTTTTTTTGTTGTATTATTTTGATATTAGGTATAGTACGTAAGAGGTACATGTTATTTTTGTATTTTTGTTTATTTAATTTCAATAATTGTTTCATGTACTGTGTGCTGTCCTTGGTAAAATAAAATAAAAAAAAAAAAAATAAATTAAAGTAAAAAATTTAGAGATATTTTATTTTATTTTATTTTTTATTTGTTGGTAATTTCACAGAATCTTCTTTCTTTCCCCTTAGCGCTTTTGTCCCGTTTCTATCGGGGTACGCTTTGACCATGATCCTGGAATTGGCGAGTCTGGTTATTACATTGAAGCGACTGCCATCTGACCTTCGTAACCCTTAGAAAGGGGAATCAGACAAAGTGGATCATGGCTACACATAGCTAGTGATATAAATCCGCACATAGATTTTTTAAAAATCCAGAGGTGCGTGCCCCGCCCGGATTCGAATCGTCGACCTCACGCATGTGATGCGACGACATTACCGCTGGGCTATCACCGCTCCTTATGGTAATTTCACAGAATAAGTATAATTAATAATAACAATAATAATTTTGGATTATTTTTATAGTGCCGTTTTTGTGATAACCTCACCTCAAGGGCGCTTTGAATATATTAGGGGTTTTTGTAAGACTCGCGGAAGAAGTGAGTTTTTAGGTGTTTCCTGAATAGTGCTAAGTTGTCGATTTGCCTCAGTTCAGGTGGTAGTTTATTCCTCGAGGCTAGTCCAGCCACAGCAAAAGCACGATCACCGAAGGATGAAGTGTTGAATCTATTTATTTCAGTCAACTTGCCAATCACGGATGTGGTGGCTGACCGAAGTGTTTGTTGTCGCTCGTTTAGGGCCCGCTCACATTGGATACGAATTTGGTCGTACGTAAACGTACGATGCTGGTCGTACGAATCGAGTGCGCGCACTGGCTCGCTCACATTGGATACGAATTCGCATCGTACGTATACGTACGATACTGGTCGAGTGCGCGCACTAGATACGGCTTTCTCCGATTTTGATACGAATTCGATCGTACGTCGACGTACGATGCTGGTCGTGAAATTTTATTTATTTAAGATTTGGTACACGGATATCAAACAACACACATAAACATAATATCAATCGCAACAAAGCAACCTTGCATACAAAAATCCCACAAGGCACAGCCTCTCTGTGGGTTAGCAATTTTTTTTTTAGATAAATATGTACCTACATATACATCTTCCTACGTTCCCTAAAATAAGCAAATAAATGCTTGTGCTATAGGTGAACGAAATTGCAGGATTCGAACTCGCGACCACTGGATTACTAGCCCAGCGCGCTAACCGCTCTGCCATCAACCCATCTAATTTTATTCCTATTTATTTATTTATTCATTTTTTAATATTTCTTCTCGGGCAACTAACAGGTACTTTGTCAAATAATTATTTAACATGCACCCAATAACAAGTTGCCACATTCTGGAGACTTGCGATATTAATCGTCTCACAGATCCAGACTGTAAACACAATTAAAAACTGTGCCTACACCGGGAATCGAACCCGGGAACTTTGGATCAGCAGTCAAATACCCAACCAACTGAGCCACGAAGGCCGACAATTGTAATATAGACAAAATTATTTTGTTAATAACATTTTATAATAACATATTCACTTCACATACAAACAGCAGACGAGCACATACATATAAGCACACACCCTAGCACGACGTCGGCGTCGCACACACGCACGCACGCACGAACCCACACACACAGAAAGGTTATTTGAAACCTTGGGGTAAGCAAATTATAAAAAAACAGGTAACAACACATGAAGAGAAATGTAAAATAACAGTTTACAAAGATAAAAATACCAAGTCATAAAAAAATATTTAGTTATATTTTATTATGACTTGGAAATTTTATTATGAAATATTATTAGTATTTGAATTCGGATCAAATTGCATAACGTTATCAGAAATCCCATAAACATTTGTGTCCAAAAACCAAATTAACAAAATTTTCTGTATCCATTTATTTGTAATCAAAGTACGAACGGAGCAAAATATCCCAACAAGTTTGGATCGAATTCGTATGTCGGAACTATACGCACGTCAACGTACGACTAACTCGCACCCAGTGTGAGCGCTCTCATAGTGCTCAAAGGATCGGGATTATTCGTGCGTTTTCGACGTTTTCGTACGTATTCGGACGACTGAATTTCGTACGAAAACGCATCCAATGTGAGCATGTCCATGATCGAACTCAGACGTCGTAACAATACGTGCGTATACGTACGACCACAGTACGATTACGTACGACCACGTACGACCAACTCGCATCCAGTGTGAGCACTCTCATAGTACATCAAGTATCGGGATCGTTCGTGCATTTACGTACGTTTACGCACGAGCGAAATTCGTACGAAAACGCATCCAATGTGAGCGAGGCCTTACGGTGAGAGGGATGCAGAAGTCTGAAAGATACGTGGGAGCCATGCCATGGATCGCTTTGAAAATCAACAAACATAATTTGTACTTGATTCTCTCTGGCACTTTTAGCCAGTGAAGATTTCGTAGATGGTGGGATATGTGTGAGAATTTCGCGGCTCCGGTGATTAGCCTAGCAGCAGCGTTGAAGACGGATTGAAGTTTGTTTAGCTCCAGCTTTGGAAGGTTTGCGTAGATACCATTGCAGTAGTCCAGGCGGGAAATAACGAATGCGTTTACTAGAGATTTCGTTGCTTCCGTAGGTATATTTCGTCTGATAGATTTTATTCGTCGTAAGTATATTAAATAAAATTGTTAACATAATCTTTAAAAAAAAATGTATTCCAATTACGAATTGACAAGTGAAATATTACAAATTTAATGCTTGGTACAAAAAGTACTAACAAATTAAATAAAATAAACTATGTTGATAGAGGAAGTAACAATAAATCAATTTACAATAAAGTAAGCGAGAAGAAATAAATGTAAAAATTATGCAGAAAATCTAAGATGACGAATGACGAATCATAGACGATGCACGAATTTGGGCCGAGATAGAAAAATGTGGCGTTCGGTTCGCTCTGCCTACTGTGTCTGTGTGAAGTCAATGGCGTGATAGTGTGCATGTATGACCCTCTCCCGAAGTGAAGTTTTTAACTCTATCGAAAGATATCGATAAAGTTTTTCGTATAATTTTTTAACGACCGTTTCGGCTGACTAGACCCTTATCAACTTAGGCCTAAAGGTTTATCATTAGTTGATAAGGGCCTAGTCAGCCGAAACTGTCGTACTATTATAAGGTAAATATATATGTAGAAACATAATCAATTTTGTTTGATTAAATACCTAGTGAAATAAAAATATATTGCATAATACAGCTATGAACTTGGCTGTCTATAGATATTACATATGTGGATATTTATATGTACCTACAATGTATCGATCTGTTTGTGTGAGGTTAGGTAAGGTGAGAACATTGAAAGAGGACAAGGTGCCTACTCCAGGTACCTCTATGTGTGGGGGTTGAGGGTAGAATACTTACACCCCCTAACATAGGTTTAGCTCGCCTAGACAGGGTCTCAAACAAACAACGCTCTAAGGGGCATAATTTGGTTTTTCCTTTATGATAAGTCATATTGTCATTATTGAGGTTTCCAAGTTTCATGATTCAAAAGTAGATTTATAGTATTTTTTTAATGTAAGTATATGTCTTTGTTAAACAATACATATACAACTTCCTACATTCCCTAAATTAAGCATAAATGCTTGCGCTTTAGGTGAACGAAATCAGTCGAGGCAGGATTATAACTCGCGACCACTGGATTACTAACCCAATGCGCTAACCGCTCTGCCATCGACCCATCTAAATCCCATAAATTGTTTTTGCATTTTTTTATTATCGTTCATTTGTACAGTGATATAGCATTTATACCATATATATCAAAACTATAAAAGCCAGAACGCTGAAATTTTGTACAAATATAGTATCTCGAAATATATTTTTAAAAACAGTTCCAGAGTTCCTCAAACTGTTTTTATTAAGAAGCAAAAAATTAGTATGACTTTTTTTGTCTTTAACCGCCTTTATTTCCATTTATTTTAAAAATATCGAAAAATGCTGAAACATGTAAACTAGAGAATTTAATTTTCTATAAAAAATGCATACATTATAGTAATATATCTCAAACTTTTTTTAACAAAGTTTGTACAAATTAATATTAGTGACGACATCGCTTCATACAATTTGTATGGAATACACAATATCCAAGTTCGACTATACATACATATTATCGCTATCGACAGTGCAGGATCTCATGTGTTACATGCAACTAGTTTTTATTTCAAGTGACTCTAAATTATCTAAGAGTAAACCTACTTTATTAATGTGTAGAACTTTTGTACCTGATTGAATATTAGATTGGTGGAACATTTAGTATTAAATGTTCCGCGAATTCCGAGAAGTTATCATTTTTTAAGCGTCTGACATGTTCTTTAACTCTAGTCTCGAATTGACGGCCAGTTTTTCCGATATATAGGTATCGTGGAACAGTTCTCACACCTGAATTTAATGTGTCGGGCGCTTAGCCCGTAAACGCGTCCCTGAACTAAAGTGATATAATATACATGATGTCATATTGTAGGTCAAGTCTAAAATGCTTCTTCTAAGCAAGGCGGAAATTCTAACTGCATTCTATAATAATGTGACACAACAGGGTTTGTCAATGTTTGTCTTTAGGGTTAATCGAATATTTTTATCGAATATACAACAGGCAACAATAACATCTCACATAGTTCAGCAATGAGGTTCACCGCCCATTCTGAATATAGTGCCTTTTTAGGTGAGACGAGACTGGTGTGTGGGTATACACAGATATGTTGTGCTCCCTTTTATAAGGCAATGAACACCCGCACACCTTTCGCTGGTTACCCCACATTGTGGGATATGCCGTGATGGTATGAATGAATGAATGAATATTTTTATTGTTAGATACACGCAAACGTAAGATTTTTTTCCCTGTCGAGAGTCGATGAAATTTTATAACAATTTTTTAACAATATTACAGGAGAACTAGGAACCCGAGGCACCTACAGAGCTTACAACATTCGATATAAATATCGGGAACATTCACAGATGAATGATTTATTCAAAGAAAGGAAGATAATCATAGCAAAATTTTCAAAATACTCTCCCGCTCTTTAAAACAAAATTTATCTGCTTTTATTAAAATATTTCATACAACATAAGCATTAAACACGATAATGCATTAATAGTTTGTCTATCTTAATATGAAAATATCCTATCGTTAGAAAAATTGTATTCCAGGCAGCAAAATTTTGAATGAATAAAAATATATATAATCAGATAAATTTCTTATGTATGGAAATGTTCAGTAATTTGATTTCATGTTATAGTGTAAAGAGCTTGAACTATGAACTGATTAGCTTTCCAAAGATAAGAGGAAAGTCGCAGTCACCTACCCCACTCCATAGAGAACGTTATAGAACTAAGTGTTCTGTTCATCCCCGGAGCGGCTGCTCGTCGGACGAAACAAGAACTAACATAAAAAAGATAAGATAAGATAACATAAAATTTCTTCATATGATATCACGTGTCAAAATTTTCAAAAAGCACTCACGCTCTTTAAAACTTCTCTTGGCTTTCTAAGGAGCGGTAAAAAAATAAAGAAGAGATATATTGAAAGTGGAAACAAGCTGTTTCGGTATCCCACAAGGTACAGTGCTGGGCCCTCTATTATTTATTGTCTATGTCAATGATATATTTAAACAGCAGTTAAATGGAAAAATAATATCCTATGCTGATGACACAGTTATAGTAATTGAAGGGGATGCATGGAATACGGTTTGTGAACTAGCGAATGCCGACATCAATATGTTAAAAAACTGGTTTGATACGAATCTTCTATCATTAAATACCGAAAAAACACACTTTATCTCATTCTCTATTAATAAACTGAAAACAGATCTGGATTTGAAAATAACCATACATCATAATAATTGTAACACCAGCAACTGCCGCGAAATTTGCTCAACACTACGACCAACCTCAAAGATAAAATACATCGGTATTATTATTGACCAAAACATGAAATGGAAAGCGCATTTAGGTGACTTAGTCAAACGAATAAGGAAATGTATTTATATTTTGATAAGACTAAGAAATGTATTAAATTTAAAAAACCTAAAAAACATCTATTATGCGACGGTCCATTCCTTGCTTTTTTATGGAATCGTTGGTTGGGGAGGAGCATATGACAATATTTTAAACCAAGTTAGAGTTGTACAAAAATTAATCATAACGGTTATACTTAAGAAAACACGCACTTTCCCCACTACAACACTATTTGACATATTCAAAGTACCCAAAGTAGATAATATTTATAAAAAAGTGTCTATTTTGCAAATTTTCAAAGATAATGTTTTACAAAAAATTGAAAAAAATAAGTCTCTGCGATTCCAAAATGATTTTAAAATACCCAAATGTAATACAGGACAATTACAAAACAACTACATTTATTTGGGTATAAAATGTTTCAATTGCCTCCCAAATGAATTAAAATAGATAAAAGAATTTAAAAAATTTAAACAAACATTAAAATTGCACATGACTCCTAACTTCTAAAATATTAGTTTTCGATGTTGTTTGTTTGATTTTTGTCAATAGCCAGTATTTTTTTTTTTTATTTCTAAATATGTGTTTTGGTATGTTTAAATAGTCTATATTGCTCATTTTTCAATTTATTTTCATTTATTTCCTTTTGTTTTATTTGAATGTGTATTTAGATACGTTTACTCATTTGTATATTTCTCATTTTCATATATATTCAAACTTTTTTAATGTTTATTTGATTTTTTATTCATGTTGATTTGATTTAAATACTCTATTGTTTGACTTTGTTTAATTGTTTGTTTTGATATTTTTTATTTTTTTTATAAGTGATTTCCCTCATCAAGCACAAGATTTGTAATCTTTTTGATGAGGCACTGCTAAGAAAAATTTGTAAAAATATTATTACCTGTGAATTATCTCTTGATTTGTTTTTTGTAAAATTATTATGTTAAATAAATAAATAAATAAATAAATATTTCATTTGTAATAATTCCTACATTATACTGAATTAAAAAATGAATGATGGGAGAGCTTAATATTTTACTTAAAACTAGTGACTTGTGGCCAACGCTATACTATTCGCTACCAAGTCACTCAACAAAGTATTCAAATTATCTATGAAAAATTTTCAGCATTTTCATGAAATGAGTTTGTTTAATTAATATTGATTTAATTACGAAAACTTAATAATTCGTCAATGCCATTTTATGAAAGTGACGTGCCTTTTTAGCAATTTGAAAATAAAAATATCAAATTTTAAGTTTACTGAGATTGGGGTCGCTTTAGTAAAGTATGTTAAAATGAACAATAAGTTTCTTGTTTTATACATACTATTAGATATGGTTGGTTCAGAGACGAGGGGAAGTGGAAAAGGTATGAGAACAGAGAGAAGAGATGATTATACCGTTGTGAAATTTAATAATCTAACAGGGAACAAACAGTTAAAGAGCGAAACGCGAAACTAGAGGCAGGAAAATATAGTACATTGACCAAAATATATAAATATTGGTCACATCTGCTTAGGTACTCAACGTGTCTGGACATACAAATTAAGACTTACTTACCATTTAAAATACGAGTTTAATCCAATGCTAAGTCAGTTTCGGCCATACAAAAAACTAGAGTATCAGCTTAAACACAAATTGCAAATAGTAAGTAAGACCAATTAGGGCTTTCCACTCCAATATGTTGCATCAGCAATTGCCACGTCATTTGCCACGGCCAAATCTTCATCGTTATATCCCTGTACCATGTTTCGGCAGACAAGTAGATGCTTATCATCCTGGAACTCCCCGCAATCGCAAGATCTTCTTCTCGACCTATATTCAACCTATACAAATAATTTTTACACCTACATGGAGTCTATTCAGTGTCTTCCATGTGCGGTAGGGTAGATGGTGTCCCTGTCCCAAAGTCTCCGATAGCTTATTCGACCTCAACTGTAATGTTCAATTGTAATGGCCTTGCCCTTTCTGGTGGCACCTGGAGGGGTGATGTCGTGGTCAGGAAACTTTTCTTCGATTTTAATCTCGCCATCGGAGGCATCTGACCAGACAGAGAATACCTTGGGTCCGTTGGTCACACTATATTTTGTACATATCATCACAGTATATCACTAATTTTGGGGAAAACAACGACTAGTGTGCAGGTGCGGACTACCTTATAAAAGGCAGTATAACATATGCATGTTTCCCCACACACCAGCCTCGTCTTACCTTAAAAGGCACTACATTCAGAATGGGTGGTGTTGGCGTTGAAATTGCTGATCGCTTCTCGGTATATTATAGATAATGGACTGTATACAAAAGATGATGTAAATATTTGCACATTTGTCACGATGCGTTGTTTACGGTGACGGCAGATAACGGATATAAAATGGATCGAGAAGGAGATTACCCTAAATCACCTACCAGTATGGAAAAAATCCTCGTAGCGAATCGCTCACATAGTCCGTCTAGAAATTGCGTAATAGATTAGTACAAACATAGAACTAAACGTTGAATATTTCCTATAATGATGTATTCACTATAATATGTCGACTGACCCTACCAGAGTCAGAATCAATTCATCCTAGATCAGAAGCGATAGCGTGTATATCGATCGCATCAGACTTCCAAGGCATCCGCCCTAGAGAGACAATGGCGAGCATTTCTACAGGCGACGACCGCAACGTAGTCTGAATTGACATCGACTCAAGGCCGTGGGCGAGGAAGTACTGGTTGATGTATAGCAGGAACGGAACAGAACAGTCACGTGCAAGGGAGGGGAGAAAGATCATGATTTGTATTACGCTACCGAACAGATGGTGGACCTTATTGCTGAACTATGTGAGATGGTATTGTTACCTGTTGTATTTTCGATTACCCGCCTCTTACGGGACATAATAAAACGATGAAAATAGAAATAAGTGATAGCACTATTTTAAACCTGTGACCCACAAAACCTTTATGATATCTTTTTTTCTGTGGTCTCAATCCTGGGGATTGATTTGCAGCAACAAATGACACCTCCTCCCCTATTTCGGTCTATCCCGCGCCACCCTCTTCAGCTCCTCATACGTTGTGCAGCCCATATCGTCATACAAGTCGCCAAGATATTCGCGGCGCGGGCGTCCCCTGGCATTAGTCTCCTCTACCATTTCCACTATAATCATATGTAGGAAACCCTCCAATCCAACTGTCGCGTGAGTAGCGTCTCTCTGAGAGAGTCGCGAGTAGGTGCCCTCTTCCTTCGATTCTTCGTAGTACTTCGTCGTTCGAGATATGGTCCCTCCAAGATATACCCAGCATTCTTCTATAGGTCCACATCTCGAACACACTCAGCCTTCCCTTATCTCTTTCAAATAGGCACCATGTTTCGTACCCATACAGTGGCACACTCCATACATATGTTTTGACAAAAAGCTTGCGTTAAAGTTATTTAAATAATATTTTTATTGTAATGAATGCATCATAAATATTATAATGAATGCATCATAGCAAGAGTCGCCATCAACAAAAGATCAACAATTCTTGTCTCAATAAGAGTGCACTATTTAATTTCAAAATAAAAACACATATTCATTGAGTAAGTTGTGATATTTTTATTGCATTGTAAAGTAAATTTGACAGTTTTGTTTATTCACTAAGTCATTCTGATGGAAATGCGCTTCATCAATGAAGATATTTTTTTGTCGAAAAATATCTCCATTTTTGTAATGTGTTTTCATAATTCTAATGTATTTTTCTTTTGTGTAGCCCTCCATTTTCAATAATCGGAACAATCATAGGTGACAGCCGTCAAATTTCAGAGTTGCCAATTGCACGAAAAAAAAATGACACAATATTTAAAAAGTGCACTCTTATTGAGACACCCTTTATATCCATCAAAATTAGGAAAAATTTGATCAAGACTCTTGTTAATTTTACTGGTCAGAACACATCAGCAACGAAAGGTACTAAACAGGGTTGGAGAGACAAGGCAACTTATGAATAGAATTGCCCAACAGAGAACAACTTGGATAGGCCACAACATCAGGAACCCAGGCCTGCTTTTTACCATCGTCGAAGGAATGATTGATGGGGGTAACTGTAGAGGTCGCCCCAGAAACAACTATATAGACCAGATAATCGGTGACGTGCGCTGTAGCAGTTACAAAGAGATGAAGAGACTGGCAGACGATAGAGATAAGTGGAAAGACCAAGTGTTTGGTGCAGACCAATCCTAGGATTGTGACCCAGAAGAAGAAGCATCATAAAGTTGTCCTCTGCTGGAAATCGGACTTGGGCGTCCTTGGAGAAGCCAGATGATCTATCTATATTGTACGGTGATGATATTAATGTAAGGTTGGTCATCTGCTTTTGGTCTATCATCAAGACCGTGTTGTATTATTATTTGATGCCCATCACTACACGACATTGCCATAACAGCTGCATATTGTAAAATGGTGTTTTTATTTTTGTTTGTTTTATTTTCGTTGACAACACAAAGGATTTAATTTCACAATTTTTCCCATTTCGTTGATTAGGTACTAAGTTTTCCATACATTACTGACATTATATTATTTTATTTATTTATTTATTTATAATTTATGGCATAAGCCATTTACTTGTTACAATACTAATAATAAATTACAAATAGAGATAAAAATATAGACAAAGATAAAAATATAGATTCAGATAAAAACGATAATTCACATAAAAGTAGAGAAAAAAGAATTAGAGAATAATAATTAGACACCTTAAAAACAGTACAAAATAAAATTAACAATAATAATGCTGCAAATATTACAACAAATTTAAACCATCTGAAAAAAAAACTTTAAAATGAACCCAACTAACATGAATAAAAGAAAAAATAAAATTGTTTATACAAAGAAATAAATATATCAATCAATGTACCAATGACAAAAAAAAATAATAAAAAATGATGAAAACTAGCGATTAGAGATGCCACGAATATTCGGCCATTATTCGGTGTTCAGCCTATTCGGCCACTTTTTTTTAATATTTGGTATTCGGCCGAATTCTGGGTACTATATATATATATATATATATATATATATATATATATATATATATATATATATATATATATATATATATATATATATATATATATATATATATATATATATATATATATATATATATATATATATATATATATATATATATATATATATATATATATATATATATATATATATATATATATATATATATATATATATATATATATATATATATATATATATATATATATATATATATATATATATATATATATATATATATATATATATATATATATATATATATATATATATATATATATATATATATATATATATATATATATATATATATATATATATATATATATATATATATATATATATATATATATATATATATATATATATATATATATATATATATATATATATATATATATATATATATATATATATATATATATATATATATATATATATATATATATATATATATATATATATATATATATATATATATATATATATATATATATATATATATATATATATATATATATATATGTATATATATATATATATATATATAAGAATAAAAATAAAATATTAAAATATATTTACACGTCACCGTGTACTGGGAGAGATGAAAATATGCACGGGCAAAACACTAAAAACGCTCTCCTGAACAATTTGCATTTTGCAGATACGACTGTTAGTTAGGAGAGGGACAATATATAGTTAACTAGTCTCTTTCTATGGCTCTGAAAACATTAGTCTTCGTAATCAAAAACGCAACGAATGGAGCAGAGAAAGGACAAAATTTACCGATGTTGTATACAAGGTAGCTTCCTTAAAATGGAATTGGGCTGGCCATGTAGTAAGGACAGCAGATGATCGGTGGACCAAACCGCACTCTGGAGTGGCGACCGAGAACTGGACGCAGAAACCCGGGCAGACCGCAAACAAGATGGTCTGATGACATAAAACGAGTGGCAGGAGGTGAATGGCACAGGGTGGTGAGGGATAGGGAAGCATGGAGGTTGAAAGAGGAGGCCTATGTCCAACACTGGACTAATAATGGCTGCTGATGATGGCTCTGAAATAAAAATCGCGTCAGAGATTGGATTTATGACAGATATTATGGCGGACATAAAGGACCTGGTTGATCTCTGTTTTGTGTGAGCCCATAATGTTTGTTGAGGTAATGATTGTGATTGCAGAAAGTTGAGATTGTGTACATATTTAGTGAGGAACGGGAACAATCACCTGGTTCATAATTGCATATAATTGTCAGTAAAAATTTAAACTGCTAGCCCTAGAATAGTATGACTTCCTAGTTGGGCAGCAGTAATCTACTTATTGTTGTCATTATAAATATGTCGTGATAAAAGGTAAATAAATAAATAATAGATGGCGGTGTTAAAATCTGATGACACCTACGGCCGCTTTCTCCAAGGTCCCTCAAAACCGAACATCAGCTAAGTACCCATTCGAAACTTAAATCCTTAACGGCCGCTTTCTCCAAGGTCCCTCAAAATCGAACATCAGCTAAGTACCCATTCGAAACTTAAATCTTTAAGTGGCTTACTTAATAAATTTGCATTTCACCAACAAATAACAGCCACACTAAGCTAAGGTCAGGATTAGGTTTTGTTATGTTTCCGGTGAACATGAATATGGACTCAAGATAACGTTACTTTAAAAAATATGCAAATAAGAAATACATAATAAACTATAAAAATATCATTAAAATATTCTAACGTGTGAATTTCACGATTTTTACTCTATATATAAATTAATTATAAAAAAGTACTATTTTGATCTCATGAGTACAGGTAATTGCCGCTGGCGCCAACAGATGGCGCTAGCGGCGCTCGCTGTCAGGGTAGCCTTGTTTGTACACCAGTTTTTGTTTTTGACACATCATGTACAGACAGTTTATTTAGTATTCACACCAATTTAGTTATTTTATTTTAATATTTGTTACTTTTTTTAATATACAATGCAACAGGCTCATGCCAGCCGCAATTATAACTACAGACAAACCTAACCAATCTATTTTTACCAAACTTTTGTAGGTTTGGTTTAAAAAATCGGTGTACATCCTAGGATATACTCGCTGTCATGGCTGTTTATTCGCTTCGCACTTGTTGATTGTTGAGATTGTTCGACACGGGACGCGCATATTTATCAGAGTATAATATTTAGCAGAGTATAATTATGGAAACCAAGGAAACGTTCTAGAAATTTTACCCCCAGTGAAAAAACTAAATTAATTGAATTAGTTTCAAAAAACACGGCAATTACTTCAAAACAAACGGATGGAGCATGTCTATTTCATCGACCAATTCTGCCAATTCAACGATTTCACGAATCCAGCCATCTTCCAAGATGATAATAAACAAAATATAACTCAAATTTTACAAAAAAAAAGATAAATTCAATAATAAAACAACTCTGCGACGAAATCGTAATCCAAATATCTATATGTCAAACGCGTTAAGTGACGCTTATGACGGTTAATCCACTAGAGACCGCCACTTAAAATTTTATGCGCCGACGTCGCTAAGCGAGGCTAAGATTGTTTGGTGAAATGCAATTTTGCGCTAAGTGGTTCATAAATGTGATTTTTTAAGTTAAGGAGCCTTGGGGAAATCGGGCATTAGTGGCTTACTTAATAAATTTGCATTTCACCAACAAATAACACCCACACTAAGCTGATGTCAGGATTATTTTTTGTTATGTTTCCGGTGAACATGAATATGGACTCAAGATAACGTTACTTTAAAAAATATTCAAATTAGAAATACATAATAAACTATAAAAATATCATTAAAATATTCTAACGTGTGAATTTCACGATTTTTACTCTATATATAAATTAATTATAAAAAAGTACTACTTTGATCTCATGAGTATGGGTAATTGCCGCTGGCGCCAACAGATGGCGCTAGCGGCGCTCGCTGTCAGGGTAGCCTTGTTTGTACACCAGTTTTTGTTTTTGACACATCATGTACAGACAGTTTATTTAGTATTCACACCAATTTAGTTATTTTATTTTAATATTTGTTACTTTTTTACTCATGTCAGCCACAATTATAACTACAGACAAACCTAACCAATCTATTTTTACCAAACTTTTGTAGGTTTGGTTTAAAAAATCGGTGTACATCCTAGGATATACTCGCTGTCATGGCTGTTTATTCGCTTCGCACTTGTTGATTGTTGAGATTGTTCGACACGGGACGCGCATATTTATCAGAGTATAATATTTAGCAGAGTATAATTATGGAAACCAAGGAAACGTTCTAGAAATTTTACCCCCAGTGAAAAAACTAAATTAATTGAATTAGTTTCAAAAAACACGGCAATTACTTCAAAACAAACGGATGGAGCATGTCTATTTCATCGACCAATTCTGCCAATTCAACGATTTCACGAATCCAGCCATCTTCCAAGATGATAATAAACAAAATATAACTCAAATTTTACAAAAAAAAAGATAAATTCAATAATAAAACAACTCTGCGACGAAATCGTAATCCAAATATCTATATGTCAAACGCGTTAAGTGACGCTTATGACGGTTAATCCACTAGAGACCGCCACTTAAAATTTTATGCGCCGACGTCGCTAAGCGAGGCTAAGATTGTTTGGTGAAATGCAATTTTGCGCTAAGTGGTTCATAAATGTGATTTTTTAAGTTAAGGAGCCTTGGGGAAATCGGGCACTAGAGACTGGAAAAACAAATAAAATGCGGTCTACATATAATATGGTGGTCTATATCCAAAGCGGTCTGTGGCGCAACAACGTCTGCCAGAGTCTACTAGTGAATATAATCCAGCAGTGGAGATGTGGCTGAGGAGAATTAGAATATATGAATGTGTAACGCCTTTTACATAATATACCAACATAATAATATAAAAGTTAGATTTAACTGAGTTAAGTCTCTCACTTCTTGATGTAGGTATGTTGTAGGCAAAACGTTTTGACAATGTAATTTACCAAAAAAATACGCCGAGTTTCACCACCACGCCCCACACATATTACTTATATGTAACATCTCTATATTGTATCAACAGTTTCTCAAATTTATTGGACTCCATTTGCATTTCTTATTATTAAAGATACATTCACACCATGTCCCTCATGGGGTGGGCAGAGAGAACTGAAAGCCATATCGCTCGTTTGCGAAAACAACGACATAAGTCAAAAAATCCGATTTTTGAGTTAATAATACAGAAATGTTGTGTTTATCAATATTAAAGTGAATAACTATATTTTTTATGCTAAATAGTAGTAATGTTATAGTAGTCATTTTTTGTGCAAAATAGTAGTAATGTAATAGCTGTAATTTTTGGTGCTGAATAGTTGTAATGTAATAATTTTAATTTTAGGTGCTAAATAGTAGTAATGTTACATTAGTAATTTTTGGTGCTAAATATTAGTAATGCAATAGTATGTAGTAATTTTTGGTGCTAAATAGTAGTAATGTAATAGTTGTAATTTTTAGTGCTAAATAGTAGTGATGTTATAGTAGTATTTTTTGGTGCTAAATAGTAGTAATGTAATAGTTGTAATTTTTAGTGCTAAATAGTAGTGATGTTATAGTAGTAATTTTTGGTGCTGATTAGTAGTATTGTTATAGTAGTAATTTTTGGTGCTAAATAAGAGTTATGTAATAGTAGTAATTTTTGGAGCTAAATAAAAGTTTTATATTTAACAAATTAAACGAATTCTGTCCTACTATCCTGTACTATCCTTTTATGATAAAATAATAATTAAATATACTTTTTATAAAATAAACTTCAATTTTATTATTATTAAAGGACAAAACAGGATTTTGCATAGTCTCCCACTCCACTGCATTGGGAACGTCAAAAGACTTATACTACTTAGCGTCCATGCTATGTAAGGCGCAGCGTACGGATCGGATTTGTGTCTCCAAGAATTTACGCGTGTCTCCAAGGGAAATCGATCCCGGAACATTTGACTCAGGAGTTGGATATCCAAACAACTGAGCCGTTCTTTACTGGCCGTGCGCCCCCCAGTTTGAGAAGGGGTGTTTCGTGGCATCCAAATCAGGTTTCGCGTGAGGCAAGCCAAGGCAAGGTAAGATGGCGGAAGAGACAGAGCTGTGAATATTTTATGAGGTTTTTCTAAGGGATTTTCCCAAATTCAGTTTCGGAAAATATAATTGGGTTTTCCTTTTAACGCAAAACGCGCACCGTTTAAATTCCATCAAATACCTATATTGTATACATAATATGATGTACCATATGTGTGCATATTTACCTATTTACATATTACGTCGTGTTTAGGGAAATATTCCCTCTGAAATAACATTTTTGAAATGGCTTACATTTATTTATTTTCTTTTATGGAGTAGAATCATGGACTTTGCGGGCCAGAGATAGAGACAGAATAGACGCGTTCGAAATGTGGTGTTGGAGAAGAATGCTTAAAATTCCCTGGACAGCAAGAAGAACAAACATCTCCATTCTTCAAGAACTGCGCATCACAGTGAGATTGTCGTCTCTATGTCTGGAACGAATACTTAAGTTTTTTGGTCACATAGCTCGTCGAGGGGTAGACAGCCTTGAAAAGCTGATTATGGTCGGAAAAGCGCCGGGAACAAGACCGAGAGGTAGATCGCCGATGCGCTGGTCCGACCAAATAAAACAAAATTTCCCTGCCTGACACTCCATAGAGCCATACATATGGCAACAGACAGGACGACCTGGAGAGCAATGGTCCGCAACAGAGTAAATGATGGCCACGACCCTCAGCACTGAGAACGACGACTGATGTGATGTGTGAGATAAAACAGGCCGAAGTAAGATGAACGCATTCTAATACAATACAGTGTATTTGTAAGACAAGGTAAAATAATATCCAAGGCATTATTGATAAACGTGTTGTAAAAATTTTACGATCGAATTTTACGAAATTTTACACCTGTGTAGGTAAAAATGTTACTAATAAACGCTGTGTAGCAGATCAGTTGGTCAACGACTGTGTATCTCTCATACTAATTTTACACATCGCTTGCACGCCTGTTTTAGGTAGATAAGCGGTGTTTTAAGACAACTGTCATTTATCATAAATCAAATTTGATTTTGATCTGCATGTATATATTGTTATATCTTGGAATAATATGACGCAAAAATGTTTATATATTATTTTACTATCGATAGTTGTGCATTTACAATCTTACTAATAAACGTTTTGTATAAGTTTCACGATCGTTTAACACCTGTGTAGGCAAAAACGTTACCAATAAACGCTGTGTAGCAGATCAGTTGGTCAACGACTGTGTATCTCTCATACTAATTTTACACAACGCTTGCACGCCTGTTTTAGGTAGATAAGCGGTGTTTTAAGACAACTGTCATTTATCATAAATCAAATTTGATTTTGATCTGCATGTATATATTGTTATATCTTGGAATAATATGACGCAAAAATGTTTATATATTATTTTACTATCGATAGTTGTGCATTTACAGTCTTACTAATAAACGTTTTGTAAAAGTTACACAACCGTTTAACACCCGTGTAGGCAAAAACGTTATCAATAAACGCTGTGTAGCAGATCAGTTGGTCAACGACTGTGTATCTCTCATACTAATTTTACACAACGCTTGCACGCCTGTTCTAGGTAGTTTAGCGGTGTTTTAAGATATATTTCATCTATCACAAATCAAATTTGATTTTGATATGCGTTTTTATATTGTTATATCATGGAATAATATGACGAAACCTCTACAAATTATTATATTCTCGATAGTCGTGCATTTTAGGAGCGAAGACTTGTCAAAAAATTTGCTGCCTATAATATCTACAATGGTGTTCGCTTGGGTATTCGTATGTTCAAATTATTCATTATATTTTCCATATTACTATTTTAAAATGTGAAAAACATATGAAAATATTAACTATGACAAACGTCAAAATTATAATGGTGAATGACGGCTGGGGGCTCTTTGCATGCTTGCGCGGGTGCGAAAATACACAGTTGTCGGATTAATTAATGTTGTACGCTTATTGCAACTACCCAGTCGTTATACAGCATTTATAAGTAAGATTTTTAAATAATCGCTACACGGGCTTACACGGTGTGTAGCTAAAACACTGGTCAACGGGTGTACAGTCGATTTTTATTAGTAAGACTGAAAGTACATATATTTAGGTTTTTGTTTATTTCATAGTGCATCTATGTTTTTATACATATTTTATAAAACTGTGTTGGTCCCTATAATAAATAAACAAAAAAAAAACGTATTTAGTAATATTAAGGGCCGGAGACTGCCACTTTAGATATCAGACGAGAGGCGGTAGGATGCGGTCTGCCCAGGGTTGCGTTCACAATGAACGCCGAGTGCACTTAGTGACGCTCTAAGCCGAACATAATGACTGGAAACAGACGCTCGAAAGACACTTTGTAGAGTTCAGATTGAACGTCGAGTGTACGCACCAAACGCTCGGTAAAATTGTCGGGTGAAAAACGCACTGACAGTTATAGTATCTGGTGATTTCTATTTTATCTGTTTAATGATGACTTCTATTTGTTTCTATGGTATTTTCTTATGTCAGTTGACATTATTTATGATGACAATATGAATTCACAAAGAGGTTAATTTATAAAAATATCATTCGAAAATTTCTAATAAAAGGTCAGATATCATTATTTACACCACTGCCCAATCGTTGTTTTTCGATGAAAATATAACCTAAAAAGAGACATGTATGATAAATGACATTTGACATTTAAAACACCCGATGCAGCGTACAAATCGAAACGCCGCTCGAAAGCGTTCAGCGATATTGGTGTAAAAAACGTCATAATCTGCAACTTCAAGTACGTCCGACTCCCGACGTCGAGCGTTGTATCTGAACAGCCCATGATAGAGCCCTGAGGAGGTCTCAGAGGGAGGCCTATGTCCATATCAGAAAGAAGGAGGGCTGACTAAAGAATAAGGGCCAGAGATAAAAAAAACATATGAAGTCCACGACAGTTGTTTTTTGCACAATGATGCCGAGATAATCTAGAGAACTCCATGAGCCCACTCTTCGTGCTGTACATTTTTGGTCGGTAATTTAGCGTTATGTGAAGGGGCTAATTACAAGCAGAGCGGGCGGTGGTCGAAGTAGTGAAAATTATACAGGGAACGATCTAGAAAAATAATCTATTAGTGAAACATAAACTTAAACGATTGAAAAATGTATGTATACGCTATATTTACTATCATAGAAAATATGATCATGTTTCCAGTTAGGTACAGGAATCTTCTTCACTGGCCTAAGATACGTCAACGTCATTTTTTTAACATGTCCACGTAGGGGACACCAGCTATTAGGATTTGGGTCCATTTTACTCTTCCGAAGAAGCGCACTACGTAGCGTTGGGAGGGGTTTGCAATCTAGAAAAGAGTTTATTAATTCGGATTTTAAAAAGAACCGGGTTGTACGAAGGTGGAAACACAGAATTTGGAAGATCGTTCCACAGTCGGGCTGCTGTATTAATAAAGGAGTTCGAGAAGCGACTTGTTCGTATATGTTCGTATATGAGGTCCACTGTGTATGGGTGCTGCGATTGAGTAAAGCGAGTGACTCTGTTGCGAGTGGGTGGAGGAGGGACCAAAGATGCAAGTTCTTCTGAGCAATTCCCGTGGTAGTATCTATATTTTCATAATTAATATACTTTCATAATTAAACATTTGAAACACAAAAAAGTACAGTATTAAAAGAATGCAATTGCATTTTATGCAATGAAAAGAATATAGAATGTGATTGTAAATCATGTCAAGATGATAGAATCCTACAAAAACAAGAAAAGAAGCTTGGAAGAAATGAATCATCTTCCGCCTGCAAAATAAAAGAGTCATTTTGTGCACATGAAAATGAAGCGAAAGAGAAAAAATCTTCATGTTGTTTCAAAGAATCAGATACAAATAATTCATGTTTAACCAAACAAAGTGAAACGAGTCAACAAACAACATGTAGACCGAATGAACAATTGAGCAACACCTTTTCAGTGAAAAATTTTGCGAATAATCAATGTGAGAATCCAATTGTTCCAGTAAACGTAAAAAAGAATATTTGCAGCAAATGTGCTGCAGAAATAGAACAAAACAACAAATTAAATAACACTAATTCATCATATAATTAATAACACTTATTCATCACATTATCTTAAAAAAGAGGTTATTTTCTTGTCCAATCACGGTCGGCCTCTTCGATCTGCTGATAGTACCACACTAGATATTCCCTTTCATTCTACTGAATTCCTAAGTTCATCTTTTCAAGTACAATCAGCAAGACTATGGAACCCTGATGATATTACGACGTCTCAATCGATTCAACTCTTTAAAAAAGACTAAAGCTGTTCTTCCCCCACCACCACCCGTCTAATAACGGCCCCTTGCAAATTTCTGAAAGAACACAGCATAAAGAACATACGAAGAGTCCGGAGAACTCTAAAACCGTGCAGACACTGTATGTACTGTGCCAAAGAGAGCTAATCATGTGGAAACAACTGGCAAACTGTTCAGTGATAGTGAAGATAAGAGTGAACCGCTTTTAAAACAAAAAGTTTTGAAAGCCCTAAAGTTGCTCTTTGTGGCTACAAAGTACCGCAAGTCCAATGGGTCCAAATAAATTCCCTCGGACATCGTCGTAGAGTTCTCGTTGGAAAGTTGACACGGAGAAGTTAGTGCATTCCCATAGGATATGCTCAGAAGTCTGTTCAGGGTTATCACAAAACTGACATGACGACGAATCGGATAAGTGAAAACGAAAGAGATAACTTTTGAAACTGCCGTGTCCAGTAAGGAATTGCGTGATTCGATAATCGGGAACAATCCATACATACATACACCATACATACATACATACAATCGGGAACAATCCAGGAAGAAGAAATTCGAGTTCTCACACCGGGAAGAAATAAAAACGTCGGTCTGCCCACGGAAAAAGAAGACCGGCGACGTTGCCAAGCATCTAAAAGAGAACTCCGGGCCAAGTTATCAATCTCTTCACGAACTGTGGGTAAATTTACAGGTGACTAAAGACTAAAGCTGTTATACCCTATAAAAACTTTCGTATGACACTTCTTATCCATCCTCTTGTAGCGATGCTACACGACACAGCCAATGTGGTCAATGAATATGTCATTTATTTGTCGGATGGTCTCGCATCTCATTCATATTAACGAAGATGGCCGAAGGACATCAGTTCCTGAACCGAATATGCAGCATGCAGCGCGCTTATTCATTCGCATATCAACCGACGAGGCGACAACAGTGTAATCTCTTTAGTAATTATTGTAGTGTAAAACTAATATCGACCCAAACATCGCGAACATCTGTAAATTTGTCAAATATTATATTGTCATTTATTTAAACTGAAAATAGATGTAAATCAAGTAAATCCTCTTTTATTATGAAACCCTTCATCACTTAATTACTATTTCTATTTCTACTAATTAACTGATTATCAACTACCTATATTTTATTTAGTGATGTATGTTATTGGAAAGTAATTTGAACACGCACTTAAAATCGCAACCTTCTGATTTATTATAGGTATTCTCAATTAAATAACAACCCCAATGGCACACACCGCTATACTCTCTCTCCTCACACCACCTCTATCTCCTTCCTTTCTTTATTGCTGTGTATTTAAATTTAATAATGTTACATGTACCTAAGTCTTTATATTTTTTTAATATACCATTTCACTTCAGTATGCATAGCCTCACGTTGCCTTGGTTGGTTGGGCAATGAACCCGCCACTGTACAACATTATTGTACATGCAGTTAAATAAAATACTCTAAGTATCGTAATGGTATGAATGTAGGCATTTCCACATATTAGACCCAGCTTTGTAAGGCACAGGAGGCGTGTGAATATTTATTTATGAGTTTGAAATAAGTACCTACCAATGCGAGTCTCCTCGACAAACTTCAATAAATAAGTAATCTTTTTATTTCAGTACATTAGACATCACGAACTCAACTTGAGAGGAAGTGGCACAAGACAACACTACGAGTGGTTGTAATGGGGTCAATGTCACCAGTTTCACTATGTGAACGGCAAGTGTCGCGTCGTTCGGCTGGATCTCGCAGCTTCCGGTGTAACGATCCGGAAAATTCGAGATTCCGGAAAAGCGATCCACACGGGACGGAAATAGACCAAGTGTATTTTTGGTTCCGGAAAACTCGCCGTGTTTTCGGAAGAGCGGACGCGCTGGGACGGAGGGTGGACATATTAATATAATTATAATTATGTGAGATGCGATTCAAATCTAACCGTCGATTTGTTCAAGAGTATTTATTTCTATTAACAGATCGACAAAGTTTCAAGCCAAGATCCGCGAGATTTTGTATGGCCAGATCTAAATTTTTCTCAGATGTCCCCCCTGTACTGCGCCAGAAATATTATTTCATTTTTGGCTTGTTTACCTACTTGTACCAATGTGTATGAAAATCGAATATTTTTTAATTGCATATACGCATAGGTAGTTCAAGGATGACATCTGTGCGAGACACCGTCACCTCATTAATAAAGACTGTTGCTTTCATTGTCTACAATTAAACCAATTTCTCAAGAGATGGCGTTACAAAAAAAGGTTTCTTCGTTACTTCATAGATGGCAATATTAATAATTTATTATTTTCAAGAGAAATGTTACACATTATTCAAATATATAGAACTCTCAAAAATTATATTGATAAAGAAACTCAATAAGAAGGTACTATTGGTGAACATAAAGTGATCACGTAACCCAGCCGATGACAGGTCGTAAGCCCTGTAGGTGCCTTGAGTTCCTGGTTCTTCTATAATATCCCAACTTCTTCTCTATTAAGATGTTAAAAAGTTTGTCAGTAAAAAGTTGTCACATTATGGCAAATTACGATATTGATGCATACATATTAAAAAATTATCAATAAAAATAACCAACTAAGATTTTTAATTTTTTGAAAACCTTCATGTCATTACCAAACAAAAGGAAGAGGGAGTTCAGAAAGCATTGGTCTATGGCATTAATGTACACTAAAAATAATAGAGGCTCCAAGTGAGATCCTTGAGGAACACCAGAACTGCATGGCCGAAATTCAGAAATAAAATCACCTAGGGTCTCTAGAACTTGACCCATCGGAACAAGTTTCCACGAATTCCATAATATTATATAGTAAGATTTTATGGTTTATTCTGTCAAAAGCCTTGGAGTAGTCAGTGTCAATGGTAGCAACTTGGGAATGAGCGCTCATTGTATTCAAAACAAAATATGTGAAGTTCAAAAGATTTAAAATGAGATACCTTTCTCTCAAAATAGTGTTTTGATTAGGAAGGACGAAATTATTAATTGTTGGAGCAAGCTGATTTACAATTATTAACATCTCCATTACTTTACTCAAATTTGATAACTTTAATATCGGACGATAGTTTATCATATTTGGTTTATCACTAATGAAATGAAATGAAATTATTTATTTCCATTATTTACACATAGGTATATAATATATAACAATAACAAAAAAATAACTATATTTTAAAAAGACTTATTATAAACATACTTACTATGTACAATTGTACCTATTTGGAAATTTACTGCCTCAGTAGACAAGTCTGTTCTGAGGCAGTACTTTATCAATTTGGCCTAAGGTTACATGTTTTTGATAATGTATGCAAAATAATTAAACATAAACACAACAGAAAAATAATCAGAATAATATAACGTGATCTCTCAGTTATTTTCTCCCATATAATTGTAGTGGAAATGATGGATGGCACCAAGCTATGGTACAGATTCTCAGGTTATAAAGGCACAGAGCAGTGAACTATGTCAGGATATTTAACAGGACATGAGCAGATTGTATTCTGCCATTTCTTTTCAGCTAGTCAATTACCAGTGAATTGCAGCTTTGTGCTTTGGAGTAATATATGTTTTTTTTTTTTTTTTATAAAAAAATGAATATGTCTTTGTTAAACAAGTACATATACATCTTCCTACGTTCCCTAAAATGAGCAAATAAATGATTGTAAATAAATTTTTATCAATATCTGGGTAAATACCGTCACGAAACGAGATTCCGTATTTAATAATAATATAATAAACATTTCCTTCCAACTAACCAGTGTTCCCAGCCCAGAGAAAATTAGCGTGCTAAATTAATTTCAATAAATCTCAAATGTACAGAGATAAATACATAAATACACATTGGCAGGACAGCGTTTGTCTTGGTTTTGTAAGTAATTTATAAAATTTTCTAATTTTTAGTGGTCTTCGACGCCTCTTTTGTTGGTCCAATGCCTCCACTTCAGGATACTAATGAATATCAAGTGGGTACCTACTTCATAAAAATGTCTTTGTACATCCTTTTTTTACTATTTATTTTCAGAAAAGTTTTACGTAATAATAATTGGGATTTCACAAACCTTAAGGCTATGTGAGTTTCCCATACAAAAAGGTCAAGTTCATGTTATATTCCTTAAGTTACAGTATTAAAATTTTAATATGTGATACATGTTTTTAATTTAATTACTACTAATAAATGTGTCACATGTTTTTTACTTACTTTCAACAGTATTTTTTTAAACATTGGTTTATCCATACCCCTTGGAAAGGTGTTAATATTTTCGCTATGCTTACTTTAAGTGCCCTTTCACCTTTGTCCATTTGGGAATTATCAATTTATTTTGTGCAACTTGTCTGGAAATACATATATATTTTTACGGGTATTTTATATTCACTAAAGAAGTCATATTATATCATAGAATACGACTGCTGACAACGTACCTATTTTTTCAAAATGAAATTGCATCATTACTACAAAACGAATCATTTTGAAAAAAATAACCTAATTAGTTTGGATATTAATAAAGAAAAATATACATTGACTTTTTAAGTATGTTCTGTATATATTATTGTAGAAAAATAATAAGTATATCCCTGTTTTTTACATTTATGTTAAATTTCTAAAAAAACTATAAGGTATAGAGCAATATATTTTTTTATAAATTAAAGAAGAACAAAGAACCAAAAAACTTTTATTTCGCAATGGCGCTGAATGGAAGATAAATGTTTTTTATAAATTAAAGAAGAACAAAGAACCAAAAAAACTTTTATTTCGCAATGGCGCTGAATGGAAGATAAATGTTTTTTATAAATTAAAGAAGAACAAAGAACCAAAAAAACTTTTATTTCGCAATGGCGCTGAATGGAAGATAAATGTTTTTAAGGTTTATTTACTAAACCTGAAGGATTAATGCAACGTCACATCATATTTTTTTTAGATATTTTTGTCTTCTATTATTTAAAAAAAATATGTTGAACTACGACTTATATTTTATTAAAAATAAATGATAAACGTTGAAAATCGGGGTATGCCATTATTTTTCTACAAGAATTTATACAGAACATTATCAAAAAGTAAAGATATATTTTTCTTTATTAATACCCAAACTATCTAAATTATTTTATTCAAAACGATTTGATTAGAAATAATGATGGTAGGTATATCAAATTGAAAAATAGGTACGTTGGCAGCAGACATATTGTGTAAAAGTAGATACTGAAACTTTGGAACTTCAAAAGTTCATCTGTTGGATAACTCATTGGCACGAAGTTTGATAATTACATTGTACACTTGTTTTACAAAAAGTCTCACAAGGTACGAACATACATACTTATGACGTCATAATTTCATTGTAGCTAAGATGGCAGGTTGGTTCAACTATGAACTGAACGGATGCACTGAACCGTATTGAATTACTTACTAAAGTTTATACTACGTTATCATGTAAGTATTTTATTGATGTATACTATATTTACTTTTACCAGGGCCAGATCGGTAATCTATATAATAATATTTATATGCTTTTGTACATAGAGCATGTAAACAGTTTCAATGCAAAGTTCGCAGGTCTTGACATGTTTGGCACACCGAGCATATTTAAGAGTATGTTGAGGCTTTCTCAATGATTGATTTTCCTAATTTTCCCTTTCTATTCCTATCCATTGTCCTGTCCCAAACCTCCTAGCTTGTATGCATCTATTTATATCTTAACTTAATATTGATTTATTTTATTTTTTTTGTTTCTTATCCTCGTAAGGTTTTTATATTTTGTCATTTTGTATACCTACGGAAATTTTCCTTGTTTTTTTATACAAATATATGTACATACATACATACCATCACGCCATGTCCCTTGCGGGGTAGGCAGAGAGAACCGAACGCCACATTTTTCTATCCTGGCACGCAACCCTCGCCTCGTCCACATTCATGCATCGTCTCATACATGTTCGTCTATTGCTAACACTTCTAACATTTCCGTCTTTCAAAATTTCGTTCACATGGTCGTGCCATCCCTTTCTTGGGCGTCCCCGACCTCTCATTCCATTCTTTTCCGCTCTGTATATTTTCTTCGTCAGGCGCTCCTCATTCATTCTCCCCATGTGACCAAACCATCTCAATGTGTTCACTTTCATTCTAGTAATGACATCTTTCTTAATCTTACATTCTTTCCTTATATCCTCGTTTCTTACCCGGTCATACATCGTTCTATTACAAATCCTTCTTAACGATCTCATTTCAACTGCATTTATTCTACTTTCATGCGTCTTCTGCCATGTCCAGGTTTCACTTGCATACGTCAAGGTTGGCACTACGACGGCGTTATGAATGGCAACTTTGGCATCCTTTGATATGTTGCGATCATTCATAATTGGTCTTAGTGCTCCATTCACTCTGTTTCCTGCCATAACTCTTCTTTCGATCTCTTTATCGAGTCGTCCGTTCCGTTGAAATATGCTTCCCAAGTACCTACACATACTCGTCGACTTGCTCGAGCCATTCGTTCTCTACTCTTACTTTACACGCTGTTCTGCTTTCACTCTTTTCAAAAACAAATATATGTTTGTATGGGGATATATCATAATATAGTTATATATTATTGTGTATATAGTTATATATTTATATTGTATGACCGTATCATAGTAATTGGCGGTACAATCTTGGTTTTTGTAGTTATTAATTCATTTAAAAAATTTATGTTTATCTTAAATAACTGTATATAACCTTTACTTTTCCTTTTGTTTTTGTTCTTACTCTATTGTATTTTTTGGGTTTTCTTCTATATGTTTTTTTTTGTTGTTTTTATTCTGGTGTTGTTTTGGATCTATCAAAACATTTTTATATTGTCAAACCAATTTCATTTTTTTTAGTCATTGTTGGTTAGATTAAGTTAGCACATATATTGTATGATATAAAAACCCACTGATAACCATATATGGTTAGTGGGATCTTTTATAAATGAAATTGTGTTGAAAAAAAAAAATAAAAAAAAAACCTTTGAATTAAATAAATAAATAATTATAAACAAATATATTGCACATTGGCGGGCTTATTGCCATTAGGTTATCTCTTTTGACTAACCAGATTATAAAGTATGACTTAAAATTGTGTATGTGTTGTACATACACAATATTTATTACAATAAAATAATAAAAACAAAAAATGAATACATAACCCTAAAAAGTAAAATATTAATAAAATTATTTGATGGAAAAAATAGAAAATACACCGCTTTAGGTGACGAGATTAAAAGACTTTGGCATTCTCGTAAAATAATAATATTACCGTTAATTATGTCAGCCACTGGCATTTTTCCAAAATCGTTAAGCCGTAATTTAGAAATCTCCCTCAGTGTCCATGTTTCCACACCGTTCAGGAACATCGAGAATATCAGACCCCTAATGAGTCTAGCCTTCGTGTTTTTTGTAATGGTCCCGTCCTTCTACACTCTTGTGAGCTTTCTCACTACTCCCTTGCCATGCGATACTTGGAAAAAAAGGATTTTCAAATGTATGAGGATGATAGGGAGTCAGAGCGAAAGAGGATCGATGCTTTCGAAATGTGGGGGTGGAGGCGTATGTTGCGCATCCTATGGACAACCAGAAGAACGAATGTGTCGATTGGACGAGCTGAAGATTGAGGATCGTCTGTCGACGATATGTTACAGACGTATCCTTCAACTCTTTGGACACATTGCCAGAAGGGAACCGGGCTGCCTCGAGAAGCTTGTTGCTTGTTGAGCAGCGTGGAGGGACGGAAATCTCGTGGTCGCTCACCGACCAGATGGAGTGATCTGGTCAAGTCCACAATGGAGTTTTCGGTGACTGGTGCTCTGCGTTCAGCCCAAAACAGATTGGCATGGAGGCGGGCCATACGTGTGGCGACGGACTGCAGCCGCTATCCTCAGTTATGAGGAAAAGGACGAATATGTCTTTAGCTGTGAGGCACCGGCTTAGAATAGTGCTTCCACTCTTTTCTATTATTGTTTTCGAGTGTCTTGTAAGAGCCGGGTAATCGAAAATACAACAGGCAACAATAACATCTAACATAGTTCAACAGTGAGGTTCACCACCCATTCCGAATATAGTGCCTTTTTAGGTGAGACGAGACTGGTGTGTGGGTATACACAGATATGTTGTGCTCCCTTTTATAAGGCAATGCACACCCGCACACCTTTCGCTGGTTACCCCACATTGTGGGATATGCTGTGATGGTATGAATGAATGAATGAATGAATGAATAATATCCTAATTGTTTTGTGGTGATTTGCTAAATCATAGCTAAAATGTCAAAACTTGGTAACACTCATCTGTGGAAGATTCTAAAACAATCATAAAAAATATAAATAGTTATTTTTTCAACCGCCAGGATTGCTCTCTCGAAGTGTCAACGTACTGCGTCAATCGATATTTTATCAGCCGTGTGAATTTACAAATCTTATTGTAAAATATTAGAGTAAATCAAAGATTGTTATTTGTGAATAAACAGTTTATTGCAAAGTAATTAAATTCTTCTATTCTTGAGACAAATAATTCCCTTATTGCATTTTTTCATTAATAAATATTTAGTGTTTAATTGATTTTAAAGATTAATGATAACATTTTTGAATACGCATTTAAAAACCTTCTGATAATTATTATAAACTTCTAATAAATCTTAAGACTATAATTAATCAACACCCAAAGTTATAAGGAAAAATTCATTCTTAAAAAAATGTGTCTGTAGCGGTCCTGTCTTGAACTCTATCAAGTCTCATTATACAAGATGATATAAGTAGCAAAGTTGCTCTCTCTTTCTTTCTCCCCCTGATTCCATTTCTTACTAAATTGTTAACTGTTGGATACTTGTTATGTATGTCCGAAGGGGTTTGCTCAAGTGCTTAAACTTTAAAGTCATTAACTATCTGTGTATTTGCGTCTTCTTTGAATTATATTTGGAAGCAAAGCTATGCATATCTTCTTTGACTCCCCTTGGTCTTCAGTGAATTTCTTCAAAACATGTATAGGAGATACACGTATCGTGAAGCAAACAGCCCACAGATCAACGACACATACCTACTTTCCTTAAGGCGATCAAACCCCTAGCAGATACCTACTGTTAGGGATATCCATTTTGACTCCTCGGCTAATTCCTATCCTGGGCTGCATTACAATTTAACGCTCGATGTCGGGCGTCGAATGTACCTGAAGTTGCAAATTATGGCGTTTTTCACACCAATCTCACTGAACGCTTTCGAGCGGCGTTTCAATCTGAACGCTTCATCGGGTGTTTTAAATGTCAAATGTCATTTATCATACAAATATACACAAAAACAATTGTACTTCACTACGCTAAGCATCGACATCTGTTGATACCACTATCCCATCAACTTTCAACGAGGTGCCGTAATCGAAGGCATTACAAGGTGCCCACGACCAGAACAGAATTCGCACATAGACACTTCTCATTTTTGGGACCAAGGCTGTTTAATACAGTTCAAGATAAAAATTTTAACCGAATATTTTTTTATTATTGCACATGCGCAAACATTGGATTTTTTTCCCTGTCGGGAGTCAAAGATATTTTTTAACAGATTTTTAATTATCTCAATAGAGACGAAGTTGGAATATTTACTGTAGGAGAACCGGGAAATCAAGGCACCTACAGGGCTTACGACCTGTCATCGGCTGGTTTACGTGATCACTTTATGCGCTTGCGCAACATTCTATGCGAAAAATGCATTTGTCACCTCAGGTATAAGAATTGTTGCTCTCATTATATACAAAAACCAATTCTCTCAATAGATGGCGTAACAACAAAAATAAATAAAAATAATAAGAATGTTGTTCATAATTTCACACATAGATGGCTGTAGTAAAAATTCCTTATTTTCAAGCGAAAAGATTTTCAGTATTACAATATATAGAACTTTCAAAATTGAATTGATAGGGATCTCATTAAAAAGGCATAATTGGTGAACGTTGCGCAAGCGCATAAAGTGATCACGTAAACCAGCCGATGACAGGTCGTGAGCCCTGTAGGTGCCTTGATTTCTCGGTTCTCCTACAGTAAATATTCCAACTTCGTCTCTATTGAGATAATTAAAAATCTGTTAAAAAAAAAAAATTAACCTTGGTTATCCTGCACTTAAAGGGTTGTTGACGGACTGGTTGCTAAAAATGGAAAGAAAGGAAACTGAAAAGGTACTTACCTATGTCTTGTAAGGTACTTACATATCTATGTATGTTTGTTTAGATACATAAAAATCATGGTGCTATATTATAAAATACGCATTTTCATGGAAACTGTACGAAATACGATGAAAATATTGTATAAATGTAGATGTATTGATGTGATTGTGAAATATTCCACCTCGGTACAGGCAAAGCCTAGTGAGGTGGATATATAATAATATGTAAATATTGTATATAAATGTATTGATGTGATTGTGAAATATTCCACTTCGGTACAGACAAAGCCTAGTGAGGTGGATATATAATAATATGTAAATATTGTATATAAATGTATTGATGTGATTGTGAAATATTCCACCTCGGTACAGGCAAAGCCTAGTGAGGTGGAAATATAATAATATGTAAATATTGTATATAAATGTATTGATGTGATTGTGAAATATTCCACCTCGGTACAGACAAAGCCTAGTGAGGTGGATATATAATAATATGTAAATATTGTATATAAATGTATTGATGTGATTGTGAAATATTCCACCTCGGTACAGGCAAAGCCTAGTGAGGTGGATATATAATAATATGTAAATATTGTATATAAATGTATTGATGTGATTGTGAAATATTCCACCTCGGTACAGGAAAAGCCTAGTGAGGTGGATATATAATAATATGTAAATATTGTATATAAATGTATTGATGTGATTGTGAAATATTCCACCTCGGTACAGGCAAAGCCTAGTGAGGTGGATATATAATAATATGTAAATATTGTATATAAATGTATTGATATGATTTTGAAATATTCCACCTCGGTACAGGCAAAGCCTAGTGAGGTGGATATATAATAATATGTAAATATTGTATATAAATGTATTGATGTGATTGTGAAATATTCCACCTCGGTACAGGCAAAGCCTAGTGAGGTGGATATATAATAATATGTAAATATTGTATATAAATGTATTGATGTGATTGTGAAATATTCCACCTCGGTATAGGAAAAGCCTAGTGAGGTTGATATATAATAATATGTAAATATTGTATATAAATGTATTGATGTGATTGTGAAATATTCCACCTCGGTACAGGCAAAGCCTAGTGAGGTGGATATATAATAATATGTAAATATTGTATATAAATGTATTGATGTGATTGTGAAATATTCCACCTCGGTACAGGCAAAGCCTAGTGAGGTGGATATATAATAATATGTAAATATTGTATATAAATGTATTGATGTGATTGTGAAATATTCCACCTCGGTACAGGCAAAGCCTAGTGAGGTGGATATATAATAATATGTAAATATTGTATATAAATGTATTGATGTGATTGTGAAATATTCCACCTCGGTACAGGCAAAGCCTAGTGAGGTGGATATATAATAATATGTAAATATTGTATATAAATGTATTGATGTGATTGTGAAATATTCCACCTCGGTATAGGAAAAGCCTAGTGAGGTGGATATATAATAATATGTAAATATTGTATATAAATGTATTGATGTGATTGTGAAATATTCCACCTCGGTACAGGCAAAGCCTAGTGAGGTGGATATATAATAATATGTAAATATTGTATATAAATGTATTGATGTGATTGTGAAATATTCCACCTCGGTATAGGAAAAGCCTAGTGAGGTGGATATATAATAATATGTAAATATTGTATATAAATGTATTGATGTGATTGTGAAATATTCCACCTCGGTACAGGCAAAGCCTAGTGAGGTGGATATATAATAATATGTAAATATTGTATATAAATGTATTGATGTGATTGTGAAATATTCCACCTCGGTACAGGCAAAGCCTAGTGAGGTGGATATATAATAATATGTAAATATTGTATATAAATGTATTGATGTGATTGTGAAATATTCCACCTCGGTACAGGCAAAGCCTAGTGAGGTGGATATATAATAATATGTAAATATTGTATATAAATGTATTGATGTGATTGTGAAATATTCCACCTCGGTACAGGCAAAGCCTAGTGAGGTGGATATATAATAATATGTAAATATTGTATATAAATGTATTGATGTGATTGTGAAATATTCCACCTCGGTACAGGCAAAGCCTAGTGAGGTGGATATATAATAATATGTAAATATTGTATATAAATGTATTGATGTGATTGTGAAATATTCCACCTCGGTATAGGAAAAGCCTAGTGAGGTGGATATATAATAATATGTAAATATTGTATATAAATGTATTGATGTGATTGTGAAATATTCCACCTCGGTACAGACAAAGCCTAGTGAGGTGGATATATAATAATATGTAAATATTGTATATAAATGTATTGATGTGATTGTGAAATATTCCACCTCGGTACAGGCAAAGCCTAGTGAGGTGGATATATAATAATATGTAAATATTGTATATAAATGTATTGATGTGATTGTGAAATATTCCACCTCGGTATAGGAAAAGCCTAGTGAGGTGGATATATAATAATATGTAAATATTGTATATAAATGTATTGATGTGATTGTGAAATATTCCACCTCGGTACAGGCAAAGCCTAGTGAGGTGGATATATAATAATATGTAAATATTGTATATAAATGTATTGATGTGATTGTGAAATATTCCACCTCGGTACAGGCAAAGCCTAGTGAGGTGGATATATAATAATATGTAAATATTGTATATAAATGTATTGATGTGATTGTGAAATATTCCACCTCGGTATAGGAAAAGCCTAGTGAGGTGGATATATAATAATATGTAAATATTGTATATAAATGTATTGATGTGATTGTGAAATATTCCACCTCGGTACAGACAAAGCCTAGTGAGGTGGATATATAATAATATGTAAATATTGTATATAAATGTATTGATGTGATTGTGAAATATTCCACCTCGGTACAGGAAAAGCCTAGTGAGGTGGATATATAATAATATGTAAATATTGTATATAAATGTATTGATGTGATTGTGAAATATTCCACCTCGGTATAGGAAAAGCCTAGTGAGGTGGATATATAATAATATGTAAATATTGTATATAAATGTATTGATGTGATTGTGAAATATTCCACCTCGGTACAGGCAAAGCCTAGTGAGGTGGATATATAATAATATGTAAATATTGTATATAAATGTATTGATGTGATTGTGAAATATTCCACCTCGGTATAGGAAAAGCCTAGTGAGGTGGATATATAATAATATGTAAATATTGTATATAAATGTATTGATGTGATTGTGAAATATTCCACCTCGGTATAGGAAAAGCCTAGTGAGGTGGATATATAATAATATGTAAATATTGTATATAAATGTATAGATGTGATTGTGAAATATTCCACCTCGGTACAGACAAAGCCTAGTGAGGTGGATATATAATAATATGTAAATATTGTATATAAATGTATTGATGTGATTGTGAAATATTCCACCTCGGTACAGACAAAGCCTAGTGAGGTGGATATATAATAATATGTAAATATTGTATATAAATGTATTGATGTGATTGTGAAATATTCCACCTCGGTACAGGCAAAGCCTAGTGAGGTGGATATATAATAATATGTAAATATTGTACATAAATGTATTGATGTGATTGTGAAATATTCCACCTCGGTACAGGCAAAGCCTAGTGAGGTGGATATATAATAATATGTAAATAATGCATGTATATAAATGTATTGATGTGATTGTAAAATATTCCACCTCGGTACAGACAAAGCCTAGTGAGGTGGATATATAATAATATGTAAATATTGTATATAAATGTATTGATGTGATTGTGAAATATTCCACCTCGGTACAGGCAAAGCCTAGTGAGGTGGATATATAATAATATGTAAATATTGTATATAAATGTATTGATGTGATTGTGAAATATTCCACCTCGGTACAGGCAAAGCCTAGTGAGGTGGATATATAATAATATGTAAATATTGTATATAAATGTATTGATGTGATTGTGAAATATTCCACCTCGGTACAGGCAAAGCCTAGTGAGGTGGATATATAATAATATGTAAATATTGTACATAAATGTATTGATGTGATTGTGAAATATTCCACCTCGGTACAGGCAAAGCCTAGTGAGGTGGATATATAATAATATGTAAATAATGCATGTATATAAATGTATTGATGTGATTGTAAAATATTCCACCTCGGTACAGACAAAGCCTAGTGAGGTGGATATATAATAATATGTAAATATTGTATATAAATGTATTGATGTGATTGTGAAATATTCCACCTCGGTACAGGCAAAGCCTAGTGAGGTGGATATATAATAATATGTAAATATTGTACATAAATGTATTGATGTGATTGTGAAATATTCCACCTCGGTACAGGCAAAGCCTAGTGAGGTGGATATATAATAATATGTAAATATTGTATATAAATGTATTGATGTGATTGTGAAATATTCCACCTCGGTATAGGAAAAGCCTAGTGAGGTGGATATATAATAATATGTAAATATTGTATATAAATGTATAGATGTGATTGTGAAATATTCCACCTCGGTACAGACAAAGCCTAGTGAGGTGGATATATAATAATATGTAAATATTGTATATAAATGTATTGATGTGATTGTGAAATATTCCACCTCGGTACAGACAAAGCCTAGTGAGGTGGATATATAATAATATGTAAATATTGTATATAAATGTATTGATGTGATTGTGAAATATTCCACCTCGGTACAGGCAAAGCCTAGTGAGGTGGATATATAATAATATGTAAATATTGTACATAAATGTATTGATGTGATTGTGAAATATTCCACCTCGGTACAGGCAAAGCCTAGTGAGGTGGATATATAATAATATGTAAATAATGCATGTATATAAATGTATTGATGTGATTGTAAAATATTCCACCTCGGTACAGACAAAGCCTAGTGAGGTGGATATATAATGATATGTAAATATTGTATATAAATGTATTGATGTGATTGTGAAATATTCCACCTCGGTACAGGCAAAGCCTAGTGAGGTGGATATATAATAATATGTAAATATTGTATATAAATGTATTGATGTGATTGTGAAATATTCCACCTCGGTACAGGCAAAGCCTAGTGAGGTGGATATATAATAATATGTAAATATTGTATATAAATGTATTGATGTGATTGTGAAATATTCCACCTCGGTACAGGCAAAGCCTAGTGAGGTGGATATATAATAATATGTAAATATTGTATATAAATGTATTGATGTGATTGTGAAATATTCCACCTCGGTACAGGCAAAGCCTAGTGAGGTGGATATATAATAATATGTAAATATTGTATATAAATTTATTGATGTGATTGTGAAATATTCCACCTCAGTACAGACAAAGCCTAGTGAGGTGGATATATAATAATATGTAAATATTGTATATAAATGTATTGATGTGATTTTGAAATATTCCACCTCGGCAAAGCCTAGTGAGGTGGATTTATAATAATATGTAACAAATGATATTGTTAATTTTTATTAATGAAATAAATAAAATAAAATGTCTCTTTTTAGGTTATATTTTCATAGAAAGACAACAATTGGGCAGTGGTGTAAATAATGATCCATGCAAATGGTTTCTTGTTCGACATCTATCCGTGAATTTTCATACATTTTTCGTTATTAAATTTTATTTATTTTTTTAATTTTTCTAGTCGTTTCCCAGAAAATTAATATGTTTCCCGTAATCTACATAATATTTTCTATATACAGACAGCAATTAACGAAACTGACGACTAAGGCCACTTGTAAATAATTACCGAAGTTACTACTAAATACAAATAGGTATAACAACGTGAACCACGAAGGTGGAATATTCGACATACCTACATGTCGAAATATATTTACGAATATGAAAGAAAAATGAAAAATGTACTTTTATAACCGAATATAGGATTTGTTATATATGTACCTACGTAGGTATATAAGGAAGGAAGGAAGGAAGGGACACAATATTGTATTTAATGGATTTTTGATACTAACGTTTTGTGCTAGGAAATAGGATTTCTGAACACAGTCCCCAATCTCTTACCTATCTTATACAGAACATGTTCATACATAATTCTATATTATAATTCATTCATATATTAGGTACTTCTTTTTTACCAGCAAAATGCCCGCTTTTCGTGTGATTTAATATATCATACTTGTGTAAGTACCTATATAATATTAGGTCCGAATGCAGAGTCCGACCTAAATACTAAATTCTAAATACTAAACATGTTTTCATTGCAAAGTCGCTCACTTAAGTTAAGTGCACTTTACACAAACACTATTTTCAACGGGTTTCAGGTTTTCGACGGGATTTTCAACGCGATGAGCAAAAAAATAGAACATGTTCTATTTTCAACGCGATTTTCATCCTTTTTGGTAAAACAGAAATCTGTAAAATTATTCGCTGTCGTCGTTACCGACGAGTCAAAATGGCTGCCGTTTGCGTTGACTTTTACGTGTGACATTCGCTCGCGATGTATTTTGTTTATTTGGAAAGTGTCGAAACTTTCGATATACTATATTAATTATTATATAATTTTTCGATATACATTTATTTATATTATATTAAAAATTTGCACATATAATTGTGTAAACTGTGTAAAGTACTGTAAAGCGATGCTCGTAGTAACCTATATTTTGGATGCTGTTTTAAGTAACCTGTATTTTGGATACTATTTTAAGCGTTGGAAACCGGGTCGCGTTTAAAATAGTGTCCGTGTAAAGTGCACTTTAGGAGATCACGTGGCTTTCTAACTGGACGACGCTACCAAGTTTTTGTATGAGAATTGCATTGCAGAGACATATCTAAATACTTAGCGCACGCGCGTTGGCGTAAACTAACATTTGCAAATTGTCAAAAAGGAAAGTTGATCGCGAGGAACCTTACGAGTGGTTTAATAATAAAATACGAGATGTTTTCAATGGATGATGATTTTAGCGACTTCGTTAAATATGTATTTGGTAATTTTGTCAAATCAAATAACAAACAGATTATTTAGCGATCTATACAAGATGCTGAAAATTCGCTGGAATTTCAGAAAAATCGTGACATTGAGCTGTCAGTGTGAGATTGGTTACATGTGTTTGTGTTGTTATGACAAGAAAACATTTTAAACGTCAGTCTACACCAGGGGTCGGCAAAGTGCGGCTCTTTGGCTCCTTGAGTGCGGCTCTGGCATAAATATCCACGGACCCGGGCAGGCGCATCGCGCCGAGGGAAGACCCCCATACACGTACACTTCGGAGCGACAATATCAAATTTCAACGTCTTTGTATTGATTTGGAAATATTGGAGAAGAACAAATGTGATCTTAGTTCACAACACAAGTGCAGTCTGATTTGAAAGACCTGGAGAAGGAAGACATGATCATTTTCAACTTCTGGAATAGTATTCCTGACTCTTACGATCAGCTGAAAAAACTCGCGTTTCCTGTTCTTTCCCTTTTTCGTTCTACATATTCATGCGAACAATCTTTTTCAAGCATGAACTTTATCAAGAGTAAACTGAGAAGTCGTCTTATTGATGAGAACCTGGAATCATGCCTAAAATTAAAAACAACATACAAATCTGACTTATTGAAACTTTCCAAGGAGATGCAAGGACATTGTTCGCATTAAGTGTTTGTCATTCATTGTCATGATTTAAATTTATGGATACTTTTCTTTCATATTATTGCTTAATAACGAATAAATCTTTATTAAGTGTGAAATCAAGTTTTATTCAGTGTACCCGTAATTTAATGAAGATCTAAAATTACATATAATAAAGGTTTACTAAATTAAAAAAACAGATTTGGCTCTCAGAATTTTTTTGAATCGTTGTAATGTACATATTTGGCTCTTTGGCCAATAAGTTTGCCGACCACTAGTCTACACCCATAGAAAACTATCTATCTCTTTTCGTCATACGCAATAATGTGAAACGCTACGCTATCGACCTTAAGTTTGGCGTAGTATTTAGTTAGTGATGTCTCTGCAACGCAATTGCTCACTTAAGAATACTAAATACTCCAGTGAGGTTAAGATTTAGTATTTAGTTACCTAGGACTGTGGATTCGGGTCTTAATCTTCTTCAGTCTGATTCCATTAACTCCCGAACAAAGGCCTCCTCCATTTGACTCCACGTCGTCCTGTCTTGTGCAGTTTGCATCCAGGACGTGCCAGCATATCGTTGTATATCTTCCTTCCGCCTAAGCTGCAGTCGTCCTACGACTATCTTTATTGTACGAGGTCTCTAAGTCAGCACACTCTTTGTCCACGTTATCTTCCTAGCTTCTAGCTTAGTGTCCCGCCCATTTCCATTTCAGAATCACCACACGGTGGGCTATATCAGTTTTTTTTTATCTTTGTCTCACCGTTTCATATCTTATCTTATCTCTTAGTTGCAGAACCAGCATGGTTCCTTTCATAGCTCTATGAGTGACTCGCAGTTTCTTGGCACTTGCTTTAGAAAGAGTTGTTTCTACTGTTTCTATTTTTCGACAAATTTGAGACGAAGTTGGAATATTATAGGAGAACCAGGAACTCAAGGCACCTACAGGGTTTATGACCTGTCATCGGCTGGTATACGTGATCACTTTAAATTAAAATAAAATGTGGCCAAACCTCCTTAGGACATTTATTTTCATCTTACTTACGACATTTCTTTCAATCGTACATTCTCGTCTAATATATCTTCATTTATTATTCAATCGTACACGTTTTACCACACATTCATCTTAGTGACCTCATTTCAACCGCGTTGATTCTACTTTCATGCGTCTGTCGCCAAGTCCAAGTCTCAATAGCATACATTAGAATCGATACGACGATACCATTGTGTACCGCGAGCTTTGCTTGCCTCGAAATAATTCGGTCAGCCATTACAGATCTAATTGCACCATTCACTCTATTCCCTGCCGTTACTCTCCTTTCAATATCTTTTTGCAGTCTTCCATCACGATGAAACACGTTTCCTAAGTATAAATACTCGTCCACTAGTTCTAATTGTACATTCTCCAGTTGACTTTCGCTCTTTTCAAATACCATCACTTCAGATTTAGTTGCATTCATTCTCGGTCCATTTTGCATGCATCCATCGAATACTATTTTAACCAAACATTGTTTACATTATAGGTGAGTTTTGTAAAGTGATCAAATTTTACCTCGTATTTTAAACATATTTACAAAAGAATGAAATGGTTCTGAGATATATAATCTAAAGTCACTAAGTGCTAAGAAAAATAAACTATCTTCTTGGATTCTCAACAAAGGTAGAATGAACATTGAGAATATATTTTTTTAAATTATGAAATGATTTATAACCGTGATTTTATAGCTGTAAATTATAATTATATGTTTGATTTTATGATATGTTATAATTGTGTGTTAGACAGACATAAGTATGGACTGCGTCAGTTAAAATGAATATAAAGCTATTTCGACACAAGCACTGCTTAGCTTAGTGGAATAGTTCTTATCCACTGGATATTGGTACTGATAGATTGTATTCATTATGTCAGTGCCAACATATACTAAATTGTCTATTTTTCATATTTTTTGTTGTACTATGTTTCACTATTGTATTTGAAGACGCGAATATCTAATATAAAGTAAAAATGAAAAGTAGAAGTGGACTGTATTTTGCAGGTGTGATATGTAAGTTGCAACCACCGCAAGACGGCAAGACAAAGGAAGGATATATAATGGAAAACTCACTTGATTCTTGGTCCTCTCCCTTGAAGGATGATCACCACTTGTCACTATTCACTTGAATCTCACACACGCTCGCGGTGATAACATATATGATGCGTTAAGTGATTTTTGAGGAGCGGAAAACAGAAAGAGATGTGGGTGGTGTCGACAGGACGCGGTTTGAAAGAAGACTGATTTTGGATGTAGGGTGGGCAGCAGTTGCAACAATATTATATGTCATTTGATATAAAAAATGCGACAATAATTATAATGACATATTGGCGTCAACAGTATTGTTGTATTTTTTTTGTATGGTTATTGTGGATTTTGAATAAATAAATAAATAAATAAATAAATAAAAAAAATATATATTAAAAATTAAATTGTTAAAAATTATGATATCTCTATCTTTCTCTCGAAATTCAACAGTTGAGAGAATAACGCTCAAGTCCTTCATTTATCTTCAAGTGAGAGAGAGAGAGACAGAGAGAAATTGTGGAGTCTATGTATGTAAATACATACCTGTAGATTGCTACAAGGGTAGATGTAGACGGATGCGATTAAAAATCTCCAGAGACCCGCATCCGAAGACCATTAGTCTCAGACGCTTATTACAGGAAGCGCGAAATTCTAATGAACTTCTATATAATTGATGAAAACAATTGTTCCTTTTTTATAAGACATAGATTACGATTTTCGATACCGAAAATTTTTCTTAAAAATGGCAAATATATATAATAAGTGACATCACGGCATAATCCCCACGAAGTGAGGTTATCAGCGACAGTTGTGCGGGTGTGCGTTACCTTATAAAAGGAGGCACGACACTCATTGCTAAACTATGTGAGATGTTCTTTTGCCTGCTACATTTTCCCTTCCCTTAAATACGTCACTAAACCATAAATATTTAACTCGCCGTTTCTGGCGGATCACATAGGTTAATCTTGAGTAAAGTTTTATTTATTTATTTATTTATTTCTTTATTACAAATACATTTTTACAAGTATAATAATATCTTATGTACGTACAATATAACTTGATAAAGTAGTAAATAAAATGTATAATACTATAATTAAGTTAAAAGTTAAAGTTTAAGTAATAAGTGTATTAATATATATTTATTTTAATTTGTGGATTAGGCTACTCTACTAGGCTATGCCTGTCCCAGAGTAGCGTTATGTTAATCAGTTCTATTATTTTTATTCGTCATATTGTTAATTAATTTTTATAAGGTTTAGTGGTAAGTTGAAGTGATACAGAGGTGCAAGAATATGTGGTTGAGCAATAATGAATATTGTCATATTTTATTTTTAATAAAACAAGCAAGTAGGTTATTAAATCGGGTCTTGCCATCTGTGGAATGGACGGTCATTTATTTGTGATTTATTTTGAAATCTGAACATACACAGAGGGCAGCGGGTTGGATTTTGTGGCTCACATATTTATCGCGTATTTTTAGTGTTGTGTGCTGTTTGTGACCAGATCCAGTTACTATACAATCCATATAATTCCACATAGATATTCCACATAAAATATAATTTTACCATCATCACGTAGTTCCAGATATATCTGTAAAATATTCATACATTTCATCAATACAATGATTGATTTTAATAAAAAAGGTATAAAAAATAAAACTGCCACGTAAAAAAACATTTAAAATAATAAAATAATATTTAATCACAGCTTCGCGTCACGTATCATTTAAGGTTATTGACAATTTGACATATTATATGCGTTATAGACAATAAACACATAAAACGTAAAATACGTCTTTAGTTGAAGATTACTTAACTGACGTTTCATTTTGCACTGAAATACGTGGATATCCTAGGATGTACACCAGATTTTTTAAACCTAACCTAAAAAGTTTGGTAAAAATAGGTTGGATAGGTTTTTTTTTGTAGTTATAATTGCGACCGGTGTGAGCCAGTCGCATTTATATATTAAAAAAAGTAATTAAAACATTAAAAAAATTAACTAAATTGGCGTGAATATTAGACAAACCGTCCGTAGATGATGTGTCAAAAACAAAATCTGGTGTACAAACTAGGCTATCCGTAATACATACATAAATGAAATTTAATCTCCCCATAACTTTTAACTTGGATTACTAAATCCAACGATTTCAGGGCCAACTCAAATACCGGGCCTATTGTATTACATACAATAATAAAAAATAATCGAAGCACTATGTCCGTGTGTCATCGCCTTTAAAATTACGAATGCATACATAAAACAGTGACTTAAGTTAACACAAGCTACGGAGCTGGGTATAGTCGAAACGTGAATTTAGTGGTAAAAGATGAGAAGTATTCAGAAAATATATGAGTTAGTAGAAAGAGAGATGAAATAAGTTTAGATGAAGTTGTATGTGATTGTGAGTGGGTAGGAATGGAGGTAGGAATAGGGTGATATATGAGTTGAAACCAGATGAGGCGGACAACCAGTATATTTCTACTTTAACAACTTTTGACATCACTTTCTCACGGCGTCAGTGGCGTTACATATTTTATTTATTAATTTATTTATTTATAATCTTCTTCTCTGGTTTCAATCCTGGAATTAGTTAGCAGCAATTTATTCAATTCTATTCTTCCCTGTCTCGTGCGGCTCTTTTGAAATCAACATATGATGAGCAGCGCACATCAGCAGGTCCTCCAGACACTCTCGGCGTGGGCGTCCCCTAGAGCTTGTCCCCTCGGTCATACACTCCATTATGGCGTGCAAGAGGCCCTCTTGTCGTATTACATGGCCCATCCATCTTCCACGCATTTCGGACAATGTCCTGAGAAGGTGCCTTCCTCCTTCGATTCTTTGGAGAACCTCCTCATTCATTATGTGGTCTCTCCAGGAAATTTCTAATAGTTTGTAGATATATTACAAATATAAAAAAATACTTGGTATTAGTTCTATTGAAATTGATTTGATTATCGACGAGTTTCGTGCAAGGCACATCGTCATAATATCGTCATCGTTAGAATTTATTCTGACGATGTGCCTTGCACGAAAAGCGTCGATAAGTCGTGGAGTTCTATTAAGAATTGTCGATCGACAAACTAAACTTATTTCTAATAAAAATAATAAGATTGTTGTTCATAATTTCACCCATAGATGGCTGTAGTAAAAATTCCTTATTTTCAAGCGAAAAGAATTTCAGTATTACAATATATAGAACTTTCAAAATTGAATTGATAGGGATCTCATTAAAAAGGCATAATTGGTGAACGTTGCGCAAGCGCATAAAGTGATCACGTAAACCAGCCGATGACAGGTCGTAAGCCCTGTAGGTGCCTTGATTTCCCGGTTCTCCTACAATAAATATTCCAACTTCGTCTCTATTGAGATAATTAAAAATCTGTTAAAAAAAAATTTCTAATAGTCTTCTATTGGACCACATCTCTAAAGCCTCCAGTCTCTTTTTATCTCTAGGCACCATGTCTCGCAGTCGTACATCAAGATACATACTCCATAGAAAGGTCTTAATGAGGAGTATTTTTAGTTTTAGGTCTATATTGTTCGACTCTATTTTTTTTCATCTTTTATTAAATGCGAGTCTTGCTTGATGTATACGGCTGTCGACCTCGTTCTTAGACCAACCGTTCCATTTCATTTTGCTCCCGAGGTAGACAAACTCCTTGGTGTTCTTTAGTGGAACTCCCGAGACATCACTACTCTCATTTGCTGTTGCGTTCGGTCTACAGTCAGTAGCTTTGTTTTGTCTTTGTTTATCTTCATACTGTATAGGTACACAATATGTATGGGTTTTTTTATAATATTATTGACGCGGATATGTAATTAAAGATAAAGTAAGATATAAAAGTGGACTGTATTTTTTATGGTGCGGGTGGTTAGTTGCAACCACCGCAAGGCAAAGGAAGGATATATATATGGAACACTCACTTGACCCTTGGTATGGTGATCACACTTTATTAACACGCGCGCGGTGAGAGTAAATTAATGGCGAGTTTGGAGGAATGGTAAAAAGGTGTAAGAGATGCGGGATAGTCTTGTTCAGACGCGGTCTGAAAGGATACTGTTTTTTTGGATGTAGAGCGGGCAATGATTGCAACAATTTTATATGTCAATTCATATAATAAAAAAAATGTAACAATTATCCCAATGACATATTAGCGCCAGCAAATATGTATACATAAAATGTATGAGACAACGAAAGTCTCCAGAATTAAATAATATTTTTGACAAGTATAACTACCTTTTGTTTACAGATAATAAAAAAATAGGGCCCTTTATCCGTGTTTTTATTTTTCACGTGCCACCATTGTTTCGCAGTGGCGGCACATTCGCTTAATTTGTATTTTATCTTCCAGTATAAGAAAAAAAAAGTTTGCCAACAAATAATAATACATAGGTTGGTCGACTTTAGTTAGGCAGCCATTGCTTGAGACTAGACTATATTATTATATTATATTCCCGTACATAAAAATGGGAAAAGTTAGGACGTATCACAGAAGAAAATAAGTTGAAAGATCCTCATTATCTACATAAATACTTTACACAGAGCACATACAAGTGGTTTGTAAAATATTTGCTTTATCAATTCTTGCGGAATATTTGAAAAAAAATACATACATACTATCACATTGTGTACTTAACAAAGGTCAAGGAAGTGCCATACTAACATATATACCATCACGGCATATCTCACAGAGAGGTAACCAGCGACAGGTTGGCGGGTGTGAATTACATAATAAAAGAAAACACAACACATGCGTGTATACCCACATACCTGTCTCGTCTCACCTAAAAAGGCGACATCCAGAATATGCGGTGAACCTCATTGTTGAAGTATGAAAGATGGTCGCTACTACCACCACCACCCGCTCCGCATATGGGGACTGTAAACGGCCCCTTCACAGAACGCCAAGTGAGCGACAGTAAAAAAAGATGCGTGGCACGAAAAGTAGTTCATGGAGCCCTCTTGATTGGCAATCTCGGCAACATAGTGCAAAAAGAACAATCGAGAATATGAATTGAAGATTCACACTCGTGGACTGTCATTTACTTCAGATCTTTTTAAATGAGAAACATCAGGGGTATGACCAAGATCTTTGTGACTAGATAAATTTTCGTGAGCCCCCACTTACATACAACTTGTGAGCCCCCATTTTTTTTCACTCCAACGCAGTCTCCCACGAACCCCTGGGGGTCCGCTTGGACCACTTTGGGAATCACTGATCTAATCCATAAAAATCGAAAGCGTTGTTTGTTGTTTTGAAAAGTCAATGGCCCGTACGACGAAAAAATCGAAAAATTAAAACGGAAGAGCGTGCTGAACAGAACCGATGAATAAAATTCTGTGAAGGGAAGTAAAATAAATGAAATTGACCCCATTAAATAAGTCAGGGAGAGAGAGAGGGAGAGCATCCTTTTGAATACAAATTACCTGCGTCCTCCCCCCTTAGTGATTTCGAAAAATCCCCAGCAGCTACAAAGGCCACACTGAAAGTTTCCAGAACGGATTCTTTTTAAAATTAATTACAATTAAAATTAATGCACATATACCAAAGTTTTTTTTCATGAAAATTCGATAACAATGACTGTTGGCGCCAATATGTCATTAATATAATGTGACATATAATTGTTGCAATCACTGCCCGCCCTACACCCACAAATCAGTTTTCCTTCTATACCGCGTGTTGTTAAGACCATCCACATCTCACCCGTTTTACCGTTCCTATTAACTCACTCATCATAAAATTGATCTCACCACGCGTGTGAATAAAGTGACAAGTTGTGACCATCCTACCAAGGGAGAGGACCAAGGATTAAGTAAGTGAGTGTTCCACCTTTTCCTTTTGCCTTGCAGTGCTCGCAACGAATCACCCCTACAAAAATACAATCCACTTTTTCGTTTATAATTTCATATTCACGTTTACAATGACCGAACTTTTTCTCCTTTAAGTGGCTCGGCATTACATGCTCACTAGATTCAACGCAGAAGCGTCATATGATGTAAGACACAGAAACAGATGAAGAAACATGAATTTACAGTTGTCTTGAAAATAGGTTCCTTTGAGGCACCGGCTTAAAACATTATTTCCATTCGTTTCCATTATCATAGTTTCCATTATCATCGTTTACATTATCATCGTTTCCATTATCATCGTTTCCATTATCATCGTTTCCATTATCATCGTTTACATTATCATCGTTTACATTATCATCGTTTACATTATCATCGTTTACATTATCATCGTTTCCATTATCATCGTTTACATTATCATCGTTTCCATTATCATCGTTTCCATTCTCATCGTTTCCATTATCATCGTTTCCATTATCATCGTTTCCATTATCATCGTTTACATTATCATCGTTTACATTATCATCGTTTACATTATCATCGTTTCCATTATCATCGTTTCCATTTTCATCGTTTCCATTTTCATCATTTACACTATCATCGTTTACATTATCATCGTTTCCATTATCATTGTTTCCATTATCATTGTTTTCGGGTGCCTCGTAAGATTCGGGTTACTGAAAATACAGCAGGCAAAATAAACGTCGTTGACCAACACTGTTGGATATAGAAAGAAGGGAATATTGCACCTACCTAAAATTGTAAATAAAGTGATTGTTTGAAATCAAATTATTTTAAAAACAAATTTCCCACATTTCAAGAAAAAATACTCTTTAAATAATGTTATGTAAATTTATCGCTGGTAGACCCACGTTGTGGGATGTGCCGTCATAGATGGATGTACTGCAAATAGGTTTTGTCGTTTGCTAGTGAAGAATGTTTTGAGATGCAATGAATTAATTTTTGGCCATTCTTTATTATTTTTTCTTATTGACTCCGGGAACTTTCAGTGCGTCCCACGGGTACGTGTGTGTATGTATGTTGAGTTTCCGGGTCACTAAACCACAAAGGTAGAAGGGGACCCGTTCAACCTGTCAACTGAGAATGGAAAAGCTCTAATCTTTCTCTCAGAATCGACCTAAATATTCCTCATTTGAATCTTATCTCCATGTCCTCGTTACTGAGGATGACGAGTGCGCTCCATCACTCGACCAATTGCGTTTTAATTCATTTAAATCGAATATTTTTACTCCTCACTAACCCAAGTAGATATAGTGGGGAGTTATGATTTCGCAATTTTTAAGGCTATTTTTTTACAGATTATCAACTAGTATCATGCTGAGATTGTATTCTGAAAGTTTCATCACAATGTATCTGTGTGTGTGTGTGTGATATGTGCTATGTACGGCGTGTTCATTTTACTTTATCGATTTTAGACTACTAAAGTACTCATTCGATTCTATTCAAATTTTGCAATTTTGTATATCTAATACCCACTTAGACCTCATTAGATTTTGAAAGATATCTGAATAGTGATTCTCAGTTTTTTTAACTGTCAAATATTTCAAAGTGACCTCAAGCTCGGGAAACTTAAAATTTGAAATTTTTATTTTCAAATTGATAAAAAGGCACACCACTTTTATAAAATGGCATTGAAGAATTATTAAGTTTTCATAATAAAATATTTAAATAAAAAACAATTCATCAAACTCATTTCATGAAAATGTTGAAAATTTTCCATACAAAATTTGAATACTTTATAGAATGACTTGTAAGTGAGGAGTTTAGCGTTGGCCACAACCCACTTGTTTTAATTGCATATACACAGACATTGATTTTTTTTCTGTCGATAGTCAAATTATATTTAACTAATCGAATATTTTTATTATTGCATATGCGCAATTTATTTAACTACATTCGATTCGAATATATTTAACTACATTCGATTTACATACACATTGGTACAAGTAGGTAAACAAGCCAAAAATGAAATAATATTTCTGTCGCAGTTCAGGGGTGACATCTGTGCGAGACACCGTCACCTCATTTATAAGGACTGTTGCTTTCATTGTTTACAAATAAACTAATTTCTCAATAGATGGCGTTACAAAAGGGTTCCTTCGGTACTTCTCTCTCTAAAAGAAAATTAATTTTCATTGTGCGCATGATCGTTGCTTTATCATTAAAACCGGAGTAGGTAGGTTGGGAGGATGAATAAGGAAATCTGAGAAGAAAGATATTTTGTTTGTAGGGTGAGATATAAGAGGAAGGAGAAGATGATACCTATGTACAATACACTCGTATGACAATTTATTATGGCCACATTAAATTTATTATGGCCAGCTTAAATTTATTATGGCCAGCTTAAATTTATTATGGCCAGCTTAAATTTATAATGGTCAAATTATTTTTTTATGGCCACTTTAAATTTATTATGGCCACTTTAAATTTGCTATCTACTAATAGTTGCTTTTAGCACATGATATCAAACTGTCGATTGCAATAGTATGCGCGTAGGTATAGTTGTAACTGTAAATTCTCAAATCTATACCATACTATCACGCCTTTTTGGGGTAGGCAGAGAGAACAAAACGCCAGACTCCTCTCTCTTGACATACATTTCTTGCTTCGTTCATGTCCATGCATCTTCTCATACACGCTCTTTTGTTATTTTTACTTCTAACTTCTCCATCTTACAAAATTCCATTTATACGATCGTGCCAAATTATCCTTGGCCGCCCTCTAATTTTCGTTCCTTTTTATCAGCCCTTTTATACATTTTTGTCAGACGGTCATCACTCATTCTTTCTATGTGGCCATACCACCTTAAGGCATTTATTTTAATCTCTTTCAATCATACATTCTCGTCTAATATCTTCATTTGTTATTCAATCGTACACGTTTAACCATACATTCGTCATAGTGACCTCATTTCAACCACGTTAATTCTACTTTCATACGTCTTCTGCCATGTTCATGTCTCACTAGCATACATTAGAGTCGGTACGACGATACCATTGTGTACCGCAAGCTTTGCTCGCCTCGAAATAATTGGGTCAGCCATTACAGATCTTATTTATTTATTTATATTTTTCTTTATTGCCATTAGGCAATTTCTTCTAACCAACCACCAGACTACAAAGATTAAAAAGTAAAACAAAATTGATTCTATTCTCTGCCGATACTCTCCTTTCAATATTTTTTTCCAGTCTTCCATGACGCTGAAACAACACTCACAAGAAACAAAAATATTGAATATTCAAAGATATTTTGTTTTATATAAAAAAACATGTATGTAGGATAGGATAGGATAGTACGGAGATCAGTCCTGTTTTCCTACCCAGAATATTAAAACAGCATGATGGTACCTATGTATGTATGTTTGGAGATTAAGTATCAAACTATTGAGTCCCCGTAGATATTGTGTAGTGTATACTGCCATACAAATTGTATTGAAAAAGGATGTCGTCACTAAATTCAATTTTTACAATAATTGCGAAGAAAATTTTGAGATGCACTGCTATAATGTGTATGAAAAAATAAGGTAGCCAAATTTTTCTATCTTGACACACATTCGTTGCCTCATTAACATTCATTCATCTTCTTACGCTTGTTTGTCTGTTGTTCACGCTTCCTACATAACCACCTTTCATAATATCGTTTACATGGTCGTGCCATCATTTTTTTGGGCGACCCCGACCTTTCATTCCATTCCTGTTCGCTTTGTATATTTTCTTCGTCAGGCGATCCTTATTCATTCTTCCCGTGTGGCCAAACCATCTCAATGTGTTCAATTTCATTCAATTTATTACATCTTTCTTCATCTTAATATTAACAAGGCTTAAAATAATCAAACTCCAATGTCACACTCAAGTTTAATTTTTGATTTTGGTTTTGAATAAAAAATTAAATAAAGAATATCGTGGCCGTCTGCTCTCATGGTTGGGCATCTGGCTGCTGATCCAAAGGTTCAATTTCCGGTGGAGACACAGTTTTCATATGTGTTTTCAGTCTGGACCTGTGAGACGATCAATACCAGAATGTAGCACCTTGTTATTGGGTACATACATACGTACCATAACGCCGTATCCCTACTTGGGGTAGGCAGAGAGGACCGAACGCCAGACACCTCTACCTTGACATACATGTTTTGCCTCATTTACATACATGCATCGCGTCATACATGCTCTCCTTTTATTCTGACTTCGTATATTACCATCTTTCAAAATCTCATTTATATGATCATGCCAGCTCTTTCTCGGGCGGCCACGACCTCTCAGTCCACTCTTTTCAGCCTTGTATACTTTCTTTGTCAGGCACTCATCGTTCATTCTTTCCACATGTCCGAACCATCGTAGTGTATTCACTTTCATTCTACTCACAATATTATCTCTTTCAATCTTGCATTCTCGTCTGATGTCCACATTCCTTATCCTATCATAGATCGTTCTACCAAACATTCGTCTTAGGGACCTCATTTCCACAGCGTTAATTTTACTTTCATGCGTCTTCTGCCATGTCCATGTCTCACTTGCATACATTAATGTTGGTACGAATATTGCACTGTGCACAGCGAGCTTTGTTGGCCTTGAGATAATCGTGTCGGCCATTATTGTTCTTAATGCACCGTTCACCCTATTTGCTGCCGTTACCCTTCTTTCAATATCCTTTTCCTGTCTTCCATCACGCTGAAACATACTTCCTAGATACAAATATATCATCGATTTATTGGGTGCTTGTTAAATTAATACTTGACATAGTACCTGTTAGTTGCCCGAGAGGTAATATTAAATAATAATAGTTTTTATGAGAAATACCGAGAAAAATATATTAATAATATTCCTCTCAGGTAACATAATAAACTGAATACATGCCAGACAAAGGAAATCATAATAAAAAATATATTTCATATTTAATTTAAGACATTTAATATTTTGTTTAACACGTGTAGCAATGTGGACTGGGCCTATATAGCCTGACAAAAATTACGGAATCTAATTTTATCTATGGCCTTCTGCACGTTATATTTAAATATTTTGTTTAACACGTGTAGTAATTCCTTAGAAAACCGCCAGAATATAAAGGAAACACTGCACTGGACCATCGAGTGTCTGGTAAAAGATCCAGAGGGCGTCCCAAAAAACGATGGAAAGGCCTGGTGGCTGAGGACATACAGGAATGTGATGTCTCTGAGGACAATGCTCAGGATAGGGCGAAGTGGAGGAGCGCAGTGAGGAGAGTGGACCCCACCACCATGTGGGATGCAAGCTAAGGAAGAGAGAGAGTTTAACACGTGTAGCAATATGAATAGTGCTTATAGCCTGTCAAAAATTACGAAATCTTAAACACGTTATATTTTATCTTCTTCTTCTTCTTATATTAAATCGTAGATCTGTTTTTTCGAGAAAGCTATTCCTGTGAAGCTGAGGTCCAGCTATCCCTCCACTTCTTCGGCGGTCTTCCGGGGAGGCGATGCCTTGGTGGGATTTCGATTGCCGCTATGCTTGGGATCCGAGATGCATCCATCCTGTTGACATGGTCCCACCAGAATCTTCTCCTAGCTCTACTCCATCGTATGATGTCCTCGGTCTCACAAGTCCGCCTAATGTCGTCATTGCGAATTCTGTCCCTAAGCGTCTTCCCTGTGATAGCCATTAAAACCTTCATTTCCGATGTTCGTAGGAGGTTTTTGGTTTTGGTCGTGTCGGCTCTTGTCTCCACCGCATATGTCATGATTGATCTACGAGGGAGGAAGTACTACAGAAATGATCCTGTGAAGTACATGATTGATCTACCACATGTCTTATAAATTCTGACCTTAGTATCTGTTCTTATGAATTTGTTATGCCAGATGATATTTTTGAGACATACTGAACTAGCGGCTGCTTTATTGGTCTGTTCTCTAACTTCTGAGTAAAGGTCACTATGGCTCGAGATTTCCACACCCAGATATCAGAAAGTCAAACTTGCTCCACTGGAATGTCATCTATTATCAGCTTACATCTTCTTAGTTGCGTTTGGATATCGTTAAACTCTTCATTTTGTTTACAGATATATTCATGATGAATTTTTGGGATGCAAGGTGGAACTTATATAACATTCTTTGTAGATCATCTTCCGATTCTGCCACCAGAGCCGCGTCATCAGCGTAACATATTATGTTGATGATTTTATAACCCATTCTGTAACCAAGTCCCAGAGACGACACCTCTTCTATGATTTTGTCCATAATTAAATTGAAGAGAAAAGGGCTTAAACTATCTCCCTGTATTATGCCACTGACTGCGGGAATTTCCTTTGATATTTCACCATCTACTTTCACCTTTGTTTTGCATTGTGAATTGATATCTTGGATGGTTTTTATAATGGTTGGTGGAATGTTCTTTTCTCTCAGTATATTTATGACCTCATTTAGCAATACCCTGTCAAAAGCCTTTGTTAGGTCAACAAAGCACACATACGCTGTTTTTTTGTTTAAATATAATAATACTGTTACTTTTTTGATACGTCTTATTACTTGAACGAGTGAATGAATGTGAGTGAGACTCTACTAAACATCTGGCAAAACCGCTGGACGACCTGTTCAGTTGGTAGACATCACATCCTTTGTGAGTGTAACCACCCAATTGTGTCCTCTTACAGATCGGAGTTTCAAGGTCCCATTGGACATCCGGACTTAGTGATCTCGAAGAACAATTATTATAAAGCCTTCAAACGATTTTGCCATAGATACGGTGCCTTATTAACCGAAGATTCCCACTGACTTGTTTATTTTCCTATATGTAAATATGGATTATTCAAAGCCGGTGCTCTGTAAATGTATGTAATATTAATTTGTCAGTAGTTAATCCATTGTATATTTTATACATCTGTATTTCAACAATTTTACACAGCTCATATTTTCTCGCAAGAACATTTTTTCAACGTAATAATAGTAATATGGTCATAAAAAACGCCATAATTTTCAATACGATACGATGTTTTTTGTGGGAATTTACTAGTGATGGTAGAGTTTTGGTCTTGTCCCTTATTTAAGATCCAAAGATTCATAATAAAAGGTCTACTCCATCTTCTTTATTGGCCTCGTAGGCCCAGTATTTGAGTCGGTCCTGAAATTGTTGGATTTTGTAATCCAAGTTAAGAATAGGAGAGTTTGAATTTCATTTGCGTGTTACAGTGTAGAATGAAACTTCAGTTATGTACGTAATATTTATATTTATTTAATTATATTTACGGCTTGAAAGCCTATTAACAGTACATTACACCATATTATTTACAGTACATAACACCAGTTATAAATACAACAATAACATAAGTACAACACATTTAGTTCAGCAATACATTATATCAGTTAAGAAACATCAATAAAGACAAAATACAAAAACAAAATAAAACAAAATAAAAACCCAAACATAACGATTACTATGATAAGTCATGAGTTAAGAGAAAGAAAATGTACAATTTTTGATTTGAAAGTAGAAAAATCGTCGGCAAAAACATCGTAGTGACTTCCCACAATGTTACCAAGTCTACGTAGCCTTGGTATTGGGGAGTGGTAGACATAATTATTCAGAGAATGGCTCTCACGAAACATAACACACTGTCTAGTGGTTTTAGCCGGAACATTAAAGTTTATGAGTTTAAGGAGTTCGGGACAGTCTATAGCATGGTTCAATATTTTGTGTAAGAAGGAAAGGTCAAAAACCTTTCTTCTAACGTCAAGATTTAAAAGTTTAAATTCTAGCATTATAATAATAATAATAATAATCAGTGGCGCTACAACCCATCGTGGGTCCTGGCCTCCTCCAGAAGCTCCCTCCACCCCTCCCTGACCATCGCTTCCTGCCGCCAATTTACAATGCCCATCGTCCGCAAGTCCCTCTCTGCTCCATCTAACCATCTCAGTTTTGGCCTACCAACGCTTCTTCTGCCCATTGGTCTTGTAGCGAATATCCTTTTTAGTGGACAGGTTTCGTCCATTCTCGCTACGTGACCCAGCCATCGGAGCCGGCATATTTTGATGTACCGGGTGACGTGTAGATACATCAGAGTACAACTGGTACAGTTCGTGGTTGTACCTGATACGCCAGGGTCCATTTTCGCATACGGGGCCATAAATGCGTCTCCATATTTTTCTTTCAAAGGTGTTTAACCTTGTTTCATCGGCCTTTGTTAGGGTCCACGGTCCAAATCTAGCATTTGATCTGTGTAATTGATGTGTTCTATTGGAATCCCCTTTTTATAATTTACAAATCGCAAAAATTTTCTCTGGACCCTTTCAATATGATTTATGTGGACATTGTAGTAGGGGGACCAGATTACAGAATTATATTCCAATAATGGTCTGACTAGAGAAACAAATAGTAACCTGTATGATTCAGTTTTATTAAGATCAGCTGCCAGTCTCGTGATGAAGCCCAACACCCTCATAGCTTTACCGACGATCTCCTCTATATGTTAATTAAAGGTCAGATCCTCAGATAATGTGATTCCCAAATCCCTCAAGTTTGTAACGCTGTCAAGAGTAACATTGTCAATTGTATAATTATAGGTAAATTGGGATCTTGTTCGATGAAAACGGATAACTTGACACTTTGAAGCATTTAAATTAAGTTTATTACGTTTACACCATTCGCTTAAAGGTAATTTTTTTTTTTTTTATTTATTAACAAAAACAATACAATGTTCACATATAAATCATAATTTAAAAAGGTATACAATTTCCATCATATAATTCATAATAACCCTCTTTAATTGAGATAAAATCTCGTGTTAAAAGAGGGGAGTATCTATTTAATATTGTTACATTTACCAAAACATTGTACATCTACTAAAAAATATGAAGCTACACAAAACAAGAATGAAATAACAAAAAATAAATAAATAAATCAGTACAATTTTTTAATTTTATTTTTAAATATACTATAATTTTTTTCGAGTCTAAGACTCTAAGGGAGTTCATTAAACCACTTAGTACCTTTATACTTATAGAAATGTTGTGAGGCAGTTGTACCTATGTAAAAGAGGAATGGTAATACATCCTTGTGAATTTATTCTGCTGCTTAAAGAAAATGACAATTGGTTTGAATTTGTAAGAATATCTTTATGAATTTGGAACAATGAGATTAATAATCTTCAACTATAGTCGTATTTTACGTTTTCTGTGGTCACGCATCTGTCAAATTGTTAATAACCTCAACAACTAATACGTCGCTGTGACTAAATATTATTTTGTCATTGTAATACTTCATTATTTTATTTGTTTCATTACACAACATGATACGTTTTCAATTTTTTATACCCATTAACACGAGCTGATGATGATGTTAAATATTTAACCTGCGCATATATCTACACAATATCACGCCATATACCTCACGGGGTGTCACTGGTAACTGGAATATGCCGTGATGGTATGATTATAAACTAGTTGCATGTAACACACGAGCTCCAACTGTCGATAGCGATAGTATGTATATTTGAAGAATAAGTACCAAACTATAAGCCCATAAATCCAAATTATTGAATATTTTAAGATATTTTGTTTTCTTTACAACATAATATGTAGGTATGTATGTTAAGATAGGATAGTATGGAGGTGAGTCCTTTTTTCCTACCCAGAATATGAAAATAGCATGCTGGTATGTATGTATGTTTGGAGATTAAGTATCTTCTTAGATATTGTGTATAAGCGACTGCCATACAAATTGTATGAAGCGATGTCGATTTTGAAAAAAAAAATTGTGATATTGTATTTGTCTATTTTCATACCAATTTTCAGCGTTCTAGCTTTTATGGTTTCTGAGATATATGGAAAAATAAAATAAAAATTCAAAAGTTGATAACCCCTGATTGAAACAAAAATTCTAAATTCTGAGTATAAATGTTTTATAGGCCTATAACTATTTATATTTTCTGAAATTTTGGGCTCTGTAAATTGGGCGGATCAAAAGTTATAAGGGAGGACGGACACACAGACACACAGACAGACACACGAAATGTTCTACACCAAATTCTGAGTAAATCCGTATATAGAACATATAACCTGCGAAGCCTTTATATGTGCTTGGTGTTTTTTGAATAAATTCAAAGTTGGAAAAGCCGTGAAAAATGTAGACAGTGCATACAAATCTCGCGTATCCTGGCTTGAAACAATGTCGATATGTTAAGAGAACAAAGTTCTCTTGAACAAATCGACAGTTGGATTAGTGGACTGTACACACAGATGATAGATTCAAACAAATATGATGTTACATACATACATAATATGTCGCAACCGGTGGCATAAGAAAATATAATGACGGAAAATACATGATTATATTCCAATTTCCAGGGTCTTTCTCCTTTATACCAATGCTCTCAACTTATAGAACTTGTCCCACGTGGTGAAATTATTACGGAAGACAACAATTTAGTTAGTGAAATGCGTGTGGAGAAGCGGTTAAGCAGGGTTACTCATGAAGTTGACCAACATAAATTTAAGATCCGACCGCCGTGGCACTGTTGGTAAGCCGTTCGGTTTCTGTGCGGGCGTCCTGGGTTCGATTCCCAGTAGAGGAGAAATATATTTAAATTCATTTCTCACGCAAATATTGCTTCTCTGGGCTGGAAACACTGGTTAGTTGGAAGAAATTGCCGTACGGCAATAAACTCGCCACTTGCGCATGGTGCAAGGAAGTGTAAAAAAAAAAAAAAAAAAAAAAAAAAAAAAAAAAAAAAAAAAAAAAAAAAAAAAAAAAAAAAAAAAAAAAAAAAAAAAAAAAAAAAAAAAAAAAAAAAAAAAAAAAGATCAGCTTCAGACTAAAGAAATCTTTGAGCTTCAAATTAATTAAATATTTGTATTAGTTTATACAAACATTAATGACAATTTCATAGTAAACGTTGATACTTACTAACATTTTTTGTGATTAAATGTATAGAAAGATTAAAATTAAATTATGATCGAGTACTGGTTTATACATTTTAAAGATTAAGGCAAGATAAGCACGTATTAAGAATGAGTTGTGAGTAGCCCCGAAGGACAGATGAATTGCGGATTCGATGTACATATATTATGTGTTAACAGGACGCGGTTTTGAAGGTTACTTGTGTGTAGTGTCAGTGTGTCAGTGATTGTAACAATTTTAACTCGTCGTTTTTTAATATGTAAAAAGCAACAATACTTTTACTTCATTTTAGCATTAACAGTATGTATGTGTGGCGGATGTTCCCGCACATCACTACACCTCCCTCCAGGAAACAATGACGCACTACGCGATATTTAAACGCGTGCACGCCGCAGCTCGGGGTCTCTCCTTCGCTGCGCGCTTGTCAACTCGTCGATAGTTGATTTCATCCTCGAATAATTGTTATAGATTATAATTTACATAAACGTATAAATAATATTATGTTTTAATCTTGTGTCTTCGTTAAAATATACCATGTAAGTAATTGATCTTTTATTGTTTAATACACCCTTCAGAAACCTTCTTGTTTTATGTAATATCGGAATTATTTTAGATATTGTGTGAAAACCTTCAGTTTCACAAACTAAGATGAACAGGTTTGGCCATGCAGGACATCTGGGCTCACGATGTAGTCTCTCGGTTGGCCGTTTCGATTCCCGTCAATCGAGAGGTTTTCATCTAGATCCAGACTCCATATAATTTTATCTACCAAATAAGAATAAGGGTGTAACTGGCCAGCTTGACCCCTCTCATATGTATTAACCAAAGAGTGTACAGCCTGAGGGCGAGGAGAGCTGACCCCAACAGTCTTCATCGAAGATAAGTTGGGAAAAGGCCAGGAAGAAGGAGTATGTACCTATGTATTAACAAGTAAAAGGAGAAAATGACTTAGAATTTCGCTGGGTTAGTCAGAGTAGAAAGGACACTTTCCGAGGCAAGACAGTGTTAGATTGTCACTTATATGGATGAATCCTGAAATGAAGGCTCTGGACCAACAAAAGAGGCGTAAGACACTACTAAAAAGTTGGACAAATGACCTTATCCGGCATGCGGGTCGTGGCAGCAAACAGCACAAGACACAACTTAATGGAAAAGTTTAAAAGAGGCTTTTGTCCAGCAATTGATGGAATGTGACAAAGAAGATAAAGGTTAGACTTTCAGTTTCATTTTGCGATTGCAGCAGTATTTTTAGTCAGCGCTAAGTCACGCCCATCCCTTCTATCCATTGGCGTCGTAAAACTCAGTGTGTTCGTGTTACACCGACATTTCACTACCTTTCACAACCCTTTTGAGGTCAATTACTTAAATTTATAACCGAAATGTCCCCACGATGGACGTCCTATTCCCCCCCCCCCACACCACATGTACATACACAGCCCAGTGTATCAGATGGTGCGTTAACCGTAGTGGAAAATTGATATCTTTCTCTTTCCCAGGGTTGCGTTCAGATAGAACACTCGACGTCGAATGTCGGATCTACCTGAAGTTGCAGATTATGGCGTTTTTCACACCAATTTCTCTGAACGCTTTCGAGCGGCGTTTCAATCTATAAACAGCATCGGGCGTTTTAAATGTAAAATGTAAATGTATATTTTCATTGAAAGACAGTGGAGTAGATAGTTTTGATAGAGAAGTAGATAGTTTTGATAGATAGTTAGATTGATAGATAGTTAGATAGAAGGTAGATAGTTTTGATAGTTTTGATAGAGAATTGGGCAGTGGAGTAGATAGTTTTTCTATTGAATAGTGGATAGTTTTTCTAGTGAATAGTGAGTTTCTCTGGTATGGGGGCTACTCCAAAGCTCCTTCTTATTAGCTTATTTCGAATTTGATCTAGTTTTGTCACCCCGCCTGCCCATCTCAGCATTTTCATTTTATTCACATGTAGTTTTTGTTCATGTGTGCCTTTAACTGTCCAGCACTCCGCACCATACGAACATATATGCTGCGAACCCTCTATGTAAGTTGGTGTTTTTTGACTTCAAAGTTGGAAAAACATACATACATACATACCATCACGTCATGTCCCTTGCGGGGTAGGTAGAGAGAACCGAATGCCACATTTTTATATCCTGGCACGCATCCTTCGCCTAGTCCACATTCATGCATCGTCTCATAAATGTTCGTCTATTGCTCACACTTCTATCATTAGTTCAGAGTCTTTCAAAATATCGTTCACATGGTCGTGCCACCCCTTTCTTGGGCGTCCCCGACCTCTCATTCCATTCCTTTCCGCATTGTATATTTTCTTCGTCAGGCGCTCCTCATTCATTCTCTCAATGTGTTCACTTTCATTCTAGTAATGACATCTTTCTTCATCTTACATTCTTTCCTTATGTCATCATTTCTGAACCTGTCATACATCGTCCTATTACAGATTCTTCTTAACGATCTCATTTCATCTGCATTTATTCTGCTGCATTCATGCGTCTTCTGCCATGTCCAGGTTTCACTTGCATACGTAAAGGTTGGTACGATGAAATTATGAATGGCAACTTTGGCATCCTTTGATATGTTGCGATCATTCATAATTGGTCTTAGTGCTCCATTCACTCTGTTTCCTGCCATAACTTTTCTTTCGATCTCTTTATCGAGCCGTTTATTCCGTTGAAATATGCTTCCCAAGTATACATATTCGTCGACTTGCTCGAGCCATTCGTTCTGTACTGTATTTTACACACTGTTCTGCTTTCATTCTTTTCAAAAATTATTGCCTTTGATTTGCTGGCATTCATCCTAAGTCCGTTCTCTATACATCGTTCTCCATCATTCGTTATTGGTCTTAGTGCTGCTCCATTCACTCTTGGAAAGTTGGAAAAACCGTGAAAAATATAGACCTTGCATACAAATCTCGCGTATCTTGGCTTTTATACTTTGTCGATATGTTAAGAGAAATAAATTCTCTTTAACAAATCGACACTTGGACAAGTAATATTTCATTATTTATTTTAATTAAATGAGTTCCGCTTTACGCTTAGATAATTTAGAGTCACTTGAAATAAAAAAAGCAATTAATTCAGACAGAAATATAATAAATAATAAAGTAAATTTAACTAACAGCCCGCTTTTAAATATGTTTCCCCTTTCCATCAATCGTACCAATCAAAGCCATTCTACACAAGACCGCCCTAATGACCTCCCACCAATATCCAAATACATAGCCTTCTTATAAACACACAATCACATTCTGCATTTAGTTGAAATTCTGCCTGAGGAGGGAGCGGTTAGTTTCGAAACCGGTCGCATATTCAATTCTCACGTGGTGTATATATATACATACATACATACATACATACCTACATACCATCACGCCATATCCCTTACGGGGTAAGCAGAGAGAACCGAGCGCCATACTCCTCTATTTTTGCACACATTCCTAGCTTCCTTTACATCCATGCATCGTCTCATACATGCTCGTCGATTATTCAAGATTCGTCGATTATTCTTATATTTCCTTCTTTCAAAATATCATTCACATGGTCATGCCATCCCTTTCTGGGGCGGCCCCTGCTATTCACTCCATCTCTTACACACATGTACCTATATTTTTTTTGTCAGTCGTTCATCATTCATTTTTTCAATATGTCCAAACCACCTCAAGGAATTCACTTTCATTTTACATATAATACTCTTCTTCATCTTGTATTCCCTCCTTATGTCATCATTTTTTATTCTATCATAAATCGTTCTATTACATACTCTTCTTAGTGATCTCATTTCCACAGCATTTATTCTACTTTCATGCGTCTTGCCACGTCCATGTTTCACTGGCATACATCAAAGTGGGCACTACAAAGTTAAAAAATTTAGTTAATTTTTGTTTAAATGTACCACAAGATAAAAATACGATATTTGATAAATGGGGTTCCATTTAAAAGCGGAATTTCTTCTTTGTATTATTTCAAAACATGAGTTTGTAAATTTGATGTTCACAAAATCTGTCTGTGTGCCATTTCTAAGGCACTTAATTTCATGTCAATTTCTCCACAGGGTCTTTCTTTGGTGAATGCCTCAAAGGGGCGTAAAGAAGACTCATTTGAGGTAACGGAATTACCCGCAAACTCGCACAATCCAGGTAATACAGCGGTTTCCAACGTGGGGCCCGTTGAACTAATGGATTATTGACACTTATTATTTCTCTTATTCTAGGCCCCTTGTGGTCCTGCATTGATTTTTCTCTTGTCACGAGGAATGCCAGCTGTTTTGCCATCTTTTGGGAGGTCGTCCAGGAGGTCTGATCTCTTGGAGGGCATTATCCCTGGCCACTTCAGCGAATTTTGAAACTACTAGACATGTGTTCGTTCGTCAAAGGGGCATAAATCGCTAAATCTAGTTTGTGATGTAAAACTTCAGTGCATACAACTTGTAACAATATTATTACCTACATAGCATACTGTATACTGTATATTATACTGACTAGTGAACACAATACTGACTGGTCGGTCAGTATTAGCTCGTTTTTGTTGCGGATGCGGATAGCTAAATAGTTAATATATCTACTCTTCCTAATTCTTTTTTTTTTATATTAAATATACCTGTATTAAAAAAAATATTTTTGCAATTGTTAAATAATTTACGTACTCAGTTTCAACTATTTGAAAAACATTTAATAATGTTAATATTATTATACCTATTGTTAATTCATACTTTAAAGTGTTGGTTCTATAAAATCAATAAATAAAATAATACTAATGCAAAGTTACGTGTTTGTAAGGGGAACTATCGCGTGCGATAAAAAGGATTTATACGGATAGCCAAAATTTGTTGATTTTTTTGCATTTTAAGAACAAACCTGACTCGAACTGAAAAAATAATTGTCATTCTGTTTGGTAAGTATTCTTCAATTATATATACATTGTTAAAGAGTGCCCGCTACGCAGGTATCCGGGAGAGCTGAAGGACATCGACGGGGAAAAGCAAGGGGCGGTGGACTGGCTGCGGGGTTTGAATTTAAGGCTCTAACGAGCTCCATGGACGCAGCCTTTTCTGGGCGCAGAAGAGCCTAGCCATTCGTAATGTGAGTAAGAATTAACATATTATACTATCGCCATCGACAGTTGGATCTCATGATAGTTTGATATATGATACTTTTAAATAGCATAATATATACCATTTTTGAATTACAAATTAGCTATAAACCACCATGTTGACAGACATCACGTAACCTACATAAATATAAGAATTAACGAACACAGAAGATGCTTAAACAACAATAATTTCTCAGAATTTGCTAACCACATTATCCAAACTAATCACTCATTCAATAACCACAAACTAAAACTATTACATGAAACACAGAATAAAGGATACCGACTTAACAACTACGAAACGCTCGAAATACATAAACACATAAATTCCGGTATAAAACTTATAAATAACCATACCTTTCATAACACTTCTCCAATACTTAATATATTCCCCATCAAAAACAAAAACACTTCACAATACTCCCCTCCCCCCACTTACCCAACCAACCCTCAACCGCCACCCCTCTCGCTTCACAGACAGACACACACAAATTCAACATGTTAGTCTCGACACGCCGGTCGATGGAAGGACAGCGCTTCCGAAACATGTCGCGAAGTGACTCAAAAAACAAAAACCGCTAATTTATAATTCAAAAATGGTTTATATTAACTACCACAAAATATCCGCCGAATCAATAAATAACATAATATATGTTTAAATAAATAACTCGTTGACTGTAGAAGCATATTTCCTTTGAATCCTTTCCTTACCATTGCCCCCTCATTGATGTATTTGAGAAATGTCACTTGTTGCAATAATTTTGGGTGACAATAAGTGTCAAGTTAAAAATGTTCAGTACAAGTTTGAAGACCACTGCGTGTGGATGTGTGCACAGAAAGAAATCAATCAGTGGACCAGGAATAAAGAAGCATCGGTGAGATCGTTTATAATACAGTCCACTATCTACCATCTTTAAGACCCATCACCTGATGTTTTTTTACACAATTATTATTGAATATAGTAATTGATATTATGAGATAGAAGTACAATAATAGTAATTCAAATTAACAACAACGTGAGAGCACTATAAACGATCTAATCACGATCAATCCAGCTCCCGAAGAATGCCGATCTCCTGATTCGTGCAAACTCGTACTATGCCTACCAGCTAATAAGAATGACTGTTATAAGGCGCGACATCAATATATTACATGTTACATGCAACTCATCATCATCATCAATGGCTCCACGCCCCATTGCGCCTCCTCCAGCATTCCTCTCCGTCTCCCTCTATCCTGACATGCACTCCTTCAGTTTCTTACACCAACAGCCTCCACATCCCTCTGCACGTCATCCAGCCATTGGAGCTTGGGTCTACCAACGCTTCGTCTACCTCGTGGCTTTGTGTGCAGGATCCTTTTTGGCACTCTTTCATCGCCCATTCTTTCTACGTGTCCTGACCATCGCAGCTTCCCTATTTATATCACCTTTATAATGTTACATGCAACTAGTCTATAAATATTTGACAACAAAGTTCAACCCTAGGTTGTTCAACTCGGTGGTTAGAAACTACTGATTGTGGAGGTATATAAACGATTTCATGCTTTTTACGAGGACACTTAGGCCCCGTATAATATATTCGGAGGTACCTATTTCTCAGGGAAATATATTTTTTTCTTTACGATATGGTTTATATACTTACATATTAAATATATTTACTTCATGTTATGTACATATCTATATGAACAGAATATAGTGAATAATAATATACGTGTGGCATCATTTATGAACATGCTATAGAGACTTTTTATCCATACAAACATATCCTTACCAAATTTTCTCATTAAATTATGTACCTACCACACAACCTCAATATTTTACTAAATTCATGAATATTTCCCTGGTATTTTTAATGTTCATAGTGAAGAGATATGACATTGTAATCCTCAATACATAACACACATAGGTAGAATCGAAAACATTCAAAACAAATTTTTAAAACATCTTGACTACAGGAACCGACAACACCATAATGACCTGTCTCTTTCCCGAATACGCCACAAGTTAATGTCCTTGGAAAACAGACGAACTGTATTTGACATGACATTCCTGTACAAAATAGTTAACAGTATTATTGACACCGATGCACTTCTTGAGAAAATTCCCTTCAACATACCGACGAGACAAACTAGAAAAAAATATACATTCAGACTTCCCATCTGTGGCACAAATTATGCACAGCACTCTTTCATATACAGAGCCGGAATGGGACACTTGACTGCGGCCACTTGGGTGCGGAACACTTGGCTGCGGCGGACACTTGGCTGCGGGGGACATTTAGCTGCGAGCCCACTTGGTCGCGAATTCAAAAATATTTTTTTTTTGCTTATGAATGAAGTGTTTCATACTGATTTTTGTAATGCTCTTTATATATATGTAGTTGATATACAAGTATACACAGACATTTAAAATATAAAGAGATATTATGTATTTAAGTTTAAAAGTATAAAGTAAAAACAAGGTTATTAAGTGAAATTATTTTTCATACTAGGAGTTTAAATATGAGAATTTTTTATACATTTTTGCTATCACAACGAATTTCGAAAAAAAATACTAATTCACTTTTCATGTAGGCATGGGTATAAAAATTCTCATATTTATAGTATGAAAAATAATTTCATTAAATAACCTTGCTTTTACTTTATACTTTTAAACTTAAATACATATATTACTCAAGTATACCTATCTCTTTATATTTCAAATGACCATGAATTGAGAAGCATGCAGAAATTATGATTCTTTCTTGCATGACATTGATCTTGTGGCGCAATCACCGATTGCGCCGCGAAGCTGAGTTACGTCGGCAGGCGCCATCTTGCCCTGCACCGTATCCACAGCGCGACCCCTATATAAGGAGAAGCACAGAGCTCCCAGGCATTCCGCTCATCCAGATCTCGAGGCTAGGCTTCACGCTGCCCGACCGCTCGTCGTCGTTCAAACAGTCCGCGTTCTAAATTTACATTTATAATTAAATAATAATTCAATATTGTCTATACCTAGTAATATTAATAATCGTCAATTGTACAACTAGATCAATAAAAGAGTAAGTTCAATTTCCTGTTCCATCTTTTAATCTGTCATCCATTTCTACCTGAGTAATATTTAATAATCAATTGTATACGGTATCGCAGTTGCTTGGCCGATCAATCTGTGGCTCAGCTGTCGGGACTCTCCGAACAGACGGTCTCCAGGTTCGAACCAGGCAGGTGAGATATCCCCCCCCCGAAATCAGACGGCGTGTTGCAGCGGAATACTGACACTAGACACCCCATGCATGGATCTCAGACGCGTCAGTGTAGACTTAAGTCAAGGAAGAGTTTCCTGGAGTCGACTTCTCCTGTGGTCGAATTACCCGGGGCCCGACGGCTGTCATTGTGGCGTGCAGAGAGTGCCAGTCCCACAAACTTACCTCCAGCCGAGGAGATGTCAGTGGGACACAACTCACCATAATATTATGAAACATGGAGGGCACTCAACAGATTAAGAACAGGCGTCACCCGCTGCTACAGTAACCTCATAAAATGGGGCTACAGAGAAGAAGATAATTGTGAGTGTGGCACTGTGCAGGACAACTTGCACCTTCTCTCATGCCCCTTGATTGGAGTTACATGTACATATGAAGATACCTGTGAGTGTGGCACTGTGCAGGACAACTCGCACCTTCTCTCATGCCCCTTGATTGGAGTTACATGTACATATGAAGATACCTGTGAGTGTGGCACTGTGCAGGACAACTTGCACCTTCTCTCATGCCCCTTGATTGGAGTTACATGTACATATGAAGATACCTGTGAGTGTGGCACTGTGCAGGACAACTCGCACCTTCTCTCATGCCCCTTGATTGGAGTTACATGTACATATGAAGATACCTGTGAGTGTGGCACTGTGCAGGACAACTCGCACCTTCTCTCATGCCCCTTGATTGGAGTTACATGTACATATGAAGATACCTGTGAGTGTGGCACTGTGCAGGACAACTCGCACCTTCTCTCATGCCCCTTGATTGGAGTTACATGTACATATGAAGATACCTGTGAGTGTGGCACTGTGCAGGACAACTCGCACCTTCTCTCATGCCCCTTGATTGGAGTTACATGTACATATGAAGATACCTGTGAGTGTGGCACTGTGCAGGACAACTCGCACCTTCTCTCATGCCCCTTGATTGGAGTTACATGTACATATGAAGATACTTGTGAGTGTGGCACAGTGCAGGACAACTCGCACCTTCTCTCATGCCCCTTGATTGGAGTTACATGTACATATGAAGATACTTGTGAGTGTGGCACAGTGCAGGACAACTCGCACCTTCTCTCATGCCCCTTGATTGGAGTTACATGTACATATGAAGATACTTGTGAGTGTGGCACAGTGCAGGACAACTCGCACCTTCTCTCATGCCCCTTGATTGGAGTTACATGTACATATGAAGATACTTGTGAGTGTGGCACAGTGCAGGACAACTCGCACCTTCTCTCATGCCCCTTGATTGGAGTTACATGTACATATGAAGATACTTGTGAGTGTGGCACAGTGCAGGACAACTCGCACCTTCTCTCATGCCCCTTGATTGGAGTTCCATGTACACATGAAGACACTGTGACAGTGAAGGAAAGCGGCATACGAGCACTGGAGTTTTCTAATTTGATGCTGTTCCGCACACGAAAAAGTAAGTAGTAGAAATTTCAAATATAGTTTCGTTGGCAGCAGGTACCCTCTTAATAAAAAATATAATAAAAAAATGAACTTTTTTAAAGTTTTTTTTCATAATATTTACACTTCCGCTTCCGTTTCTGTTTCCGTTAAGACTTAGTTTTGACAATTACAAATTAGTATTGAAGAGTTATACCTATAATAATTACATATATAAACTTACTTGAAGAGGAGTGTTAGGCTCCCCCCGGCCCATTGGTACACATTGGGACGGAGGACAGATCTGCGCCAGACACATCACAGCCTCGTTGCAGAACTTAAGTCCCATCACTTCCTCGTCTTCTCGACCGTATCTGTCAACAACGAGAAAATAATTATAAAGAGGGCGCATTATAATCTTAAACAATAAAATTTTATGACTAGTTGCATGTACATGGATATACATGGATTTCGCTAAAGCCTTTGATAAGATTAACCTCGACATTTTGTTATTAAAAATTTGGAACTTCGGCATACGCGGTAATCTATATAGATGGTGTAGAAAACATCAGGTGATGGGTATTAGATGGTAGGTAGTGGACTGTATTTTTAAACTATCTCACCGATGCTTCTATACTCCTGGTTCACTGATTATTTTTTCTGTGCACACATCCACACGCAGTGGTCTTCAAACTTGTACTGGTTAATTTCTTTCTTGACACTTATTGTCACCCAAAATTATTTTGACAAGTGACAATTCTCATACATCGGTGAGGGGACAATGGCATGGAAGGGATTTAAAGGAAATATGCTTCTACAGATGGCTTGAATCTTATATTAAGAATCGATCTCAAGCAGTTGCTGTGAGAGGGTTCACATCATGCTTTAGACCTACACCATCCGGAGTTCCTCAAGGATCTCATCTTGGACCTTTGCTCTTTCTTATATATATATATATATATATATATATATATAAATGACATATTAAAAGTTCCGAAATAATTCTATTTGCTAAAGACACCAAATTATTTAAAACCATTCGATCAATTCAAGACTGCCTACACCTTCAAAATGACCTTGACAATCTTACCGAATACTGCGAAAAAAACCAAACTTTTTTACACTAAATACTCAAGAACAAACTATGCAAATAACACTTTTATTGACCGTTGCTGCAATATGTACAATAACCTTAATCATAAGCCAGATATTTTTAACAATAGCCTACAATCATTATAAACTATCATCAATATTATAATGAATACTTTATGTACCAAATTGTATAATTTTTGGTATGTCCAATACTATATTAATATGACAACTCACCCTTTCCTCCTCTCCTACCTTTCTTCATGTCCCACCCTCGCTTCATAAAATACACACACACCCACACACACAAACACACACACACACACGCACACACACACACACACACACACACACACACACACACACACACACACACACACACACACACATCGCAATTGTACACTTACACCACACTTTTGTCTTTGACTTTGTACTGAATTGTCTTTATTATGTATATTAATCTGTGGAACAATGTAATTGGCTTACTTTAAAGAAAAATATAAAAATATACCTTAACTTTTTAATTAGGTTCCGTATATATTCTTGGGGGAAAATAATAAGCATATCCCGATTTTTGACATTTATCTTATATTTCTTAAAAACTATAAGGTATAGAGCATTATATTTGTTTATAAATTAAAGAATATCAAAATATCTGGAAAAATACGATGTAACGTTGCATTAATGCATCAGGTTAAGTTAATAAACCAAAAAAACTTTTATTTCGCAATGGCGCTGAATGGAAAATAAATGTTTTTTATGTTTATTTACTAAACCTGAAGCATTAATGCAACGTCACATCATATTTTTCTAGATATTTTTGTCTTCTTTAATTTAAAAAAAATATGTTGAACTACGCCTTATATTTTATTAAAAATATAAGATAAACGTTGAAAATCGTAAAGATATATTTTTCTTTATTAAAACCCAAACTATTTTTCTTTATTAATAATCGAGCGTACTATATAGAGCGCGTAGATATTTTACTAAGACCCAGATCTGTATACTCTACAAAGGGAAAATACGTCCAATTATTGAATATGGTAGTCACCTCTGGAGTGGCGCCCCCCAATACCTACTGAATACCCTCGACGCTGTCCAAAGGCGTGCTATACGTCTGATTGATGATCCATCACTGACTGATGGATTGCAATCTCTAGAACACAGACGCAAAGTCGGTATTTTAAGTTTATTCTATAAATACTACCACGGGAATTGCTCAGAAGAACTTGCATCTTTGGTCCCTCCTCCACCCACTCGCAACAGAGTCACTCGCTTTACTCAATCGCAGCACCAATTCACAGTGGACCTTCAACATATACGAACAAGTCGCTTCTCAAACTCCTTTATTAATACAGCAGCCCGACTGTGGAACGATCTTCCGAATTCTGTGTTTCCACCTTCGTACAACCCGGGTCTTTTTAAAATCCGAATTAATAAACTCTTTTCTAGATTGCAAGCCCCTTCCAACGCTACGTAGTGCGCTTCTTCGGAAGAGTACAATGGACCGGAATCTAATAGCTGGTGTCCCCTACGTAGGCATGTTAAAAAAAATGTAAATTATTTTATTCAAAACGATTTGAAAAGAAATAATTATGGTAGGTATATCAAATTGAAAAATAGGTACGTTGGCAGCAGTCCCCCCCTTAAGGTAGCTACTGATACATTATAGACATCCTTCATATTATACATACAATACATACATCAATATTAGATACATATATTATTATTAGGAACAGTTTCTCTTGAAATTATAACAAAGTTTGATTGCCTCAAGCCATTCTATCTAAAGTGTATGTACATATGTATATAGTATCTATGTTCATATCAACTTACCAACCCCCGGTTATAATTATACGTCTCAACAACTCTTCTAATAACTTCTTATCGTTATCCTCTCATAATCATAACACAATTCCTACAAATTAATAACTTTGTCATTAAAGTATTGTAGAAGCATATTTCTATGTACATATCTCTTCCTTGTCTTCACCCAAGTCCCATCACCAATGTGTAAAGAAATTGATACTCCTCACTAACCAATGGGGATATAATAATCATAATGAACACTTCCTAGCACCCTGCGCAAGTGGCGAGTTTATTGCCGTATGGCAATTTCTTCAAACTAACCAGTGTATCCAGCCCAGAGAAGCAATATTTGCGTGAGAAATGAATTTAAATAAATTTCTCTTCTACTGGAAATCGAACCCAGGACGCCTGCACAAAAACCGAACGGCTTACCAACTGTGCCACGGCGCGGCGGTCGGCATAGTGGGGAGTTATGATTTCGTATTTTTAAGGCTATTTTTTTATTGCAGATTATCAACTAGTATCATGCTGAGATTGTCTTCTGAAAGTTTCATCACAATGTATCTGTGTGTGTGTGTGCTATGTACGGCGTGTTTATTTTACTTTATCAATTATAGACTAAAGTACTCATTCGATTATTTTCAAATTTTGCAAATATGTATATCTAATACTCGCCTAGACCCCATTAGATTGAAGGATATCTGAATAGTGCTTCTCAATTTTTTTAACTGTCAAATATTTCAAAGTACCAGTAGCAGGAAACTTAAAATTTAAATTATTCAAATATATAGAACTTTCAAAATTTGCATTGAAAAGGGAACTCAATAAGAAGGCATAATTGGTGAATGATGCGCAAGTGCATAAAGTAATAACCAGTCGA